>JBAMNC010002007.1:0-391063 GCA_037902135.1 Cetoscarus ocellatus
GATTATTGATTAAATTCCTTCAGATTGCATTCAAAATCAAATTTAAGGCTCCTTTAGCTTTGGAGATAAAAAGAGCATCAAGTTTGTTTTGACGGGCTGAGATGTTCAGCTCCTCCTCTTCTGTGAGGCTGTTTTTATTGCATAGTGTGTTTAGCTCTTCTACCAAATCTCTCTCTGTTTTCTGCTCATCACAGCTTTCTCCTTACTACATGTTCTTGAGTATCTTCTGAGTTTGGACTTTAAAAATTCACATTTGTTCACATCTGACTGACTTTCTGGGTTGGTGAGAGAGTCCTGGATCATGGTTCTGATGCTCTGAGAGTAAGTCTCATTGTTTAACAGACCAGAGTTGAATTTCCACAATCCTTTGTCACGTCTTTCATTATTGTCTGCTTTCAGCTCCAGGTGCATGAAGCTCTGATCTGTTCAGGGTCAAATATCCAAAGATATATCACAGACGTTTTGTCATGGATTATGTGAAAGTAGCCAACAGTCAGTTCTAGACTTGCAGCTTCTATCTGCTTTAAACCAGGAGGATTTCAGCATTTCAGGATTTCAACTCTCCATGTATCCTCTAAATTTACTGTTACAAAAGTCCATTATTATGTTGTTCAAATAGTGTTTGTCAAATCTTGATGGCTGTCTGTCCTTCCATTGGTCTGGGGTCATATTAAAATCCCCCCACAATGATATTATCAGTGGGATAAAGGCTTTTCATCTCATACTGGAGCACTAACTGTTGACATCAGATCTTTATTTTGGGCCTTATTATTGTCACCATAAAGACTGGAAAGAATCAAAAAGAATCATCTCTGTTCATGACTGTCACTGTCCAATGAGCATTTGTGTCTGCTGTGTGGGTTATAATCTTTCCTGGACAGGTGTTGGACAAACAGCCACTCCGCCCAGCGTGAGGAGACATGACTAAATATTATTCAACCCCCCTGGTTGGTCTCTACTCTGCTCACTGTCTGTCAGCAGGTTGTTACACTTCAGTTTGGACTCGGGCCTGACTGACATATCGGCTGGCTGATTTAATTGGCTGATTATATATCATAAACCTTGCCAAAATATTCAACATCAGCCAAAGTTTTTCCAAAATAACACCGATATATTCTTACTTTCTCATAAAACAATAAATGCTGTTCCGGGTCCAAGCAGCACCGAATGATGTCGCTGCGCTATTAGTCCAACAGCTGGAGCTCTGACTCCATTCAATCCTCGTTCCCCACCCCTGTCTAATCAGTCAAGTACAGGAGTGGCAGTCAGGCAACATCACAAGAGTGGACTGAGCTTGCCGACAGGTATGTTTATAATGACGTTGTGAAATTAACAGTGACTCAAAATGTCTCCCGTTTCAATTTAACTGTCTCTGCCATGTGTCATGACAGGTGACGCGTGCTTTGTTGCATTGGTCATGCTTTTCAATGACGTTACATTGGTAAAGTTGTGCCAACCTAGCTTAAGTTACTCTCTGCCTGTTTTCGTTAACAATGACATCGCTGTAGTTTTGCAAACCTAGCATAGTGTTAGCTGACAGCTTCAAAGGCAGCCAGTAACAGCAGAAATAATGTAAGTGCACAAAATTTTGAGAGTACAGAGAACGACCGGTCATCATACCATCAGCTGCATGTTGAAGTCCATTTAATGAAGAGCGATTTCCTCACACATATTACCTCATGTTTATGTCAAAATAGTGGTTCTACCTGCACTAAAACCTACTTCTGATTGCCCTAATGAGGACTCTGGGACTGAAAGGCAGATGTGACAAGATAGAGTTCATAATTCATCTATATATTTACATTTTAAATAAGGTGATTTATTCTATTTTGCAGAAATTCACTGCAGTTCTGCACACTATTTTATTTTGTACATAAAAGTCCATTGTTATTGAAAGTTGCAGAGTAGAAAAATAAAATAGGCTTGTGAAAAGAATGTTACCTCAGTGTTTTTATTACTTGACTCTCGCAATTACCTGTTAACAACTTTTTAAAAGTTGTTCTACTTGTACCATAATCTACCTCTAATATTCATTAACAAGAAGTACAAGACAAGATGTATTTCTTAACTCAATTATAGACTTACTCTTTTCTTAAGGTTATGTAATTATTTTCCCATAGTTTTAATGGTTTCTGCATGTTTTTGTACTTGAAAATTCCTCTCTGTTGCAAAGTTAAACAAATACTTAAGGACAAAGTATTATAAAACAGTAAAATGTTCTGCCTGTAATTCATAAATTCATTGTAAGTGTCAAGGGACCCAATTTTATTTTAATTCATTTTACATTTGTTTTAACTAATTGGCCGATTAATCGGTGATCTGTTTTTTTTTTTCTGTCAAATATCGGCATCGGCCTAAAAAAGAGTCCACATTGGTCGGGCCCTAGTTTGTATACCTAAAGAAGTTTAACTCTACTGTGACAATTAAACCTGACAAAAAAAGAAACACGTGAACAAGAAATGACTTCAGTTTTCATGAATAAATGTCTATATTTGAAAAGAATACATCTGTCATTTATTGTTGAATCAGATGTTGTTTGTCTTGTTTCCTGTTTCTAAAACAAACAGACTGTCACAATAAGAGGAACACATCAGTTCTCCTACAGGACACACTTGGTGTTATTTACACTAGAAGAAGAGTGTAGATATATCAGGAGGAGCTCAAAGAAGTCTGAAATGTCAGCATATCAGATATCAGCAAAAATCCACCATCATGCATCCCTACATATGATCAGTCAAACATCTGGACATGAAGATGGTTCAGTTAATAATCACACACAGAAGATCTACAATAGAAACAGAGAACACATGAACTTACTTCAGAATCTCCAGTCTACAGTTTGGACTCTGCAGAAAATCACACAGCAGCTTCACTCCTGAATCATGAAGATTGTTGTTGTCACTCAGGTTCAGCTCTCTCAGATGGGAGGGGTTGGACTTCAGAGCTGAGGCTAAAGAAGAACAGCTGATCTTTGACAACCTGCAGCACCTCAGTCTGAATAAAGAAGAGAGAATGAAGAGAAAAACTATTTAGGATCCAATCAGATGTGTCCACATCACACAGTCTGCTCAGCAGAGCCAATCAGCTGCTGCTCTGCCTCCTGTAGTTCAGTTTGTTTCAGCTGCTTTCACACACGTCTTGATCCATTCCTCCTGTTTCTCTAAACTGTAAACAGCAGAGCTCAGATTTTTCTGTCAGGATCAAACATTCACATCTAAACACTTCAATCTGAGCTCACAGTCAAAGTCTGCTGTCACATGGTCCACACTGCAGTCCACATGAACTTCATTAGAATTAATGATCAGAAAATGTTCAAGAAGAAAAACTTGATCCCACCTGGACAGGTGAGACAAGTCAACAAGCCAAACACAGAGAGACTCCTACACACTGTGGTCTACATGTGCATCTCCAGAACCTTCTTTGTTCCTTCAAACATGTTGGAGCTCAGACCTTCATCAGGTTGATGTGGATCAGACTGTAAATCAGCTGAAATCTTGTCCAACAATACAGTCAATGTTGGAGCTGGACTCTTTTTTCTCTACTTCAGAAATATTGTGGACTCAGTCACAGTGTCCATGTTGACCTGTCCCTCAGATTGTCTCTGTCCAACTTTCATATCAACGTTCAGCTCCTCTGAGCCTCCTGAACTGCCTCAGACTGTTTTCATGGTGATCTGGATATTTGTCTCGACACAAAAAAAATCCCTAGAACTCAAAAAATCCCATAGGTTAACATTGGGCAGAACTTTAAAAAAAAAAAATCATATCTCTGCCATTTCTGAACTGATTTGCTTCCAGTTTTACAGAATAATATGGGGTCCATGTCTCCATCATCAAGGTCAGTTTCATCTGGATCTGATCCAGATTGACGTCACAACAAACACTGAAGTTTATCAGAGGAAATCCTCTTCACGACATTCAATAATTCATATAAAATCAAAATATGAAGTGTTGTTCCCAAAAGTTGTTGTGTTCATACAGGATAACAACCTCCATGTCTGTGCTGAGTCTGGTCTGGATCCTGGCTCTATTCTGGATCTGATGATCTGAGGTGTTTGGTGGAGGTCTGCGCTCTCTGAGTGCTTTTCTAGTTTTGGCTCTTTTACTGTTTCATCTCTTCTCTATGTTCTTAGATCTATGTGTTATGAATTTTTATATCATTTCATCGTTTTTCTTGTCTTACTGCTTTTTTTTTGTTTTGTCCTATTACTTTTCATCGTTGTATTGAATTTTCCATTTTTTATATTTTTATATTTTTATCTTTTATCTCTGGTCCTCATGGTCTCATTTATCTCACTGAGTTCTCTTTCTATCTGATTTCTTACAACATCGTCAGACCTGATGAATGTTGTTTACAGTGGTTTAAAAAAATAAGTTAAAAAAAGCAGCTGAGCTTTTTCATTCAACAAAGTCTTGAGTTACAGTTTGTGATGTTTAAATCTCTACATTTGATGTAGACACACGCCTCAGTGGAGATTTATTTATTTATTTATTGTTTCATTCATAACTTTACTCAATATACAAACATTATTTCCACATACATTTACATGGAAGCAGGCATGAGTTTAGAGAGAAAAGATGAGAAATAGCAATAAGAATTATCTTAATTGTTGATTTACCTGACTTACCCCTGGTTAATAAATATTTGTGTTGCACCTTTATTTGCTCTCCTGACTTGCTTTTGGGACCAGTAACTACATCTTCCATGGTCACACTGTCACAAATTAATAAATATGGTGGAGTGTTTTGACATCACATGTGAAACATGAACTAATAAATCAGTTTTCAAGAGTTCTCGAGTTGATTTTGCTGTTTCCATGAACTGCTTCCAGAACAGTTTGGTGTGAGAGCCTGAGACAAAGAGATGCTCTGTTGTATCAACGTCTTCTTCACCTAAAAGTGCATTCATTGTTTTAAAGACAAATCTTAATCTTAGAGATTCACTGGATGGATAAATATGAATCATTATGTTGTGATGGATTTCTTTTGTTTCAGGCTGAAGAGGATATTGGAAAAATCTAGTTCTCAGTGTTGTTGCTGTGGTTTGATCAAAAATGTTTCATATATTTGTAACACTCGACTTATTTTTTAAGTTAGCATTAAAACACACAAGGGGGCTCTTTTAAGGAAATTAGCAAACTTTTTCCTTTTATTTTTTATAAGGCAAAAAAAATATTCTCAATGCAAAAATAATCCCTGTCAACGAATAAAATGAATGAAATTTTTTTCCAAGAGTATTAGTTCTCTATCGTGTCAAGACTATCTCTCCACCCTACATATTCCATATGTACGGGGACTGATCCCCACGGGGGCAGCTGACGTGGATTACTCTTTAAGACACATCACCTGTGGTGGCCACGCACTGATTACCACCGTGGCTATATAAGCACCACGCACGCATGGCCTCTCCGATTCCTTGATTTCCACGTGAAGAGGTCAAGCAGACGTGTGTTTACCTACCTATCAGTTGCTTGTGTGTCGACATCAGCGTTGTCCGCTCACTCGGTGAGAAAGAGAGCTTGTCTACGGCCCCTCTCTGGATTGCTGTGTCTGTTTCGCACGGGCTAGTGGAAGCATGGTCGCTTGCTGTGCCGGCTTGCCGGTCGGCTTGCATAGCCATTGTCCCTCGTGGAATCCGACCTCGTTGGAGGAAGCGGCGGACGTGCTTCTCAGCTGATTTCTCAGCTACCGTGGCAACACGTGGCTGGTGTAACTTGGCAGCATTGCCGTCCTGCACTCCAGCCTACACCCTGTTGAATCCGACCTAGTTGGAGGACCAGGGATCCTGGCCACAGTGATTTGAGGAGAAAGTAAAAGCAGTGAAAACACTTTAAAAATCTTCCTCTGTCCGCTTCCTTGATAAAGAGGGTTTTCAGGGGTCTGGACTTAGGCGGCATAGCCGAGTGGTTAGCTCGGCGGACTGCCAACGACGAGGTCCTTAGTTCGATTCGAGCGGGATTCCTTAGTTCGAATCCCGCTCGAACTCAACTCACTAAGAGGGCAAAATAAATGAATAAATAAATAAATAAATAAGAAGGAGTCACAAGTGGGGTTCTTATTGCGTGGGAAAATGTCGGGCCCAAGTAGCCACACCTGTATGGGGTGTGGGGTTAAAATG
The DNA here is from genome assembly GCA_037902135.1 of Cetoscarus ocellatus. Taxonomy (NCBI): domain Eukaryota; kingdom Metazoa; phylum Chordata; class Actinopteri; order Labriformes; family Labridae; genus Cetoscarus; species Cetoscarus ocellatus. The sequence goes on from JBAMNC010002007.1 coordinate 6,118, forward strand.
CCAGTGGAAGATGGCCATGAGCATGTCTTCATTGCTTAGGGTAGGACCATGTGTGCATGGCCAGCCGAGATCCTTCCTCATGCATGAACTGCTTTATCCTGCCGCCAAGAGTCAGGGAGGCCAGGGCTAGAGCATTTTTTAATCTAAAACGCCTAGCCACTCCCGTGGAGCACCTTCAGCAGAAGACAGCGAAGCAGCCAAGATTGGTGGCGTGGGAGGACCAAATGGGGGCGGAGCCCCATTCAGCTTATACCCCAGGGACTGTCAGGGGAGGGCTGACATTGCCCGCCCCTTCAGCTATGGGGATAGCCACATCTACTAGCCCCTGCCCCACTCCCGCCCTGGAAGGGCAGGAGGAGCAGGGCACAATATGCTCCCTGTCCGATGCGTCGGAGGAAGGGGATGTGGATATCCTGGGGGTTGACATGGAGGGTGAAGACCTCCCCCCTGCTCAGGTGTGTGTGGAGGAAAACAAGGAGGAGCTGGAACAACCTCCTCCCCCCTATCACTAGCTCATCATGCGGGCCGCTCAGGCATTGGAAATAGAAATGCTGGCGGAGCAACGCCATAGGGCCTCCCGTTTTGATGATGAGGGAGCAGGTCAGCCACGCCCCTTTTCAGTACCACTACTCCCTGACTTGGAGGAGGCTGTGCTCAAACAGTTTGAAAAGCCAGCTGAGGCATATCGCTGGTCGGGGTTATGTCGGCGACTGGCATGTGTTCAGGGTCGAGAGAGGATTGGGTGTTGCCCACCATCTCCCATGGACCAGGCTTTAGGGGCCTTGGTGTCCCCCACCCAATCAGTCTTGAGGAAGCCAAGCTGCCCAAGCAAGAACACTAAGATGATGGACACCATGCTCACCCGTATGCAGGGAGCGATGGCAATCCAAGGTCAACTGGTTAACACTGGGGCTATTCTGGCCTTATATCAGCGTCAACAGGCGAAGCAGTTGGATGACGACGTTGCTGAGGAAGCACAGCAGGTGTCCTCCCTCCTAGTAAAATTGATAAGGGAGCAAGCCGTGGCTATGGGCAGGGCCATGGCCTCCCTTTGGATGGTAAGACGCCATCTCTGGCTGTCGCAGTCACGGCTGCAGGGAGAGGACCGGGCCTGTTTGCTTCGGCTGCCTGTCGTGCCTTCTGCCTTATTCGGGCCAGATGCCAGTACAATGCTCCAGCAGGCCCAGGATGCCCGCCGGTGTGCACGGGAGATGTCTGGTATGCTCCGGCAGGGCCGTGAGCGGCAGGCCTCGACCTCCCAGGCAGGACCACATCGGCCGGTTCAGGGGCTCCAGTTGACCTGCGGGTCTGGTTGGAAGCCAATCGGCGAGGCCAAGGAAGGCGTAATCAGCGGAGTGGGCAGGGCCGGGGCCAGGGGCCCCCCAGGCCCTCCCCTCAGGCCTGACGGTTACGGAAACCCAGCCTCCCCGGGTCACCCCTTGGGACAGCAAATCCCTGGGGGACCCTTGGTGCGGACCCCTGGGTGGTTTCCACCATGACTCAGGGGTATCGTTTGCAGTTTCTGCGCCGGCTCCAACTGACAAGGTCAATGACCTTTTCATGGGTGGTGGACTCTCAGCATAGGGAGGTTCTGGCAGCAGAGATCCGCACTCCCTTGGCGAAGTCAGCGATCAGGGAGGTGGAGCAGACCAATCAGCAGGCTGGGTTCTACTCCCGATACTTCGTCATTCCCAAGAAGGATGGAAGACTCCAACCGATATTGGATCTAAGGGGGCTCAACAGGTTCCTGAGGCCCCTTCGGTGCAAAATGCTGACCGTGCCGAGGGTTCGACAGGCCATCCACCAGGGCGACTGGTTTGCCACCATCAACCTGGAGGACACATATTTTCAGATTCCAATTCGGGAGGAACACAGACACTACCTCAGGTTCACCTTCGATGGCAGAACCTTCGAGTTCTGTGTTCTCCCATTCAGCATATCACTGGCTCCCCGCACATTCACAAGGTGCATGGATGCAGTCCTGGGACCCTTGCGTCAGGACGGTCTTCGAATCCTCAACTACCTGGACGACTGGCTGGTGTGTGCTCGCTCGGAAGAGCAGTGCCGCAACAATGTGGCGCAGCTCCTACGGCACCTCGACCACCTAGGCCTGCGCCTCAGCAGGAGGAAGAGCAGGCTCCAGCCGTCTCAGTCCAGCAAGTTCTTGGGCATGTGGTTGGATGCCACAGCAGGGACTCTTTCCCTGACTTCAGAGAGACAGGCCGCCATCACAGCTTGCCTGTCCCACTTTTACCTGGGGGCCAGGGTAACCTGGAGACTATGCCTCCGTCTTCTGGGGTTGATGGCGGCCACAGTGCACATTGTGCCTCTGGCTTTGCTGAACATGCGCCCAGTGCAGCGTTACCTCCTGAGACTTGGACTCTGTCCACGGAGGAACCTGCAAACCAAGGTGTTGGTAACACATCGGTTGCGTATGGCTCTCTGCTGGTGGGAGCAACCAGCCAGTTTGGAACAGGGCAAAGCCCTGGGTCCGGTGCTGCGTTGCCAGGTGGTATCATCCGACGCATCTCTGGTCGGCTGGGGAGCCGTCCACGAGGGAGAAGGCATCAGTGGCCAGTGGCATGGGGCTTGGCGAGCGCAGCACATCAACATTTTGGAACTGCAGGCAATCCGTCTAGCACTCCTGCACTTCCTGCCTGTGCTGGGAGGCCAACATGTGCTGGTGAGAACAGACAGCACAGTGGCAGCAGCATATGTGAACAGACAGGGAGGCTTGGGCTCCCATCGCCTTTGCAGATTGGCTCGGGTGATTTGGGAGTGGGCGCATCCACGGTTCAAGTCCCTGATTGCGATGTATGTGCCGGGTCCCACGAACCTGGCAGCGGATCAGCTCTCCAGGGGAGGACCCCTCCCTGGAGAATGGCGGTTGCACCCAGAAGTTGTGAGAAACATCTGGGACCGCTTCGGCATAGCAGTAGCCGACCTCTTTGCCTCCAGGGAGACAGCACACTGTCCTCTCTTTTTTTCTATAGGAAGAGACGACCCTCCCCTGGGCACGGATGCAATGGCACACGAGTGGCCGCTGGGCCTTCTGTATGCTTCCCTCCCTTTACCCTCTTGCACCCCCTCCTACAGGGAGTCCAGGTGGAAGAGGTGAACCTCATTCTGGTGGCACCCAATTGGCCCCACATGATCTGGTTCTCAGCAATAGCGCCCCTTCTTCAAGGATGCCCCTGGGAGCTCCCTCCTCGGCGGGACCTCCTGTCCCAGGCCCGCGGGACACTGTTCCATCCCTTTCCCCAGGGGCTCAGGCTTTGGGCCTGGCCCCTGAGAGGTCCAAGTTGCTAGCCATGGGCTTGCCCCAGTCAGTGGTTAGCACCATCGAGGGAGCCCGGGCTCCATCGACTCAGGCAGCGTATGCCTACCGTTGGGGGGTGTTCCAGTCCTGGTGCAAGGTGAGACAGGTGGATCCCCTCTCTTGTACTGCCCCAGACATCCTCCGCTTCTTACAGGACATGCTGGAGGTTGGCAAATCTCCTTCAACTATAAGGGGAATGGTGGCAGCCATAAAGGCAGCCCGTGGTGAACATCATAAACTGTCTGAACGCTGCGGTGACCTGATTGCTCGGTTTCTTAAAGGGGCTCGTAGAGTAACTCCATACCGCAGAGGGCCAGCTGTGCCCCCATGGGATTTGGAGGTGGTGCTGGCAGCCTTGCAGGAGTCGCCTTTTGAGCCCCTGGAAACAGAGGAACTCAAATGGCTTTCTCTGAAGGTCGCATTCTTGTTGGCGATTGTGTCGGCCAAAAGAATAGGTGAACTCCATGCCCTTTCCGTAAATGAGGAATGATGCCGCTTCTTGCCAGGTGATGCTGGGGTGGTACTGCGCCCAAACCCTGCATTCCACCCTAAGGTCTGGTCCGACACCCCTGCCAGTCAGTCCATTGAACTGCACCCCCTCCACCCTCCTCAGGATGGGAAGGTGGGGTCGAGTGACCAGTCACTGTTGTGCCCTGTCAGGGCTTTAACAGTTTATGTTCATAGGACGTGTGCCCACAGAGTGACAGACCAGCTCTTTGTCTGTTATAGACCCAACTGCCTTGGGAAACCAGTCTCCAAGGCCAGGCTTTCCCATTGGGTTGTGGGTGCCATCCAGGAGGCATATAAGGGGACAGGCGGACCAGCCCCTGCAGGGGTGCGGGCGCATTTCACACGGGGCCTCGCCACCTCTTGGGCTTTATGGCGAGGTGCTCCTCTGTCAGAGAATTGTAGGGTGGCCTCTTGGTCGACCCTGTCCACATTTATTAGGTCCTACTGCATGAATGTTGCCGCTAGCACCCCATTTGCTGAGCGTGTGCTAGGCTCACGATGGTAGGACGTGTCTCTACTTACCTGGCCTCCGTGACCACGGGTTTGTTGCGGGGTGATGTCTCTTTTGTTAAGCTAGCTTGCTCCTAGGCAGGCTGGGCAACATTTCGACCATCCATGGCTGGCCTTAGTGTCTGGCGGGGCTGGCTAAGCCTTGGTAGCGTCTTGCGCCTTGGCAAATGGAAGTGTGTTGTTGTAAATAGTTGCCCTTAGTTTCACTTATTCTAAACGCACATGGGTGGGCACTCTGGTGGTGGTGACGTCTCATTGGAACTACTGTTGTTGGCTTCCGCAGGAGCAGCTTGGTCTCTCGCTTGGTCTCTCGCTTGGTTCCTCGCGGGGTGTCTTACAGAGTCCCCGTACATATGGAAAATGTAGGGTGGAGAGATAGTCTTGACACGATAGAGAACGGATGGTTACATATGTAACCTAGGTTCTCTGAGTGGAGAGACTATCTCTCCAGCTGAGAGCCGCTTTGGAACACGTTCCAATCAAGGTCAACCGGAGAGGCCACGCATGGATGGTGCTTATATAGCCATGGGTGTAATCAGTGCGTGGCCACCACAGGTGATGTGTCTTAAAGAGTAATCCACGTCAGCTGCCCCCGTGGGGGTCAGTCCCCGTACATATGGAATATGTAGGGTGGAGAGATAATCTCTCCACTCAGAGAACCTAGGTTACATATGTAACCATCCGTTCCAAAGCCAACCAAACTTTTAACTAATTAGTCCCTCCTCCAGCACTTACGCATGCATGCATAAATTTACATAAAAAGTAGGTCAACTCAAATTCAGATAAGCAATCTCAGTTCTTTAAACTATCAAAATAAACTTTCCGTGGCAAACGAACGAAAAACGCAATACGGTCCACTTTAAATCCAATGTTCCTGTCCCTTTTAATTATTTTTCAGTCTGTGACGCACGCGAATTGAAGAGCCAATTCGGATCGAAAAAAAAAACAGTTAATCCCCAAGGCAAAAGAGGTAAACAAAAAAAACAACAACAAAAGAACTTGCGATCGGTCGCTCAGCCACTGGTATACCAGGTAAAAAAAGAAGGGCAAAAAATGAAAAGATCTCACCCGTGGTCCTGCGTACTCCAACAAGCGAAATAATCCATTTGAGGTGCCTCCTGGCGCACGCTCCAGAGTCCGCGCAGAGAAGGACGGTCCGTATTCACGGACAGGTAATAATTACTTGTAACTGCTGGTACTCTTTTATTTCGTTTTACCAGAACTTTAGGGCGTACAGCTTGTTACATTTTGTGTTTTCCTCAGGTCCTTTTTCCAGGTCCACCTGCTCTATTGTCTTTCTTTCCTGGCTTTCTCCTCTCCGCCTCTTCCTCTCGGACACTTCCTCCTCTTATAACCTTGTCCACTTTTATGTTATCATTTGAACAAACATATACAAACATAGATAACAGTAAGTACCCCTCCAACATCCACATAGATTTACAGGGAATTTAATTTTTTTTTCATCATCACAGAAAAACCTTTTGTTTCTCATGCTCTCTTACTTAGATTACATAATATATTATTTTGTAGGTGACACTGTCACATATTATTCCTACAGAGTTGAGCCGGGTATAAATCATTAGTTTAAACAGATCTCATGAATTTATTGGAACATCTTTGGTCAAGAAAATGAACTCCATTGATTAGGGGTGTGGGAGGATTGTGTTGGATTCTGAATTAAAGAATGTATTTCTTTAGTTTGATTATTGATTAAATTCCTTCAGATTGCATTCAGAATCAAATTTAAGGCTCCTTTAGCTTTGGAGATAAAAAGAGCATCAAGTTTGTTTTGACGGGCTTAGATGTTCAGTTCCTCCTCTTCTGTGAGGGTCTTTTTATTGCATAGTGTGTTGTTTGTATTGTTGAATCAGATGTTGTTTGTCTTGTTTCCTGTTTCTAAAACAAACAGACTGTCACAATAAGAGGAACACATCAGTTCTCCTGCAGGACACACTTGCTGTTATTTACAATAGAAGAAGAGTGTAGATATATCAGGAGGAGCTCAAAGAAGTCTGAAATGTCAGCATATCAGATATCAGCAAAAATCCACCATCATGCATCCCTACATATGATCAGTCAAACATCTGGACATGAAGATGGTTCAGTTAATAATCACACACAGATGATCTACAATAGAAACAGAGAACACATGAACTTACCTCAGAATCTCCAGTCTACAGTTTGGACTCTGCAGAAAATCACACAGCAGCTTCACTCCTGAATCATGAAGATAGTTCTTGTTCAGGTCCAGCTCTCTCAGATGGGAGGGGTTGGACTTCAGAGCTGAGGCTAAAGAAGAACAGCTGATCTCTGACAAACTGCAGCTCCCCAGTCTGAATAAAGAAGAGAGAATGAAGAGAAAAACTATTTAGGATCCAATCAGATGTGTCCACATCACACAGTCTGCTCAGCAGAGCCAATCAGCTGCTGCTCTGCCTCCTGTAGTTCAGTTTGTCTCAGCTGCTTTCACACACGTCTTGATCCATTCCTCCTGTTTCTCTAAACTGTAAACAGCAGAGCTCAGATTTTTCTGTCAGGATCAAACATTCACATCTAAACACTTCAATCTGAGCTCACAGTCAAAGTCTGCTGTCACATGGTCCACACTGCAGTCCACATGAACTTCATTAGAATTAATGATCAGAAAATGTTCAAGAAGAAAAACTTGATCCCACCTGGACAGGTGAGACAAGTCAACAAGCCAAACACAGAGAGACTCCTACACACTGTGGTCTACATGTGCATCTCCAGAACCTTCTTTGTTCCTTCAAACATGTTGGAGCTCAGACCTTCATCAGGTTGATGTGGATCAGACTGTAAATCAGCTGAAATCTTGTCCAACAATACAGTGAATGTTGGAGCTGGACTCTTTTTTCTCTACTTCAGAAATATTGTGGACTCAGTCACAGTGTCCATGTTGACCTGTCCCTCAGATTGTCTCTGTCCAACTTTCATATCAACGTTCAGCTCCTCTGAGCCTCCTGAACTGCCTCAGACTGTTTTCATGGTGATCTGGATATTTGTCTCGACACAAAAAAAATCCCTAGAACTCAAAAAATCCCATAGGTTAACATTGGGCAGAATTAAAAAAAAAAAATCATACATCTCCCATTTTTGAACTGATTTGCTTCCAGTTTTACAGAATAATATGGGGTCCATGTCTCCATCATCAAGGTCATTTTCATCAGGATCTGATCCCGATTGACGTCACAACAAACACTGAAGTTTATCAGAGGAAATCCTCTTCACGACATTCAATAATTCATATAAAATCAAAATATGAAGTGTTTTTCTCAAAAGTTATTGTGTTGGGGGTCAGAGCTCCGTGCCATTCAGCTGTAATTTTTGAATTATCCTGATAATATCTGTGTGATGGGAACCTTTTTTTAATTTGAACATTTAGTGATATGTCCCTGGAAAACTTTTGGCCACAGTCTTTTGAGAAAATGGGAAGAAAACAAAGAGGACACAACAAAATGGATCCACCAAGTCCGTCGAGTGAATGTTTGCAAGAAGACTACCACCAGGCTGAATCCGGTTACTCCGATGAGCTCGACCCGGCTTTCGCCAAAGCATTTAACGTGATGACTGCCAATATTACCAAAGTTATCAACGATAAACTCAGTTCCCTGCTAAAGACCATTAATAAGAACTTGGTGGATATAAAGGCGGCTAGTGCGAGGATCAACGAAACAGAAGCTAGGATATTAGCATCTGAAAACTCTACTGAAGCTCAGGAGAAACGGATCACCGAGCTGAAGAAGCAGGTCAGTGCTTTACAAGAGAGTATGGACATGGTGGGGAACTACAGCAGGCGTCTCAATGTTCGGCTGGTTGGCCTTGCAGAAGGCACAGAGACAGGGCAGCCTGTGGACTTTTTCGAGTCTTGGTTACCCCGCATTCTCCAAATGAAAACTAAAGCCGGGCGTATTAAGCTGGAGAAGGCACATCGCTCGTTAGCGCCGAGGCAAGAGCAGAATAAACACCCCAGGTCTGTGCTGCTGCGTTTTCATACATTCAGAGAAAAACAACGGATCATGGAGGCAGCTCGTCGTACCAGTCAGGATGGTGCTCTTATGTATAACGGATCAAAGCTCCCCTTCTACAACGACTTCTCCGCTGCAGTAATGAAGAAACATAAAGCATTCGACACGGTAAAACGACGTCTACGCAAACATGGATTATCATATGCCATGTTTTTCCCCGCCACTCTTCAGGTAAACCATGAGGGTTCCAAGAGGAGGTTCGCTACCCCGGATGAAGTCCGTGTCTTCCTGGAGTCTATACCGGCTCTGTGAGTCTCGGTGGTGCACGCTGCTGCACCCCCGTTACCTTGAGAGGACTGGTTTTCCCTGACTGATTTATAATTTGACTATTACAAAAATTATTGGTTCATTTTAATAACTCCCAGGACTGGACTCTCAGGTTTGATAACACTCTTTGGATCTGTTTCCCTCTTTTCACATCTGTTTTATTCTCCCATTATCTGTTGTAGCCGAATGGTAGCTGCTCATATTGTGTCAAGCTTTTTAGTTTATTTTAAGTCACTTTAAAAGGAAGGTTCTGTTAGGGGACTGTAAGTGCTCACTTCCAGTGGGTTTGATGCTACACAGCAGTGGGTGTTTGATGTGGGTCCCTGCTTATTTGGGGAGAGACCGTTATTTTGTTCTTTGCGCTGTTACTGTTCTAAGGTTTGTGCGTTCATTGCTCAGCTCAGCATGTACATGGTTCAGGGTAGATATCTTTTATTTTGATGCACATTAGAAATAATCAGAGTCTAACCAACCTGGGTCAAACAATACATTCATATTGTGGGGCAGGACTGGGTCTGAGCATAAAGTGGTTAACCATAAGTAATTATGAACTAGGTTCTGAGGATTGCTTTGTTGGAGGTGATTTTAACTGCCATCTTAACCCCATGCTGGACAAGTTTCCTAAATGCAATACTTCTCCTTCTAGACAGGCTAGGGTGCTTGCTTCCTTATGTTAAGACTTTGAATATACAGATGTGTGGAGAGAGACTCACCCCTCTGATCTGGGCTTTATATTTATCTCTGCCCCCCACAAAAGTTACACTAGAATTGATTATTTTTTTATTCCCTCAACCAAGACTTTTAAGGTGCGTTCATGCACATTGGGTAACATAATTCTGTCTGACCATGCCCCTATTTATATGATCTATTCTCTCTCTGATGAAAGATTGATAGAAAGATTTCTATCTGTAATCGCACTAGATCCATTCAGTTAAGAATTATACATCGTATTTATATAACACCTGCTCTTAAACATAAAATAGATAAGAACGTATCCCCTCTTTGCAGTAAATGCAAATCAGAAGTCGAGAATTTCATTCATTGTTTGTGGTCATGTCCGGTGTTGCAAAGACAATGGCTTGATATTGGATATGAATTGCCTGCTATTTTTGGTGTTCCAATTGTCCTGAACCCAATGTCCCTCCTTCTTGGTCTTTCAAATGTTCATATCATAAAAGGCTTCTGTGTAGATTCTCATTCATCCAAGTCATGGTCATTCTGAAGATTCAAAGGCAAGGCAACTGGACTGTGTAGAGTTTGTTGGGAAGACGTTTCACTTCACATCCAAGAAGCTTCTTCAGTTCCGAACTGAAGAAGCTTCTTGGATGGAGGAACGTCTTCCCAACAAACTCTACACAGTCCAGTTGCCTTGCCTTTGAATCTTCAGAATCATAAAAGGCTATTTACTCGACTGACTTTTGCAGCAAGGAAGAACATTCTACTTTTCTGGATCAAAGACACTGTACCTACAAAGAAGTCCTGGCACAACTTAATTATGGAGTGAATTCCTAATGAATATATTACATGTATGCTTCACTCCTCTGTGGATCATTTCTATAAAGTCTGGGATCCCTATTAAGTACATATAGGACCTATTTTAGCATCATCAATTTTGCATGGATTTCCGGTTAGATCTTAGAATCACTACCTGCCTTCAGACCTGTCCTTTACTAACTTCGATGCCGTCTTATTCTAAAGAGGGGATTGGAATTATTATGTGCCCAGTTTGGATGTCTGACTTGTATGTTTTTTGTTTATTTTTGCATAATATTTTTGTACCTTTTTTCTTTTTTTTTCTTTAACTTGTTCTTTTTATGAAGATACTCACATGCTATGTCCTGTCTGAGCTGATGATTTGTTCTGTGGTTGTTGTTTTGAAACTTGACCTGAAAAACCAATAAAAATGCTAAAAATAAAACAAAAAATAAAAAAGAAGTTGTTGTGTTCATACAGGATAACAACCTCCATGTCTGTGCTGAGTCTGGTCTGGATCCTGGCTCTAGTCTGGATCTGATGATCTGAGGTGTTTGGTGGAGGTCTGCGCTCTCTGAGTGCTTTTCTAGTTTTGGCTCTTTTACTGTTTCATCTCTTCTCTATGTTCTTAGATCTATGTGTTATGAATTTTTATATCATTTCATAGTTTTTCTGGTCTTACTGCTTTTTTTGTTTTGTCCCATTACTTTTCATCGTTGTATTGAATTTTCCATTTTTTATATTTTTATCTTTTGTCTCTGGTCCTCATGGTCTCATTTATGTCACTGAGTTCTCTTTCTATCTGATTTCTTACAACATCGTCAGACCTGATGAATGTTGTTTACAGTGGTTTAAAAAAATAAGTTAAAAAAAGCAGCTGAGCTTTTTCATTCAACAAAGTCTTGAGTTACAGTTTGTGATGTTTAAATCTTGACCGAAAGATTTTATTATTGTAAATGAATATCAGAGTCATCACCTCCCCAAACAACCAATAATCAGCTTGGGCCCTAAAACATCAACATGAGTCGACCCCTAAAACAAGTATTTTGACTTTGGTCTGCTGATATATTCTCTCAGATTAAATGTGAGCAGAAATTTATCAACATTTTTGTCCAATAAAAATAACAAAAGCTTTAATTATGTATTTGATCAATACAGTGTTACACAGCACTCATTACACTTCATTTTTATTATTTAGGATTATCTCAGTGCTCTCTTCAATGCTGTCAGCAGGGATGTACAATATGCTGAAACCAGACTGAGTTCAGTCGGTGTTGATGCAGATCTATATCCACTGTTTCTGTAATTATCTAGAACACCAGGTCTATGGTGGAGAAGAATTGAGCTCTTTGTCTCATTCAGTCTGTTCACAACAAAACAGGAGACACAAGAGTCTAAAATGAATGAGAGATGGATTCTGTTGTCAAATACAGACGTTCAGTCATGAAAAACTGAGCCTCATGTCATTGGATCACATTCAGGACATTATATGTAGAATTTCTGGAGGAGTTCCAGTTGAAAGGAGCTTCATCTGCCTTTTTGAGAGCTCCAAACAGCTGAGTAACATCCTGCTGACAGACAGTGAGACACAGAGCACTGAATTAAAACATCAACCTGTTCATGCAGATTATTCTGACCTATTAAAGTCCATTCTCTTCATTAAAAACACCTTTGTTGGCCGCTCCTCTCAGATAATCCTGAAGAATCAACTCAAACTAAGACAAAAACTCAAATGTTTGTGTCCCTGTAGTTCAGAGCCTCAAACTTCAGTCCTCTAAACAGCCTGAAAGCTGAAGAAATAAGGATGAAGAAGAAAAGAGCTTCAGCTGACGGAGGTCTGTCTGTCCACATGAAAAACCACAAACTTCATGCTGCACTCTAGAAAATCAATCCTACATTCTGCTGATGTCTACATCAAATATTTCTGCTCCACTGATTGGAGGACGTCTTCATTCCTGCACAAACCACTGATTGACTTTTCAAGCTGTTATCTGCCCACTATGACATCATGACCCCCATTTTACACATGATTCTGTCTGGATCTCCACGGGGGCCCGGTCTTTGGCCCTTGGTGGTCTCAGCCTAGAGGAGCACAGGGGTCCTTCATCTTCATCATGAGAGGTGGCCTCCCTAATCTCACCACATTGTGCTCATGTGTTTGTCCTTGTTTTATGGAGGACACCAGGAGACTGACTTTCACACGCCTCAGTGGAGATTTATTTATTAATTTATTGTTTCATTCATAACTTTACTCAATATACAAACATTATATCAACATACATTTATATGTGAGCAGGCATGAGTTTAGAGAGAAAAGATGAGAAATAGCAATAAGAATTATCATAATTGTTGATTTACCTGACTTACCCCTGGTTAATAAATATTTGTGTTGCACCTTTATTTGCTCTCCTGACTTGCTTTTGGGACCAGTAACTACATCTTTGATGGTCACACTGTCACAAATTAATAAATATGGTGGAGTGTTTTGACATCACATGTGAAACATGAACTAATAAATCAGTTTTCAAGAGTTCTTGAGTTGGTTTTGCTGTTTCCATGAACTGCTTCCAGAACAGTTTGGTGTGAGAGCCTGAGACAAAGAGATGCTCTGTTGTATCAACGTCTTCTTCACTAAAAGTGCATTCATTGTTTTAAAGTCAAATCTTAATCTTAGATATTCATTGGATGGATAAATATGAATCATTATTTTGTGATGGATTTCTTTTGTTTCAGGCTGAAGTGGATAACTGAAAAATCTAGTTCTCAGTGTTGTTGCTGTGGTTTGATCAAAAATGTTTCATATATTATTCCTACAGAGTTGAGCCGGGTATAAATCATTAGTTTAAACAGATCTCATGAATTTATTGGAACATCTTTGGTCAAGAAAATCAACTCCATTGATTAGGGGTGTGGGAGGATTGTCTGGATTCTGAATTAAAGAATGTATTTCTTTAGTTTTGATTATTGATTAAATTCCTTCAGATTGCATTCAAAATCAAATTTAAGGCTCCTTTAGCTTTGGAGATAAAAAGAGCATCAAGTTTGTTTTGACGGGCTGAGATGTTCAGCTCCTCCTCTTCTGTGAGGCTGTTTTTATTGCATAGTGTGTTTAGCTCTTCTACCAAATCTCTCTCTGTTTTCTGCTCATCACAGCTTTCTCCTTACTACATGTTCTTGAGTATCTTCTGAGTCTGGACTTTAAAAATTCACATTTGTTCACATATGACTAACTTTCTGGGTTGGTGAGAGAGTCCTGGATCATGGTTCTGATGCTCTGAGAGTAAGTCTCATTGTTTAACAGACCAGAGTTGAATTTCCACAATCCTTTTTTGTTTCCTGTTTCTAAAACAAACAGACTGTCACAATAAGAGGAACACATCAGTTCTCCTACAGGACACACTTGCTGTTATTTACAATAGAAGAAGAGTGTAGATATATCAGGAGGAGCTCAAAGAAGTCTGAAATGTCAGCATATCAGATATCAGCAAAAATCCACCATCATGCATCCCTACATATGATCAGTCAAACATCTGGACATGAAGATGGTTCAGTTAATAATCACACACAGAAGATCTACAATAGAAACAGAGAACACATGAACTTACCTCAGAATCTCCAGTCTACAGTTTGGACTCTGCAGAAAATCACACAGCAGCTTCACTCCTGAATCATGAAGATTGTTGTTGTCACTCAGCTCCAGCTCTCTCAGATGGGAGGGGTTGGACTTCAGAGCTGAGGCTAAAGAAGAACAGCTGATCTCTGACAACCTGCAGCTCCACAGTCTGAATAAAGAAGAGAGAATGAAGAGAAAAACTATTTAGGATCCAATCAGATGTGTCCACATCACACAGTCTGCTCAGCAGAGCCAATCAGCTGCTGCTCTGCCTCCTGTGATAACATTACACATAAGTAGGGATGTACAATATCATCATCATCATGTTGGTGTTGGCAGATATGAGCTCAAAAGTTCATCATCAGTATCACAGATCTGAACATCTCTGCCTGAATGTTGGGCCCATATATCAGCCGTACATCTCAGCAAGATGTGAAGGAGCTGAATCATGAAGATGATGAAGTTTGAATCAGAACCATCAGACCTTCATCAGATGAAGACTTTGACTTCTTCATCCTCATCCTTTAAACTCTACAGTGAGCTCTAAAGACTGAAGTTTGAGCTCTAAACTACAGATAGTTTCATATGTCCCACTTGAGAAGAATGTGTTTGGATGTTATTTGAAGCTCTTTGTCAGGATGTTCTCAGAGGACCACCCTGCTGCTTCATCAGGAGAATTATGAGAAGATCCAGAAGTTCAGATGTTCTGGTTTGAAAGTCTCAGTCTGGTGTTACTGGGGCGTCTCAGAGGTTAAATATATACAATCAGTTGTTTTTATTGGTTTTGAAAACATCAAGAAAGAAAACATCCCCGCAGACTGACTGACAAAAGGAAACAAATGAACACAAAACAAACAAACAAATCACATGGACATGAAAACAAGTACAATGAAATGATATAAAACAAAACTGAGCAATAAGTAAGGCAATAATTACCTAAGAGGTAGCAGCAGGCACTAAATTATATTTCTCTTAGTGTGTACATTATCATAGTCCAGGACAGACTGTCATATTTTGTAGAATCCATAAACCGACCCTTGAGTAGTGTATCTAATCTTCTCCAGCTTCAAATGTACCATAACATCATTGACCCATCGACTGTGGCAGGTCGGACTTCCAGTTAAACAAGACGAGGCGCCTTGCAGGTCAGGATGAAAAGGCCAGAGCGTGGGAATGAGCTCGTGAAAGACCCAGATCTGTCTGAGCCACACCAAATATATCCAACTGTGGCTCCAGATCAATGCTCTTATTACACATGTAAGAAAAAGTCTCAAAGATCCTGATCCAAACTGTCTTATCTTTGGGCATGCCCAGAAAGAGTGGAAAAGCATCGCTGTGTGCTGATTACACCGCTGGCAGGTTTGATCAAATTCAGGAAGTAACTGTGTGAGTCTGGACCTCGACATGTGGAGCCTGTGTAGTACTTTGACCTGAATAACCTGATGTCTGACACACATGGAGGTGGAGTGCACTGCCTCCACAGCCATTCTCCAGGTTTCTTCCAAAATCTTCTCACCAAAGTCTTCCTCCCATTTTAATCTCAGATGGTCCAGGGAGGGTGAGGCTGCCAAAAGTAATCAATCATAGGTGTGGGATACAGAGTTTGGCTCAGAGGGAGCTTCATGAATCCAATCCTCATGCCAGCTAGTCGTGGTTTTAGAAGGGAATGCTGTGAAAAGTTTCCTGACAAAGTCTCTAATCTGGAGGAAGAGAAAAAATCTGATTGTGTAAAATCAAATTCTCTGACTATCTGAGCAAAAGACATGAAAATATTATTCTTAAACAGATCAGACACCCTACTCAGTCCCTGCCTGGACCAAAGCTGGAATGTAGTGTCTAGAAGTGAAGGTGTGAACCACAGACTGTTAGTAAATGGCATGCAGGAAAATGTCTGACTTAGCCCTCGGTGAGTCCTACATTGTTCCCAAATCTTCAGTGAGTCTTTGATGACTGGGTTGCCTGCACGTTTCAGTTTAATAGGGAGGGGGGCACAAGCTGAAGCTCCTGAGTTTGTTTGCCCGTTCAGGCCCCTTTCCATGTCCATCATACTCTCTCTCTCTCTTGGCCTTGCACTCCCTGTGCGCTCAACTCTGTCTTTACCCTGCTCAACATGGCACAGCGTTACAGTGTGCCACACAGTAAACCAATCAGCAGTCGGACAGAGCTGTCAGTTTTCCTCAAAATCAAACCCAGACGGTTTTCAAACATACACACAAATAACCAAAGATATCGTTGTTTTGCCCCAACTCCCCCGTTAGTAGTGAGGGACAGAGACTCTGTAATCTGCTCTTTTGGTAAAGACTCTGCCCAAAAAAACGCAGTCACAGGGTTGAACTCTTGATGAAGCGCCGCTGCACTCGGGTGTATATCTTGGATGAAAAGCCGACGGTTGAGCCGCAAATTTGATGTGGAGGACGAGTGAGTAAACTGCTTTGCACAGAACCGACACACAGCCCAGTCTTTGACTTTAAGTTTGACATCAACGCCGCAGAACCAGAAACACTACCACACAGCACTCCTCAGATGATTCAGTGCTGTTTAGTGTTGTTTCATTCGCGAAAGATTCGTTCAAAAGAACGAGTCTTTCAAGTGAACAGACTGAACCGAATCACTTCCTCAAGTGATTCATTCATGTCTCAGTTCAGTTGAGCTGTCAGCACACAGCTGTCGCAGCATGCAGCAGTGCTGGGCAGGCAGACGGCGAGCTGCTGCAGGGAGGGACGGACTGCACACGCCGACTGAATCACTCAGTGAACTAAACTCTCCTGAATCATTTTCCTCTGAGGGATACACTTTCATGGTGACCGTAGTTCCCAGTAGTTTTTAGTTCATAGAACACATTGAGTAGCGGAGTAAAAAATGGCAAAAACCAAATAAAGTACAAAATAAAACTACAACAAAACAACTGTAAGAGCCATGTGTTACTTTATGTTTACCATTGTCTTTATTTTTGTACCTGGCCACTAGAGGTCAGGGCAGCATCATGGGATGCATGCTGAGGTGGCCACAGGTGTTAAATGTTTAGGTTAATTACCAGAGATGTTCTGGAGGTGGAGGAGCCAGACAGTTTTCGACTGTGTTCGGGTTTCTTTGTATTATTTTCATATCTCTGTTCAGGGCTTACTGGAAACAGACGAAAAAATAAAAGGATTTTTTTTAATTTAATGTCACATACGGCTTTCGGTTTGTTTACTTTATAAACTCGACACACGTCAAACTTTTCACCCACCATCAGACGGTAGAGGCTACAATGAACTTCAGCCGCTACAACAACTTTTAAGCTTGTACTTCACAGGCTATTTGATAGTTCTTGTAGTTATTAAATTGTTATTATTATAGTTGTATTGTCATGTGATTTTGAAGGCAGAATTTTCACTTGAACTGTCAGTCACATCCACAGAAAGTCATGAAACTGTCAGTGAACTGAACTGAAACCTGAACCATTCAGCCGTGTATCAGTTCAGGAAGATGGAGTCGCAGGATCCCCCCGCCAAGCACTGAATGATTCGGTGATTCGGTGAACGAATCTTTTGAACAAATCTTTTTAGTGAACTGATTCTAGTGATTCAGTTCATCTAAAAGACCTGCTGTGCCCACCACTAGTGCTGTTATTGTCCACTCGGAGGGGCAACTCTGTTTACTGAGGCCAAGAGAGCAGTTTATGTGACTGATGGTCAAGCTGCTCTGAGAGCGCCCTCTGTTGGATGAAATGGTTCACTGCTCCAGGCGCCCTGATGTGGTGCTACACTAAATATTTTACATTTGATTATTTATATATTCTTTGAGTACAAATATTTATCCCCATGCTCGAACGGTTGTTCACATATCGAGTATAAGGTGACAGCCCTATAAAGAGTTAAATGAAAATGTGAAGGGTGAAAATCATTTTCACCTCGTGGAAACAGATGATAGTTTGTATCTGCAGTTTCTGATGAAGAAATCATCACTGATGAGGATTGAAGACTTGCACATGATAGGAAAAATTCTGAAAATGAAAATGAAAACAAAAATCTGTAAAACCCAAAATGAGGCCAAACTGAGTCAAACAAACAAGGATGGTTCCTTCAGCTCACAGGGAGGGTCCCAGAGTCTGGACTCTGATAGTGACATCCACAGTTTTAGAAAGAACTAAAGGGAAGAGGCTGGTCGTGGTGGAGGACTTTATCCCTGACCTTCACCTGTCAGCCAGACCTCAGACTCTAAGGTGGTGTTTACACGGCTCCGTTTTCGGCCTAAAACGGAGTTTTCATTGCGTTTTCGCCTCCTGTTTACACGAGACCGATGCTCGGAGTGCCTGAATCTGCAAACTTTTGAAACCAGGGACCAGAGCGGAGAGTTTTGAAAATGTATCGTGGCCCGGCTTCATGTAGACGGGATTCAGCGTTTTAGGGTGAAACGCTGACGTCACCACATGCGCAGTACTCTTACACATGAAGGCTGTGGGCGCATACCAACAACAACAACAGCTTCGGCCGTCTACCCAGTAACATGTGTGCTCCTTACTGTGCTCGGTTTGTTATCCAGACAAAACTATCTAGACAGATTTGTTGTCCAGACAAGAAACTCCTGCGTCTTTGTGCGTCCACTCGCCATTGTTGTTTGTGAAAAGTTTATCTTCTTCATACGTGTGGTTTAACACCGCTGTTTCTCTGCAAACCTACATCGCCATCTACTGGACTGGCATGCACGCTACAGCGTTCTCAGTCCTACTCTCGTCTCCATGTGAACGCAGAGCACTTTTCAAAACACAAAGGACAAAACTTTCGGTTTCTGGTGAAAACTGCCTTGTGTAAACGGGGCCTAAAATCGAGCACAGTGCTGTCCAGTCAGGAGGTCGTCAGACTGAAGAAAGAAGCAGAGTCAGGGAACAGCTCAGTGAGGATCATGGTGGTTTTTAACGTGTCTTTCTTTTCTCTGACCTGTGTCTGTGTGCTCTCCTTTTTATCCATGTGTGATTTTATTCTCAGCATTTTAATCCTGAATGGAGCCAGAGCTGATTTTAAAAGAGCTGCTCTGTTCAAACTCAGGGGGCTCTAATTTCGTAGACTAGGCGCAGGCGGGGCGCACCTGCCCTGCGCCGCGCCTGCGCCACGCCAACGGGGTGTGTCCAGGGCATTTTGCAAGTTTCGTGCACAGCGCAGTCTGGTGCAGTCTGGCGCAGGGAGACGCACCCACGCCTCCGTCTCTCCCACTGGCGCAAATGGCAGAGAGGGAGGAAAGTAGGCTTGAGTGGTTTTAACACAGCCGAGTGTGATCTTCACCAATCAAATGAACGCCTTTCCTCGCCTTTAAATGCGCCGGCGAGGCGCAGTGACAATTTCACCTCGGTGGCGAAGATAGTCAGAGCCACTCTCACTTTTGCAGCAACTGGGAGAGCGCAGGGGCCACCGGGCAGCGCATCAGAGGATACGACGTGCGTCACCGTGTGGACCACCTCACGGGACAGATGTAATCTGTTCCTGTGTCATAATAGGAGTACAAAATTAAGTGATAATTACATTTAAACACAGCAGCAGGCTAATCCATTCATCATGCTTGTGATCCATCCGCATTCCTGGTCTGTCATTGCCAAAAAGCAGAACCTTTGGTGAAAATATATCTCCTCCTCATCCTCCTTGCAATAATGTAGGCTACTCCATCTTTTTAGATCACGTTACGAATAAAGATAAAAACAGAGAAATATGGGCAATCACAGGTAAATCCTTAAGACACCGAGTGACTTACATTTATTCAGCGAGCGTCTCTCTCTTTCTTTCTTTTCTTTTGAATTTCATGAGATGAGAGAAGCCAGCTACTCCGTATCGGATGATGTGGCTGTTTGTGGTTGGCTTGAGAGATGTGAACTCGTTAGTTATGACAAACGTCTCTGATCTGACATCAGATGTGACGGGACAATTAATATAGATACAAATGTATGTGCTGGTTCAGACAGTTACATTAAATAGTGGTTGCTGTGATTGTTTATTGCATTGAAATGTGCCTGACACTGTGGATACCTGCCTGTGAGGTTTTGGTGACGTGTGCGCACTGTGCGTCTGTCAGCCAAATTACCAACCAAGTTTTTGTGACTGTGCTGACCTCTGAACTGAAAAGTTTCTTGCCTCTGCGTCCTCCTTTCGATGAGCTCCTCATCTGTATACTCTGGCTCGAAACTGTAAGGACACGCATCATATTCAAAGTTGTCGTCCACAACATCTTCATCCAATAGATATTCGTCCAGTTTGCACAAAACTGGACGAAGAAAGTTATTGTGTAGCCACCGCTCACCGCTGAAACAATGAGCCGTACTGCGCATGCGTGCGCAACCGAAAGAAACTTTTCAGTTCAGAGGTCAGCACAGTCACAAAAACATGGATGGAGTGACACCGGACTGTCGTGGAGGAGTAGCGCGAGCGGACCATGATGAAATGTTGGTGAAACTAATGAGTTTTTGGATGATTAATGCAGTTTTAGGAGCGGCGCTACAGATGCCCCGTCTGCTACCATTTATACGGATGTCCGCTGCTCGATTTTGGATCTATATCTCCCGAAGCACTGTTTGGATCAGGAAAGCCTTCTGGGTGAGTATATTGTTCTACTTCATTCTATAAACTATGTGAAAGCTGTAGAAACCGAACTTATCCTTTAAGCAGAGTCCTCTGGAAATCCAGGGCATCTAGACTATGGTGACCAGACGTCCCGATTTCTGGGGACAGTCCCTGTTTTGGATGAGCTGTCCCCGGTTAAAGCTGTCCCAGACATTGTCCCAGATTTCAGCGTGTTACGATTGTGCTTTGACTAGAACAGTGGTTATTACTGCGGCCACGTAGGAAGCAGAAAGCATGAGGGAGCAGGTTGCACACAGACCGGGACAACAGTTATTCCAGTGTTGCCATGTCTGCTTATGAAGAGGGACTTTGGGCTTGCTCTTCTGTCTGTGTGAATCCCCCCCGATTATCACCCAGCTCCCCACAACAAAGCCAGACACAAGTGCTGTAGGTAGTTTGTCCTTTCCTCCATTTTTCCTGGTTATCGTGCCTGACCGAGTCAACCCGGCACACCCTCAAACACACTCACACATGTGGCGCATGCACAACTACACAGGAGCTATTGTTGCCAGGTCTGCTTATTATAAGTGACTTTTGGCTTCTTTTGAAAAGTTGCTTGTAAATATTGGCAGAACTCCTCCTTGCTGTAGATTAAGACTGAGCTCTGTCTTCAGCTTTAGTTGAGCACTGGGTCGGCCTTCAAGGTGCTGCTGAGAGAATCTTCAGGAAACATGGCGTGGTACTGTGTGAATCTGTCATTAAAAATACATAGAAAAGCACATTTATTACCAAAAGTTAACATCAGTATTTACTGAAAAAAACAATAAAACAGCCAAAGTTTAACCTGCTCCCATAAAATAAAGCTGTAATTCATGTCATTTTCACCATTTTAAGAACATTTCTTGTGTCACCTGAACAGTGTCTTATCTTATACATGATGTCTCACGGCTCAAGATTGTAAACACAAACAGAATCTTATGTACCACTAAACTGATGCTGTAAAACTAAAGGTAAAACTATGTGATACAGTTTTTGGTATAGATTAACTGTATAAAGTATGAACAAACAAAACAAAAAAAAAACACATAAGAAAAAATAAATCAGATTCAAGAGGGCAGACGGCTCCCACCAGCTGACTGATTCTCATAACTGAAATGGAGGCTGTCAGTGTTTGGATGACATTTATAGTTTTCAGCAAAACTATTTCAGATTTTAAAAAGTAAAAAAAAAATAAACTTTACATTACAGGAGTCTGTTTCCATCTGCTAAAGCTTTTGAACACTTTTACTTTGTACCGTTATGTGCAGTATTTAGTCAGCAAAAAACACCAACAGAATGTATAATGTTTGTATCTAAATAGAATATTTTATTATAGCAACTAAACATATGGTATACAATTATATATAATGACAATACTATTCATATTTATATTGATATTTATTATTTTATAACACAGGTTTAGTTGCCAAAAAAACTACAACATTTAGAGACAAGATATACATTTTGTTGGTCTGTTTTCGTTGATTTTATACTATGCACAATGGTACAAGCTGGAAAGGTACAAGGTAAGTGTCAAATCTAAAAGCTCCAGTAGATTAAAAAATAATTCTGTAATGGACATACACCTAAGAGGTAAAGAACTTGTGTTGTTTACACTTTTGAGACTAATAAAACCCCACTGTTTTCATCAGTAAATTGCAACACATAACTTGAAACATTATCAAGTTTTCTTTTTGTAATTTTTCAAAGGCTTTCACACAATGTAACAGTAATATTTAATGAGCACTGCAATAAACCTCTGCAATAATCTGCATGCACTTGTGTATAATATTACTATTACAATTTCTCCTATCTTGTTCCTGCTTTGCCATGATTTAAAAAAAAAAATATTTATAGGTCCGTTTATATAATATTTTCATCAAAATAATGCATTAATTTTGTCAATTAAATTTAAAATGAACTTCTGGTGGGGTAAAAACAAACTTACCCACCCGTTAAAAGCACCAATTCCTCCTAAAAGTACAATGTTTTTGTAAAAATATGCAAGAATTAAAAACTATATAGATTTTTGAGAACTTAAGTCTGCAAAAGGATAATGTTCTACTGAACAAAGCATTTATATCCTCTTGGCAAACTCATTTTGTGGCTCCTGATCTATAGTTTAGTGCCATGTGTGACATAAAATGCAAATCTTTGCCCCTGAATCATGTTATGTCTACTAGGAAAGACACATCCTAATCTAATCTTCAGTGCAGCACAGCCTCTTACTGATTTTCTTCTCTAATGCAATCTCACCTCTTCTGTGATCCTCTGACGGATCTCTGGACGACGCCTCCTCGGTGCATGGGAGCATCGGTCGGACGCGTGAGGATACGTGAGATAGTTGCGCATACGTAAATCATATCTGCTGCGGTGACGTGTGGATATGATTGACAGCGCTCGTTGCCCAGTCACATGAGGAAAAGAAAAACCAAAACAATACTGATTTGCTGCCAGTCCAAGTGGGAGTGTCCGGGGCGCACCTGCTAGCGCCCTGCAGGCAAAGTTGAAGCGGCCAATCCCAAAGACGCCTCAGGTCACATGCTGAGCAAAAGTTTAAGGACTTCCATAGACACCCATTAGGCCGGCGCCCCTCTGTACGTAAACTATGTATTCACAACACAGTTACTACGTAAAAACATTGTGAAACCCCTTTTATTGATGGTGACAGGTGCTGCTGACAGACTATTACTATGTGGTAAAAATAAATGTTTTTATCTGTTATTTTTTATAATTTAATGACAAATTATGTTGTGTTTAAGTGGACTTTCTCTGTTGAATTTTGGAGGGGGCGGCGCCCCAGCGTCCCAGATTGACAAACCGCCACTGATATACACATGTATATATATGTACATATATATATATGTATATATATATATATATGTATATATATATATATATATATATATATATATATATATATATATATATATATATATATATATATATAGATGAGAGATTGATAGATAGATAGCTAGACAGATATAGATATATATAGAAATAAACTGAACCTGGGCTCCTGTTACCAGACTCCCTGACCAGAGCTAACTAACAAACACACACACACATTTAAACTTGAATATACATATTAAAAGACATGAAACTGTATGTGTCCCAGTTTCTTCATTTGGTCTTGTTGGGGTGTGGTGGACAGCTGATTGTTCATTTTAAAAACTGACTTTTAGGAGCTGAGAGTTTGAGTTGTGATTTCATTGAATGATGATCTGAAGTGAAGATGGAATTGTGATTATTTGGTGTAAAGTTAAGAAAGGGGTCGTTAAAAATCAGAATCAAATCTCTCTCTCTCTCAGTTATAAATGTATGAACTAGTCAGATATTAAACTTCAATGGGGGCCGGAAATATATAAGCTCTGCTTCTTGTAGCCCCTTTTCAAAACGCAATTGTTGTTGTGTTTGTTGTAGTTTTTGTCTGTTGGCTTTATGGTTGTATGGTGTCCTGTGGATTGTTTTCATGTTATGTTTTCATGTTATGTTTTATATGAGAAATAATTTTTCTGGTTTGAAATAAATATCTATCTAATCTAATCTAATCTACACAACACCATTAACAACAGAAATGTCAGAGGGGTTGTGGACATGTAGACCCCAATCACTCCCAATTCTTTTGGTCATGCGTAAGAATACAATTATTTTGGAACAATATCAATCAAACAATGGAGGACATTTTTGTCATGGTTGTGTTGGGCAGGTATTTCGGGTTCTGTTTAAGAGTTCTGTGTTTTGATCATTCTCCTGTGCTCTCCCCAGCAGAGCAGGCTGTGGCTGGGGGGCGTGGCTGACCTACGTTCTGGCTGTGAGTGCAGCGGGGCACACCTGATGTCAATCTCCTCACCTCTCCATAAAAACCAGCTCATCCTTCACTTCCCTGCCAGATAATTCCGTCTCATTCGGTCTGTGCCTTGCTGCCTCACTGGACTCTGTTTTTTTTGAACAGTGGGCAGCCAGCCTCCAGTAGCCACAGCCTGCTGAGTTTATTTAGTGTTGTGCCTTCCTTTTTGTGTCTTTTTGAGTGGCAATAAACAGACTGTTTTTTGAACTGCCAATTGTCTCCTGATTCTGGGTCCAACTAAGTATTCAGGCCTTAACAGAATTATATGGCCACATGGACCCAGCGGAGACTGAACATTTAAGACAGGCTTTGTCTAACCAAGGAGCCATTTTGGCCAACACCACTCCACTTTAAGACTTGTAATGGACAACCTGCAGCAAGCTAACGACCAGCATGGCTCAGCTTGGCGGTAGGATGGATTCGATTGCTGACCAGCTCACCATCCTCACCCCACCAGCAGATCCACCACCTCTTCCACCAGCTGAGCCTGTTGCAGCGCCACCAACCACCCCAGCCATGTAGAGAACCCCTCATCCCCACACCTGCTAGGTATTCAGGTAATTTAGGGACATGTGCTCATTTTCTACACCAGTGCTCACTAGTTTTTAGTCAACAGCCTCTCAGTTATGCCACAGACCAGTCTAAAACTGCATTTATCATGAGTTTGTTAACCGATCAAGCCTCAGCCTGGGCAGTAGCCATTTCCACTCACACCCCAGCTCTTTGCCAAGATTATCATCAGTTTACTCAGGAAATGAAGAAGATTTTTGATCATCCCGTTAAAGGGAGAGAAGCAACCACTCGACTACTTCAAATGAAACAAGGATCACAATCAGTAGCCCAATTTGCCATAGATTTCCGCATATTAGCAGTTGAGAGTGGTTGGAATGATTCAGCTCTTCAGGGGGTTTTTCTCAGGGGGTTGTCAGATGAAATAAAGGATGAACTAGCTGCACGGGATGACACAACTAACCTAGAACAGTTGATTAGCTTAGCAGTCAGGCTAGACAACAGGCTGAGGGAAAGACGCAGGGAAAGAGCCCAGGGAGGGGGGCCTCGACCTTTCATCTACTCCACACCCCGCTCCATGGTTCCCAGTTCCACATCCTCAACACCACACTCCAGTGCCACCAGGTTGGGCTCCTCTTCACCAGCCCCAGCAGACCCTGAAGAACCCATGCAATTAGGCCGAGCCAGGCTGACACCTGAAGAGAGACAACGGCGACTGAACAACCGCCTCTGCATCTACTGTGCTGAGAAGGGCCACTACCTTGCTCAGTGCCCATTGGTGCCAAAAGGCCAGGCTCATCAGCAGGCAGGGGGGCGCTGGTGAGCCGAACCTCCTCCACTTCTCCTCCCACTAAACGCATCCAAGCAAAAGGTATGCTGCACTGTTCACAACAATCTCTACCTGTTCAAGTCTTGATAGACTCTGGAGCTGATGACAATTTTATCGACTCTAACTTAGTCAAACACCACAATCTTCCAGTGTATGAACTCAAGACCCCTAAGAAAGTGTTGGCGATTGATGGTAATCTGATTGAACAAGTCACACACAAAACTCACCCTTTAAAGCTTCTGTTATCTGGCAACCACCATGAACACCTAGAGCTCTATGTCATTTCATCCCCTCTCACTCCCATAGTGCTTGGGTTACCTTGGCTACAGACTCATAACCCACACATAGACTGGTCAACATTCACTATCCGCAACTGGAGTGATCACTGCCATCAAAACTGTTTACAAGCTGCTATTCCTTCACACACTTCCCAGACTCCTGCCCCACCTGAAGACATTGACTTATCTAATGTTCCCAGTGAATACCATGACTTAAAGCAGGCTTTCAGCAAGGACAGAGCACTCTCCCTACCCCCACACCGGCCCTATGATTGTTCCATAGACTTACTACCTGGTTCATCACTACCCACAAAGAGACTCTATAACCTCTCCAAACCTGAAAAAGAGGCCATGGAAGCCTACATCACTGACTCTCTTGCTGCAGGTCTTATCCGACCCTCCTCATCTCCTCTAGGAGCAGGTTTTTTCTTTGTGGAGAAGAAAGATAAGACTCTTCGACCCTGCATAGACTACACTGGTCTAAATGACATTACTGTTAAAAACAAATACCCTCTTCCCCTCATTGACTCGGCCTTCACTCCTCTCCATGATGCAACCATATTCTCAAAACTGGACCTACGAAATGCATATCACTTGGTTAGGATCCGTGAAGGTGACGAATGGAAGACTGCTTTTAACTCTCATTTGGGTCATTTTGAGTATCTTGTTTTACCCTTTGGGTTAACCAATGCTCCTGCTGTCTTTCAGGCCTTAGTAAATGATGTTCTTAGGGACATGTTGAACAGATTTGTTTTCGTCTATTTAGATGACATACTAATTTTTTCCAAAAGTTATGAAGAACATGTTCAACATGTCAAACAGGTGCTACAAAGACTCCTTGAAAACAAACTGTTTGTAAAGCAGAGAAATGTGAATTCCATGTTTCTAGTGTGCCTTTCCTAGGTTACGTGGTTGAGAGGGGGCAGCTGAAAGCCGACCCTGAAAAGGTCAAAGCTGTCGCAGAATGGCCAGTTCCTGCATCTCGCAAACAACTGCAGAGGTTTCTGGGGTTTGCTAATTTTTACAGGAGGTTCATTCGTGATTATAGCCGCATAGCGGCCCCTCTCACACAATTAACATCAGTTAAGAAACTGTTTGAATGGTCTCCTGATGCCCAAGTAGCTTTTGAAAAGCTCAAAACTAAGTTTGTTAATGCTCCTGTCTTGATCCACCCAGATCCTGCCCTGCAGTTTATTGTGGAGGTCGATGCTTCAGATTCAGGAGTGGGGGCCGTCCTCTCCCAGCGCTCCCCTGCGGACCAAAAACTCCATCCCTGCGCCTTTTACTCCCGCCGCCTCACCTCTGCGGAGAGAAACTATGATGTGGGGAACCGAGAGTTGCTAGCAGTTGTTTTGGCGCTCCAAGAATGGCGGCACTGGTTGGAGGGAGCCACTGACCCTTTCATCATCTGGACTGACCACAAAAACCTCTCCTACCTTCGTTCAGCCAGGAGGCTGAACTCCCGTCAGGCTCGTTGGGCCCTGTACCTGGGGAGGTTCAACTTCACCCTCACTTACCGTCCTGGCTCCAGAAACATCAAACCAGATGCCCTCTCCCGACAGTTTTCTCCAGGGGAAGAACAGGCAGCCACAGAGACGATCTTACCTTCCTCCTGTGTTGTTGGGGCAACCAGTTGGGAGGTGGAGCAGCTGGTCCAGGAAGCTCAGCAGGGGAACCCAGCACCTAAGGAGTGCCCACAGGGACAGCTGTATGTTCCGCCATCTGCAAGATCTCCAGTACTCCAGTGGGGCATTCCTCAAAATTGTCCTGCCATCCTGGGATTCATCAAACCCTCTTCCTGCTCCAACAGCGCTTCTGGTGGCCATCCATAGCATCCGACACCAGAGAGTTCATTGCAGCCTGCTCCACATGTGCTCGTAACAAGTCCTCACACCGTGCACCAGCTGGTCTCCTCCAACCCTTACCCATCCCTCATCGCCCCTGGTCTCACATTGCAGTGGACTTTGTCACCGGATTACCCCCATCAGAAGGCAACACCACCATCTTAACCATTGTAGACCGTTTCTCTAAGGCAGTCCATTTTGTCCCCCTTCCCAAACTCCCATCAGCCATGGAAACGGCTGACCTGCTAGTTCTCCACGTTTTTCGACTTCATGGCATTCCTCAAGACATCGTTTCAGACCGAGGCCCCCAGTTTACATCAAGAGTATGGAAGGCTTTCTGTGAGACCCTAGGAGTTACATCCAGCTTAACCTCCGGTTATCACCCCCAATCAAATGGCCAGACAGAACGGGCTAACCAGAGCATGGAAACATCTCTTCGCTGTGTGGCCTCACGTCTCCCTGCCTCCTGGTCTGCCCACCTGCCATGGGTAGAATACTCCCACAACTCTCTGGTTTCCTCTGCCACCGGTATGTCTCCCTTCATGGTGATTAATGGTTTCCAGCCCCCCCTAATACCTGATCAGGAGACAGAAGTGGCGGTCCCTTCAGTTCAAGCCCATTTTCAAAGAGCACGCCGGGTCTGGAGAGAGGCCCGCGCTGCTCTGGAAAGAACAGCGGCCCGAAATCAGCGGATCGCAGACCGCCACCGGACTCCAGCACCAGACTATGAAGTGGGACAGCAAGTTTGGCTCTCATCACGAGATCTTCCTCTCCACACAGATTCCAGAAAAATGTCTCCCAGGTACATTGGTCCTTACACCATCGACCGCATAATAAACCCCAGTGCCGTCCGCCTAAGACTTCCTGCTGCACTCAAGGTACACCCCGTTTTCCATGTTTCTCTCCTCAAACCTGTGGTGGACAGCCCCCTCCACCCCCCATCTGGTCCTCCACCTCCCCTCCCCCGCCTTGTTGATGGTCACCCAGCTTTCACAGTCAAACAGATCCTAGATGTCCGCAGGCGGGGCCGTGGTTACCAGTACCTGGTAGACTGGGAGGGGTACGGTCCCGAGGAACGCTCCTGGATCTCTCGCTCTCTGATTTTGGACCCTGATCTCTTGAGTGACTTCTACATCAGGTGCCCGGACAAACCTGGTCGGACGCCAGGTGGCGTCCATTGAGGGGGGGGTACTGTTGTGGTTTGAACTGTATATGCTTCTTGATTGAAAAGGTTTTCTGTTGTGCTGTTCTCCTCTGTTTTCTCTCTGCAGTGCAGGCTGTGGCTGGGGGGCGTGGCTGACCTACTTTCTGGCAGAGTGCAGCAGGGCACACCTGATGGCAATTCCCAATCAACTCACCTCTCCATAAAAGACCGGCTTGATCCTCACTTCTCTGCCAGATGATTCCGTCTCACTCGGTCTGTGCCTTGCTGCCTCACTGGACTCTGTTTTTTTTGAACAGTGGGCAGCCAGCCTCCAGTAGCCACAGCCTGCTGAGTTTATTTAGTGTTGTGCCTTCCTTTTTGTGTCTTTTTGAGTGGCAATAAACAGACTGTTTTTTGAACTGCCAATTGTCTCCTGATTCTGGGTCCAACTAAGTATTCAGGCCTTAACAATTTTAAACCTAATAGTACCCAGGGATCCAAGGATTGTACATCTGGACTTATACCTGGTGAAGTCATTGAAAGGAAAGACGCTTACCTCTTTAAATTTTTGACAGTTGCTTCCAAAAAGAAATTTGCCAGGAAGTGGTTGAAAAATGATTCCCAAAGGCCAAGACAGTGGCTGGACATTGCTTAGGAAATGGAAATCATGGAAACATGGACTTTTTGCTTGAGAGTTAGAGAAGGGGATTTTGAACAAAAATGGCAGAAATGGACTGCATTCAAGGTCAAATCCCAGCCACAACGATCTTAAAAACAAGAACAAGAATGTGAAACACCTCCCCCAGTATGTTACAGTTTTTATTTTGACTATGTGTTGTTGTTGCTGTTGTTTTGTTTGTAGCTTGTAAATGGTAAAATGACCATCAGCCTTTCTGGGCGGCCCAACCATTTATCTGGTTAACACAAGGTTAAAGGTCAGTCATTAAAGAATAAATGAACTCACCTCAGAGCCTCCAGTCTACAGTTTGGACTCTTCAGTCCAGCACACAGAAGCTTCACTCCTGAATCCTGCAGCTTGTTCTTGCTCAGGTCCAGCTCTCTCAGATGGGAGGGGTTAGACATCAGAGCTGAGGCCACGACTTTAACATGAGGCTCTGATAGTCCACAGTCAGATAATCTGTAAAGATATTAATATTATATTTTATGTAGTCATTCAGATAATTCAGTTATTTTAACACATTGTTTTTATTTTCACATTTTACTTCACTGGTTTTGCTGATCTAAATTCATCATTGTTAACACAAAACTATGATTTCCATTCCTCTCTAGTAAACACACAGTTTTCTCAAATGTTTATTTTTGTGCCTTATTTAGAGATTAAAGTGGACAGAGCAGAAAACCAGGCAGGACTTCATACAGGAGACATCCCATAGTCCTGGAGCAACACAACATGCATGTTTATTACAGCTGTGACAGTGTCCTGGTGTTCACAATAACTGTCTTTAAACAAACACACATTCATCCTGAGCTGATATCATGCATATGGTGACACTGTGTCATTAACTGGTTTATAACTGGAGACAGCTCAACCTTTGGACCACAGTGACGGAGAAATACGAGCAGAGAGCAGAGAGATTATCAGAGACAGACAGGGAGACACAACAGCAAACACACTCACACACACACACACACACACACACACACACACTCATAGCACCCTGTCAGGTCCATGTCCAGCTGTGTGTAATAATAATGGACTGCACAGCAGTGTGGTGAACACGTCCTCTTTCCTCTGAAAGTCTGATGATTGTAAATTAAAGCAACAACATAAACCTGTTCACTCAGCAGAGCGTCTCTGTCTCTCATGGCTTTGGCACAGACTATGTGCTGGAATAAGTCAACAGGAATAGACTTGATCTGTGGTTGGAGTCATTTATATCCATTTCAAAGCTTCAACAGCAGCTGAATGAGTGTCTGAACTTATAACTCGCTTGTTTTGAGCCCAAAATGATTTGAAGAAGCAGCTGAAAACCCTTCAGCTCCACACTCACAGCTAACAGAAGCATGAAGCTCTGCCAGGAACAAACATGAGACTTCAGAAAAGTTTTTCACAATAAAAGTCCTCGTCTGTAATTATAAGAAATGCTTTTATTTGAAAAACCAAAACAGGTTGTTGCGTTTTCAGTAATAGCTTAACACAGTCAGGAGGTAAATGAAGCAGCTCTTCAGTCTGAGCTGCAGCTCATGAACTCCCTCCCTTCTCATGCAGCCGTCCACTCTGCAGTCGAGCCTGAGCGCTGAATAAACACGCTCATATTTGATGAACGCTGGATAAAACAGTTCAGTGTTGGAGTCATGGACGAGACGTGAGTGTGGTTCACTGTAAAGACAGAAAACGAGTGTGTGTGCTTCAGCGATGCCCAGAGTTTCAGTCTGTGTGTGCTGAGGCTCACTGCACTGCCAACAGGCTTCAACACACAGCAGGGAGACTTCAGGGAGGATTTCAGAGTAAAAGCCTGGTCTGTTGTTTATAATGATGAGACTATCTGTGTTTTTACACCACGCTTTTATTCTGAAAGGGTCTCCTGGTCAGTTATTCAGTCACTGATGTGACTCACAGTCATCCAGCTCGTTTCCTTCGTCTCTTATCAACTCTCTTCACAACAAAGCATCAGTTTTAAACCCCAGAGGTGATGGACACGCTGTTTAGACCATCAGACTATTACAGTCCTGCTTGTGTTGGTGCCAATAAATCTGAGTCACTGATTGGCTGATAAACTGTCCCAAAGCAAACGTATGGCAGTGATGTCAGAGTAACTGACAGAATGACTAGAGGGTACAGAGGATACCTCGTTAGCTGAACGCACACCTTGGCAGACATTTTGGATAAATGTTTGATGAAAAAGCAAAAATATCCTGTGATGTTCGACTTTCTTCTGCTGTGACCTCCTCCCTCTAACAAGTCTGAGACAGAAGACAGAAGACAGCAGCAGCTGCAGCGCTGAACTTGGACTGAAAAAGGGTCGGACTTTTCAAGCTAGCTGGAAAATAAAACTCACATGGACAGAATCTGGTCTTCAGAGAATAAGGTATTTTTGAGATGTTCATTACAGCTAAAAACATGGGTGCCCCCCTCCATCATCACATGATCCAGAGCCTCTAAAGCTTTAGTGTGGGATGGTTTTTGAGCTGGGCCAAAGCCCACCATTGATCAGGTCTGCATCAGGCTGCTGTTAGCGCTGCTGCTGATGCAGGAGTTCATGTCGCTGCTTCATTTCCTGCCGTAAACACAAACAGACGACTGATGGAAGAACAGCTTTGCTGGCTGTTCTCTCCTCAGTCCACTGCCTTTAAAGACAGAGACTGACCATCAGAGGAAGCACCGATGAGGAGTCCAACATGACCCAGCTGTTAAACTCCTGAGCTCATGATAGACCGGACTGAACTGGTTCATCTCACTCCCTTATCTGCAGTCTCCTCTCTCCTCGCTCTTCACTCAAACTGAGAGTCGTTCTCCACATGTTGAGGATCGTTCCAGAGCTCTCAGTTACAGATCAAGGAGAGTCTGTAAAGTGTTGGAGTGTCATAAAAACAGATTAAAAAGTGTTTTTGATGAGAATATCCATAAAACAATAACTTTGATAAATCAGTTTAATATCAGAGCATCATCCAGACTGTTGAATGTTTTCTGAATCACTGATGTGTTTCCTTAATCATGACCCTGATTGAACTTTAGCATTACAAACATATTTATGGGTATTTGTGTTTAAATGTGATGACTTCTGAACACCAAACATGTTTTTGTTTCTGGACTCTGATCATTTTTAAGTTTTTATTCTGTCCTTTTCTGAACCTTTAAAATCATGATTCTGTCTTTTCATATTTTTCTAAATGTCTTTGAATACATTCACACAGAAATGGACTCATTTCTCGATCGTGCATGTTTTGTTATAAAAGACTATATTTCGGACTTCCGAGCATGGCGCTTTGCTGAACGGCAGCATAAACTAGAGGCTCCCAGGCGGTTTATCCTCCCCGACATATTTATCACACCAGAAAACATTTTAAAGTTATTTTGAACAGAAGAACGGGGTATGGGAAGAAAGACTAGGGGGAAATTGCACCAAACCGCAGAAACACAAGACAAAACTGAGGGAAAAGACGACTACGACGAGAGAGCTATCAACAATTCTGAGTACGAGGCTTTGGAGGCCATGAAAGCTAGCATCATCGCAGAGATCCAAACATCACGGGCGGAGGCAAAGAAGGACTTCATGTAAACAATGGATCTGTTGAGGAAAGAACTGGTGGATTTTAGAGAAGAAATGGGTCGGAAACTAAATGCAGTTGCCACCGACTGAAAAGAAATCACAGAGAGGGTCGAGGAAACGGAACAAAGAATTACGGACGTGGGGGAAATGAACACCGAGGCCAGAGAGGCGCTGAAGGAGAAAGTTCAAGCCCAGCTAATCGACCTGGAGGCCCACTCATGGCGAAATAACATCTGCATCCATGGAGTCCCCGAGGAAGGAGACAATATTCAGGATTTTGTTGAAAAACTGATCTGAACCCATCTGTCCCTCCCGAACAACAACCTCGGCATTCAGCTGTGCCACCGATCACTCGGATCTAAACCCCCGCCTGGCTCTAACCCGAGGTCAGTGTTGGTTTACTTTCAAGAGTACAAAACTAAAGAGCTCATCCTCCGCTCGGCTTGGAAAATGAAAGAGATAAGCTACGAGGGAAAGAGAGTGTTTTTCGAGCAGGACTTTCCCACGGAGACTGTCGTGAAGAGAAAGGCTTACAGTACAATTAGAAAGACTCTTAAAGAAAAAGGGCTCCGTTTACAGACGCTCTACCCCGCAAAGCTACGTGTGCTTTCTGACACCGGACCCGTCACCTATACCAGTGCATCCCAGGCGAGAGAGGACCTGCTAAAGAGAGGACTAATCATGGACGGTGCTGGAACAGGGACCCACACCGGAGACAGAACCGCAGCAGGAGTAAAGCAGCCTCCTTGGGAGACGGCAGGTGTGAGATCACAGCGGAGCCGAGAGGCACGGTGAGGAACATTCAGGAAAAATTAAAAACTTTTAGACGCCATGAGGATGCCAAGTAAAGCTGAGACTCTGAGACTTGGCAGCCCCCGTGGAGTGACCTGTAGGTGCTGAGCAGTGATATGTGAGTAGTCTGCAATGACGTTTAAGAAATGACTGTGCGTGTGCCCCGTTACATGAGTAAAAATGACCACCAACCTGGGAGAGAACACCACCCGTATGTGCACTGCTCTCTTTATCACTTGTTGGAGACTCATTTCCACAAGAGGAGGGGTCCCTATAGGGAACAGGACATCCCCCCTATACTTTGAAGTTAAGGTTATGCTTCAGAAATGGAAGTCACAACTGTTAAATATGTTTGTTGTTATGTTATGTTCCTGGTTTACTAGCAGACAGATGTTATGTGTTCAGGTCATGCAGCGTTTGAGGGCAAATATCTCCTTTTCTTGTTTCTAAAACATGCTTTACCAAGAATATAAAGTTATTACCCTTAATGTAAATGGGCTGCAAAACCCATAAAAAGAAGTAAAGTGATCAGTAAAATGAGAAAAGAAAAACAAGACATAATTCTCTTGCAGGAGACACATCTCTCAAACATAGAACATGACAAATTAAAGAAATTGGGTTATAATTTCTTGGGTTATAAGAACACATACTATTCCCCTCTCTCATGGAGACAAGCTGTGATCTCAGTTATTCCTAAGCCGGGTAAGGACAGGACTGAGTGTGGCTCTTATAGACCCATTTCAGTACTAAACATAGACTACAGATTGTTTGCATCTATAATGGCAAAACGTTTAGAAAATATAATCCCAGACCTAATTGACACGGATCAAACAGGCTTTGTGAAAAACAGACAAACACAAGACAATGTAAGACGGGCCCTTGACCTTATAAGTGTGACGGCCCCTGTTATATATTTTAAAGAGGACTTAATCATATCTGTTCCCTCCGAGGTGACTGGACTGGCTGGTAAATCATTCAGATGTGGAGCACCTGGGCCCGCTGCTCCACCGTCTCTATAAAGGCTGGCTTTCAGTGACCTGTGTCTCTCGCTCTGCTCCCTGCTCACTTTATCCCAGCTCCACGCATATTTATTTAGTTTCTTCTTTGTTAGTGCACCTTCAACATCTCGCACCATCATTTTCACACACGCACCACGCACACACTACTGATATTACAGACAATACATACTACATACTTGCATTTATTATTGGTTGGCTTTACTTTCATTTGAAATAAATTATTTGATTATTTTTGAAAACTCACTCCTCCTGTCTTTTTGTCATGGCCATTGAGCCAGGTTGTGACATAAGCAATATGAAAAACAGTAACATTGAATCAGTAGTTCTTAGCTTAGACGCTGAAAAGGCCTTTGATTCGGTCCACTGGGATTATCTATATTTGACCCTCAAACATTTTGGATTTAACTCAAAGGTCTTAGCATGTCTAAAATCTCTATACTGCTCCCCAACAGGCAGAATTAAAATAAATGGGAATTTATCTAAAACTATTTCTCTTGAAAGGGGTTGTAGACAGGGACGCCCCCTCAGTCCTGCCCTTTTTGCCCTTTTTATTGAACCTTTGATTCAGGTTATTAGAGACAATAATGATGGAAAGGGCATTTTAATCGGGGGGATCAACATAAAGTTTGTGCATATGTGGATGACATTCTTTTAACACTTACCTGCCCTGAGACAAGTTTGCCCAAAGTATTATCACTACTAAAAGAACTTGGTTCATACTCAGGCTATAAATTAAACCTACAGAAAACACAGACTTTAACTTTTAACTACCAACCTGGAGAGAGAATAACCAAACTTTGTCAATTTAAATGAAATAACAACTGTATTAAATATTTAGGGGTCCAGATACCTAAAGATCTGACAACCATTTATGAACATAATTATACTCCCATTACAGCAGAAATTAAAGCAGATATAAACAGGTGGTCTCTTTTACCAATGTCTATGTATAACAGAATAGAAATTGTGAAAATGAATATGTTGCCCAAGCTGCTCTTTCTTTTTCAGTCACTGCCGGGAGCAATACCCCCTGAACAATTTACCGACTGGAACAGAGTTATTTCATCCTTCATTGGGGAAGGAAAAAAGCCAAGGATAAAATATCAGACATTACAACTTACAAGAGATAGAGGGGGGTTGGCACTACCCTGCCTAGAAGATTATTACAAAGCATCACAGTTGTGTTATTCAGTTTGTTGGTGTGATGACACATGTGATGCTAAATGTAAGACTATAGAGCAAACAAACAAATAAACAGCAAATAAACATACCCCTCTCCTCCTTGTTAGGAGACACAAACCTTCTGAATAAACACTTCAATGAACTTTCCACCTGGGTAACCCGTCAGAATATTGTGTTGGATAATACATGACACAGAATTCATACCTGCTCAGCTAGACAATAGATTCAAAGAATGGAGGAAATCAGGAGTCACTTCATTTTCAGTCATTACCAGTGGTAACAGGTTATGGTCCTTTCAAAAACTTAAAGAAACCTATAACTTACAGAAAAGTGATTTTTACAGATACCTCCAAATAAGGAACTTTTTTTGACAAAAAATATAAAATCCACTACAGAGAGAGGATTAAACCTGGTTAAGATATTTTTGGAAGCTTACAATGGTAATGTAACCAAAAAACTGATATCAAAAGTCTATAAATCCGGAGGTTCCGGGTTATGGTGGCTTCTTGATCAGACGTGTGTATTTTGCTCCCTGATACTTTAATCCTTTTTCGTCTCTTACTCGGGTATTTTTCTCAACGTTGTCAGTCGCTAAGTCAGTAGCAGCTCTAGAAACTTTTACTAGAGCCAGAATGAGTAAAAGTCATGGAATTTGCGGAAAAAATCAACTGCAAGTCACTCAGCACTTTAGCCCGCAAGATGTTAGCAAAGTGTCCCCCTCAGCACCAGCCACGAGCACGGAGCCGCTAACACTTAGCATGTTGGTTGGAGAGCTTGCGAAGCTGCATAAAAACGTTACGAGCGAACTTACTTCCTCCTTGAATGCAGCTTTGGCTCCAATCCAGACCTCGCTCCAGAAGATGGCCGAGACGGTGGCCTCACACGCTGTCACGATCTCCGCGATGGAAACGGCTCTCACGGCCCACTCAGATGGGATAACTTTGTTGGAGGACGATGTGGCTACATTGAAGTCCAAACTAGAGAACACTATGCAGGCCAACGAGAAACTACAACTGACAGTGGAGGATCTTATTTCACACTCCAAATGGAATAATCTTCGGGTGATCGGCATCCCAGAGGGAGCGGAGGGGACGGATGCCCGACTTTTCATGACCACTTTGCTCAGGGAAATGGTGGGAGATGAGCTCAGAGATCTCGACCTGGAACTGGACCGTGCGCACTGCAGCTTGGCCCCGAAACCACCGAGCAGATCCCGTCCTTTCATCATCCGTTTCCACAGGTACATCCACAAGGAACAGGTGCTGATGTGGGCAAAGAAAAACCGGGACATCACATACCGCGGGCAGACCATCAGGATCTTTGAAGATTTCAGCGCCACAGTCGCCAAGAAACGGGCCAGTTTCAACAAGCTGAAATCTCTCCTTTACAAAGATGGAATACGCTTCGGTGTCATCTATCCAGCTCGTCTGCGGGTCACCATATACGGACAAACGAGTATATTTGATTCAGCGGAGGAAGCAGAGCGAACAGCAGTAAGAGAATTATGTGAACTGTATGAGGATGCCCTTTGGTACTTACAATAACTGACTGAACTTTATAAACAGAACTGTTTGCTCAGGGGCACGTTACTATTGTTTATCGTTTATAAGGAGCTGAACTGACTTTTGTTCATTGATGTACGAGTACTTTATTAAAGGGATGCAAATACACACCAGGTAACCGGTGGTGAGTAATATCTCCTGCCTGCTCATCCTCATTTAGGTGAGTTTAGGATAAGTGTGTATATTTGTTTGGTTTGATGATGTCAATTATAGCATCAGTTCTAGTTCAAGTTCAAACATGTTTGGGGTTGTTCTTCTTTTCTTTTTTTTCTGTGTTTGTTTTTGTCTGTTTGCTTTTTCACTCCCACTATTACAAAATTTACAGCATTCTGACTTTGCTCTGTGTGACATCTGTAATGTTTGTCCATTCCTGCTGGAGACAATAAATATATTTCTATCAACAGGCTACATGCCACAGTCTTTTAAAGTAGCTGTAATCAAACCTCTCCTTAAAAAACCTAACCTCGATTCGGGAACATTGGCTAACTACAGGCCTATATCAAACCTTCCATTTACTTCAAAGATCCTGGAGAAAGTAGTGGCTAATCAGCTATGTGACTTCCTTCAAGACAACAGCCTTTTTGAGGCCTTTCAGTCAGGATTTAGAGCTCATCACAGCACAGAGACTGCTCTAGTTAAAGTAACTAATGACCTACTCTCAGCTTCAGATGAGGGACTTCTCTCAATACTTGTTTTATTAGATCTTAGTGCGGCTTTTGACACCATTGATCATGATGTTCTTATACAGAGATTAGAGGTATTACTTGGGTTTACAGGGACTGCCTTAAATTGGTTTAAGTCCTGCTTATCTGATAGATACCAGTTTGTACACGTGAACAACAAGTCCTCTGTGTACACTAAAGTAAGTTACGGAGTTCCTCAAGGCTCTGTGCTAGGTCCAATTCTCTTCTCCATTTATATGCTTCCCCTCGGTGATATCATGAGGAAATACTCCGTTAATTTTCATTGTTACGCTGATGATACTCAAACTGTATGTATCAATGAAGCCAGGTGAGACAAATCAGTTATCTAAACTAGACACATGTCTAAAGGACATTAGGACATGGATGGCCAAAAATTTTCTTCTTCTTAACTCAGACAAGACAGAGATCATTGTGCTGGGCCCTCGACACCTTAGAGAAATCTTTTCTAATGATTTAAGTGCCCTAGATAGCATAAGCCTGACGCCAAGCACAGCTGTTAGAAATCTTGGGGTTCTATTTGATCAGGATTTATCCTTTAACTCTCACATAAAACAAATTTCAAGAACAGCCTTTTTTCATCTTCGTAACATCTCTAAAATTAGGCCTATCCTGTCCCAGAGCGATGCTGAAAAGCTAGTCCATGCTTTTGTTACCTCTAGACTGGACTATTGTAATTTTCTTCTTTCAGGCTGTCCCAGTAAGTCGCTTAAGACGCTTCAGCTGGTTCAAAATGCTGCAGCACGTGTACTGACTAGAACTAGGAGAAGAGACCACATTACTCCTGTATTAGCCTCTCTGCATTGGCTTCAATAAAATATAGAACAGAATTCAAGATTCTTCTTCTCACCTATAAAGCTCTCAGTGGACAGACACCAGTTTATCTCAAAGAGCTTGTAGTGCCGTACAACCCCTCTAGAACATTAGGCTCCCAAAATGCTGGCCTGCTCGTGGTTCCATCAGTCTCTAGAAGTAGTCTGGGAGGTAGAGCCTTCAGTTATCAGGCTCCTCTTCTCTGGAACCATTTACCGACCACGGTTCAGGAGGCAGACACCCTCTCTACCTTTAAGGCTAGACTTAAAACATTCCTCTTTGATAAAGCTTTCAGTTAGGGACCAGCTCATAGTCCATAGTTTAGACACATAGTTAAGATGCAATAGGCTTAGACTGCCGGGGGGATCTGGCCCACTGGGCTCTATCCCTCTCTCTCTCACACTCTGTCTCCATATCTGCCTCTGCCCCTTTCTGTTTGCTCCTGTACTCGTCTCTGGCTCTTGTCTTGTAGGTGGCCTGGGATCCTTGGTGGAGACTGCCTGCTGCTGTGGAGTCACGAAGCTTCAATAACTACAATTACAGACATAACACATATTTGGCCATCTCACTCCAGTTCATAATCATTATAGCTGTTAATGTTGATATTAGCATGATCTTTCTATCCATGGTTGATACATCTATACTAACTATCTTTAGCTCCACATGGACATGAGATCCCTCTTGAAAATGAGGTGTCACATCTCAAGAGGTCTACCATTAATACATTTATTCTTAACGGAGACAAATATGGTAGGGATGCACTTGTGGTCTGGGCACCCATGAGTTCGTCACTACCATAAATTCTTACTTCCAGTAAGACTTTTATTGATTATACTTCTATTAATTTTTCACCACAACCACACCAGGGCTGGGATCCATCAGGCTTGTCAGTTGGAATGTTAG
This sequence comes from Cetoscarus ocellatus, assembly GCA_037902135.1. NCBI lineage: Eukaryota > Metazoa > Chordata > Actinopteri > Labriformes > Labridae > Cetoscarus > Cetoscarus ocellatus. Next base: position 46,081 of record JBAMNC010002007.1, read on the forward strand.
GGGCCTTGGAGGACCTATCAAGAGAGCTCGAGTATTTTCACACCTTAAGAATTTAAAATCAGAAATTATCTTTCTTCAGGAAACTCACCTGCGTGTTTGTGACCAGACCAGACTTCGAAAATCCTGGATTGGCCACATTTTTCACTCATGCTTTAATAGTCGGTCAAGAGGCACAGCAATTTTAATACATAAATGACTACAGTTTTCACCTGAAAAATTCTTATGTGATCCAAATGGCCATTATGTTATTGTTGTTGGCATGTTGCTCCAAACCCCTGTTATTTTGACTTGTGTTTACACCCCAAATTGGGACTGTCCTGGTTTTATAACCACTTTATTTTCACAAATCCCATGTTTGAACTCACACCATCTTATCTTTGGGAGAGACCTTAACTTAGCAGTTAATCCTTCTCTTGATAAATCTAATCCAAAAAATATAACCCAGTCTAATATGGCTAGAGCCCTTATTTCACTTATGAATGAAATTGGTTGTACAGATGCTTGGCGCTTATATCACCCAACAATAAAAGAGTTCTCATTTTATTCTCAAGTTCATCAGACACACTCCCGTATTGATTATTACTTCTTAGACAAAACACTAATTCCCTTAGTTAAATCCTGTGAATACTCAGCAATAGTCATTTCAGACCATGCTCCTCTTCTGCTAGACTTAGAAACAATTCCTAAACATGAAAAACCCTTCACCTGCCGTCTAAACACAAGTTTGCTGTCTTCAGATGAATATTGCAGATTTATATCAGACAAGATTTCTTTCTTTATTCAAACTAACAAATCTGAGGCTGTTTCTCCTTCAATTTTATGGGAAACCCTTAAAGTGGTAATACAGGGGGAGATTATCTCATATAGTTGTGGCAGTATGATATTGCCTTGTTGTTTCTGCGCTTGGTGCAATAGGTGTGTGTCGGCCAATGACCGCCTGGGGGCACTCTATAAAAGGAGGTAGGGAAACCCCTAGAGGCCCTCTTGCTCGGCGCTTCCGCTCCACTTGCTTCCGGGTCAACCGGCATCCGCAGCTCTGCACGCACGCAGGTAGGTTAGCTGATGGCTGCCTCTGTTAGCCCCTCTGTTATCTGCCGCATGGCTGCTAACACACATTTTGACCCCTGTAGATACCTGAGTGTTCGCCCTTTGATGACTACGGTAGCAGCGTTGCTAGGAAATATCGCCTCTCTCTGTGTGGTTTATGAACAGTGATCGGACTGGTAGGTGACCCTCCTCATGCTAATCTGTTAGCTCTAGCCTCCTTTCTTATTTTCTATTCATGGTGACCCTATTTCTTTGTTTATCAGGGCCCTGGGTTCATAGCAGTAGGAACCGGGGAGACGGCTGCTTTGCTTTGCTTTCTTTGGCTGCTTCGCTTTGCTCCGCACGGCTGTGCTTTGTTCCGCTCGGCCCTGCTGCTCCTCCACACGGCTGTGTTTGCTCGCCAGGTGTTACCTGGTTGGGCTGCACTCTCTCTGGTCAGTGTTGGTATTTTATACGCTTGTCGCTCGGTGTGGTGTCTGGGGCTTCATAGGTGCACGTGCTCCAGGTTGGCTGGGGGAGATTCATAACCGGACAAGAGCCGCACGTGTAACCGGACGCTCCCACGCCTCGGAGGCCAACCGAGGGAATTATTTTATAGACTTTGGGGTTTTTAATAATTGATTTCATTTTTGTTGTGGTTATTTTCTTAGGATTTATTACTTATGGATTAATTTCTTTGTGGTTTATTACATTTTGTTTTCTTTGTGACCTGGTCTTTTGGGGTTTATAAGAACTTGATTTACATTGTGCTTAATTTCAATTATGGTTAATCGTTAATTAATTTCATTCATTGAGTTAATTCCCTCTTTTTTGGGGGGGAGTTTACTATTTAGTTTATTTACTTTGAGAGTTTAATTCAGGTATTCGTAGTGGGGTATATAATTATTTAGAGTAAGGTTTTTTTTCTTGAATTTTCATTGCTTTGTTTTCTTTTTCCTGTGTATGTATCGGGGTTTATTGGTTTGTATGTATTTTGTTTTTGTTATTAGTTAGGGGGATTAGTTATTCCCTTTAATTGATATTATTTTGACTAATTTGGTTTAGTGGGGTTCTTTTTCTTCTTATTATTATTATTATTATTGTTTGAATCATTTGAGTTTGTATTATGTTCAGTTCCCCCAGCTAATTTGTTTCTTTGTCCTTTCAGAGCTGGGAGCCACGGGTGAAGGAGCTGGTGTCCAGGGTGGTGGTGTCCCCCTTTTGGTGTGCTGTGTTTCCTGGTTTGGGTCCCCCCACTTCCACGTCCGTGTGAGTGTGTTTGTCACGAGGGCCTGGGGTGGTTTTCTTTATTTAGGTTTCGTTGGGGATAACCCCCTCCCCCTCGTCTGCACTTCTTCACTCCTGGTACGCCCCAGTCTCTGAAGGGTTCCCCTTTTTAGTTTCCCCTCTCCCATCTTTTAGTTGGGTCTTAACAAATTAAGAAGTTTTGTAATAAAGGAATATTGTTTTAAACTGGAACCATGTCTCCTGCCTGCTCAATAATGGACCTGTGTCCTTAAGGTAAAAAGGGGGTGATTCCTTGGGTGACCTTCCCAAGGTGGCATTGTCAGCATTAAGGTTTAATTGGAGGAATCGGGGAGGTCCAATCCCTCACCTTTAATTCCTCTTCTCCAAACTTCCCATGGTATGCCACATAGTGCAAGGTTAAATCAGCAGAAAAGACAAAGGCAACATAAATTACTGGAAGCTATTCAGCAAATTGACATACAGCACTCATTATCATCTAATCCAAATCTTCAAATGGAGAGACTTAAACTTCAAACAGAATTTGACATTATCTCCACCAGTGAAGTAGAAAACCTTTCAAGGTGCACAAGGAGCACATACTATGAGCATGGTGACAGGGTCAGTAAACTGCTGGCATTGCGACTTAAGCGCCAAACTGCAACCAGATTCATCACACACATTAAAAAAAAACCTTCCACTGTAGTTACAGATCCAGCAGATATAAATTATGTTTTTGCTCAATATTATGTTAACCTTTACAAATCAGAAGCCCCACCAAACAAAACTACCATGGCAAAATTCTTGGATAACTTGGATTTTCCTGTAATTGACAATATGACAATTTCACTGATACCAAAACCTAACAAAAATTTGGAAGACTGTGGCAGCTGGAGACCCATCAGTCTATTAAATTCTGATGCTAAGTTGCTGGCTAATATTCTTGCAAGCCGTCTGGAGCCATGCCTACCAAACATTATTTCTAGTGATCAAACTGGTTTCATAAGGGGCAGACAGTTATCTTCTAATATTCGTCGGCTGCTTAATAATATGTCCGAGTCTAATGCACAAGAAGCTGAATCAATCAATGGATGCAGAAAAGGCATTTGACCGGGTGGAGTGGGATTATTTATTTTCAGTTTTAAAAAGATTTGGCTTTGGTGTGAAGTATCTGATGTGAATGTTTTAAATAAATAAGTGTCCTTAAGGGTGAGGACATGAGAGGACTGAAGTTGACCTGTTCTTACTCAGGATACAGATGGCAGGATACAATGCCCAGGAGGCTTCACATAAACATTCTTCACATTCTTGTTTCTTGAAAGACTGAACTCCTGTTGTTAGAGTGAAAAACCCTGTGTTAGAGGTTAAAGGTCCTTCACTTTAGGCTATCATGGGGGTTTGCCTTTAGTTCACGGGTTATTTATCTAAGATGCTCTGGTCCAATGAGAGTCCACACTACATGCATGTCTGTGTATAGCTCAAACAATGAGTCTGGTATAAATACATGTACTATTAAATGTGGGGAGGTTCATTTTGGCCTGTCAGACTGTCCGGAGTGCCTGATTCAGACACTTGCTTGGTTTGTAATAAACTTCCTTTATATGCAAACAAGTCTGTGTCGGCGAAGCTTCTTCATCATCTGCATACATTTCATGGATTCAATTATTATATAACAACCCCTCAGCTAGTGTGATTACCAGCTCCACCCGGTCAAAATTTTTCCCTTTGACACGTGGCTGCCGCCAAGGCTGTCCCCTGTCGCCTTTGTTGTTTGCTGTAGCCATCGAGCCACTGTCTATTGCTCTTAAAAGCTCACCCGTTTTCACTGGTATATGAAGAAATGGGATTGAGCATAGGGTCTCGCTTTATGCTGATGACCTGTTGCTCTATATTTCAAATCCCACCATTTGCATCAGTAAGATTATTGAAATTTTAAAGACATTTGGTTCCTTTTCAGGCTACAGGACAACTACTTCCGGCGCTGAACGAACGGCAGCCTCTTACAGCAGCTCCGCGAACTCTACGGAGTTTTTCTTTTCTTACTATGTCTATTGTACGTCCTTTTTCTTCTTTTTACTTTCTGCCGATGTGTGAAACCTCGGTGCACCTGAGACACCGAGCACGGATCATCTGCTACTTTAAACACTTTTTTTCGGCAACTTTTCCTCGCGTCTGTGGGTCCGTGAGCGGAAATGGCTCCCATTGTTTACAGTAGGGATCAGCTGTTGGCCCTGCGTAACACAGCTGTGCGACCGGAGGAGCGACCTGATATCCCCCGAGAGTTACGGAGGAGGATGCGGGGATGCCGTGCTGGGACTAGACGCCGTGAAAGCAGGAGAGCTTATAGACCGACTCTCCCGTCCATCATCATGGGGAACGTAAGATCTCTCCCCAATAAGATGGATGAGCTGGCGGCGTTGACCCGGTATCAGCAGGAGTTCCGGCGGTGCAGCATGCTGCTGTTTACGGAGACATGGCTGAGCACAACGCACACAGACGCGACCGTAAAGCTGGATGGATTCTCCCTCATACGGGCAGACAGGACAAAGAGGAGCGGTAAGAGAAAAGGAGGGGGGCTGGCGGTGTTTGTGAACGATAGATGGTGTAACTCAAGGCACATCACTGTCAAAGAGCAGCACTGCTGTCCGGACATTGAGCTGTTGGCTGTTAGTTTGAGGCCGTACTATCTGCCGCGGGAATTTTCACACGCCATTGTGGTGACTGTGTATATTCCTCCCTCTGCTAACGCCGATGCAGCCTGTGACGTCATCAACACCGCGATCCACAGGCTGCAGACTCAGAGCCCCCAGGCCCTCTTACTGATCTCTGGGGACTTCAACCATGCCTCTCTGTCCTCCACTCTGCCTAAATTCATCCAGTATGTCACATGTGCCACCAGAGAAAATAAAACACTGGACTTATTCTATGCCAACACCAAGGAGGCATATAACTCATCACCTCTCCCCCCTCTGGGAAAAGCTGATCACAACCTGGTTCATCTCCTGCCTGTTTACAAGCCCCTGTTTAACAGGCAACCAGCTGTGTCCCGCACGGTGAAGAAGTGGTCTGACGAGGCTGAAGAGGCTCTGAGGGACTGCTTTGAAACTACAGTGTGGGAAATATTCAGAGACTCTCATGAGGAGGACATCGACAGTTTAACAGACACCATCACGGACTATATAAACTTCTGTGTGGAGAATACCGTACCCACCAGGACAGTACGGTATTTCTCTAACAACAAACCCTGGATTACTCCTGACATTAAGGCTCTTTTAAAGGAGAAGAAGAGGGCCTTTAGGTCAGGAAACAGAGAGGAGCTAAAGACTGTCCAGAAGGAGCTGAGGAGGAAAATCAGGGAGGAGAAGGACAGATACAGGAAGAAGATGGAGGAACAGCTGCAGGAGAGAAACACCAAGGGAGTCTGGGAAGGCCTAAAAACCATCTCGGGCCACCAGGGGTCCAACTCCCAGACAGCCGGGGACCAGAGGTGGGCAGATGAACTGAACACCTACTTCTGTAGGTTTGAGGAAGTGTCTGCCCCTCCCCCAGCTGTGACAGCCCTGCAGCAGCCCCCGTCCATCGCTCTCCCAGCACTCTGCCCAAGTCCTCCCCCCACCCCCCTCACCTCCCCCGCTACAGTACCCAGCTCACCACCACCAGCACTCTGCCCAAGTCCTCCCCCCACCTCCCCCGCTACAGTACCCAGCTCACCACCACCAGCTCCCCCCCAACCCCCCCTCACCTCCCCCTCCCCCCTTACAGTACCCAGGAGACCATCACCAGCCCCCCCCCCAGCCCCCCCTCACCTCTCCCCCTACAGTACCCAGCTCACCACCACCAGCTCCCCCCCAGCCCCCCCTCACCACCCCCCCTCCAGCATCCAGCCCCACACCCCAGGACACACAGCCCCCCTGCTCCACCCTGTCCCTCACACCTCTCCAGGTGAGGAATCAGCTCAGGAGGATAAAGACCAGGAAGGCTGCAGGACCAGACGGCCTCAGTCCCAGACTGCTCAGGTCCTGCTCAGACCAGCTGAGTGGGATTGTTGGACACCTGTTCAACCTGAGCCTGAAACTGGGAAGGGTACCACGCCTTTGGAAGACATCCTGCGTGGTACCAGTGCCAAAGACCCCCCATCCCAAGGACCCTAGCTGCTACAGACCGGTGGCCCTCACATCCCACCTCATGAAGGCCCTGGAGCGGCTGGTCCTTGCCAACCTGCGCCCCCTGGTGAGCTCGTCCATGGACCCACTGCAGTTTGCGTACCAGACTGGAATCGGAGTGGACGACGCCATCATTTTCCTCCTCCATCGAGCTCTGTCCCACCTGGAGTCGCCTGGGAGCTCTGTTCGGGTCCTTTTCCTGGACCTCAGCAGTGCTTTCAACACCATTAGGCCGGCCATCCTGAGGGACAAGCTGGAGCTCTCTGGTGTGGACCAACACCTCACATGCTGGATTGTGGACTACCTCACCAACCGCCCACAGTATGTGAGGACCCGGGACTGTGTGTCAGAGACTGCCCTCTGTAGTATAGGGGCCCCCCAGGGAACGGTGCTGGCGCCGTTCCTCTTCACCCTCTATACTGCAGACTTTTCCCACCTGTCACCCACCTGCCACCTCCAGAAATTCTCTGATGACTCTGCCATCGTCGGCCTCATCACAGATGGGGACGACCAGTCGTATAGAGAACTCATCCAGGACTTTGTGGACTGGTGCCAGCAGAACCACCTGCACATCAACTCTGATAAGACCAAGGAGTTGGTTGTGGACTTCCGCAGGCGCCCCCACTCCCCCCCATCACCAGTGAACATTCAGGGAAGGGACATTGAGATGGTGACATCTTATAAGTACCTGTGTGTTCATCTTAACAATAAAACTGGACTGGACTCATAACACTACCGCACTTTACAAAAGAGGACAGAGTAGACTCAATCTGCTGAGGAGACTGAGGTCTTTTGGGGTGCAGGGGGCACTCCTGAAGACCTTCTATGACTCTGTTGTGGCCTCGGCAGTCTTCTATGGAGTGGTCTGCTGGGGGAGCAGCATCACAGCAGCTGACAGGAAGAGACTGGATAAACTGATAAAGAAGGCCAGCTCAGTCCTGGGATGCCCTCTGGAACTGGTGGAGGAGGTGGTGGAGAGGAGGACTACAACCAAGCTGTCCTCTATGATGGACAAAGACTCCCACCCCCTCCAACACACACTCACTGCACTAAGGAGCTCCGTGAGTGACAGGATGCTCCACCCGAAGTGTGTGACGGAGAGGTATCGCAGGTCCTTCCTTCCTGCAGCTGTCAGACTTTATAACAAAAACCTCTCCAGTGTGCAATAAACCACATTTATATTTATATGTGATAATGTTTCTCTGCAAAATACCAGACATGTACATAGCCACCATATTTATATTATAATATCACAAATCTCATCCTGTAAAATATCAACATGTACATAACCATCTGTCAAACAACAAACATGTACATCAGGACTGTAAATATGCCACTGACTGTATAGTATATACTTTTTTTACATTTTTCAAAAAAATTTTATTTCTATTTTTGCATTACTGTACTTGATCTGTAATTACCTTATCTTTCAGTACTTCTCTTGTATCCTGCAGCTGCTGTATATTTTGGAATTTCCCCCTGTGGGACTAATAAAGGATATCTTATCTTATCTTATCTTATCTTACAAGTTGAATATTAGTAAGAGCGAATGCTTTTACTCTGAACAATGCAGCAAAACAAATTTCAGCTAAAATGTTACCTTTTCATCTTGCCTCCTCCAGTTTTCGTTACCTAGGCATCAGTATTTCTCATGATTTTCCTTCACTTTATAAAAATAATATATTAAAGTTAGTGAAAGAGATTAAATTAGAAGAATGCTCTTCCTGTTTCCCTTTTGGTGAGAATCAACAAAGTTAAAATGAATGTGGTTCCAAGATTTCTATTCCTTTTTCAATGTCTACCAATATTCCTTCCTAAGTCTTTCTTTAAGGATCTTGACCGAAGCATTTCATCTTTTATATGGGCTGGAAGGGCAAAATATTCTATCCTCCAAAGACCAAAGGAAGATGGGGGTCTTGCACTCCCTAATTTTTTGGCATACTATTGGGCTGCTAATATCCCAAAAAATATATACCTGGTATAATTCCCCTAATACTGTTTGGTGTCAGATGTCAGCTCGCTCTTGCCATTTAGTGTCATTATCAGCTTTGATCTGTGCCCCTCTACATTCAAATCCCCCTCAGTTCACGTCCAATCCCATTATTTTATCCACACTAAAGATCTGGAAACAGTTCAGAAGACAATTCAAAACTCCACTATCTCTCTAATGATGCCCATTTGTGATAATTATTTATTTTCTCCTTCAACTACTGATTCAGCCTTTTCTTTCTGGAAAAACAAAGGCCTGGTTCATTTTAAACAACTATATGTCGGTAATATTTTTGCTCCCTTTGATGCTCTGAGAGCAAAATATAACCTTCCTAATTCCCATTTATTTAGACATTTTCAAGTCTGCAACTTTGTTCAACATAATTTTCCTCACTTTCCCTATCTGCCACCTGACACTCTCATCGACTCAATCCTGTCCTACCCCTCAGGTCATAGGTTTATTTCAACTGTGATGAAATTAATTTCTTCAGCCTCACCATCTTTAATTGTAAGGAATACCTGGGAAGAAGAGCTTGGTATTACCTTTTCCACTGAGTGGTGGCTAAAAGCCCTGGAAAGGGTCAACACTACTACCCCTTGTGCTAGTCTGACATTAATACAGTTTAAGGTTTTACACAGGACACATCTTTCCAAAGTCAAACTAAACAAATTATTCAACACAAGTGTTACATGTGATAGATGCTCTATTTCTCCTGCCAATCACTCACACATGTTTTTCTCCTGTCCTAAGCTAAACTTATTCTGGTCCACCTTCTATGAAGTATTATCAAAGGTCCTTAATCGACTGGTGGCTCCCAGCCCTCTAATCTCTATTTTTGGTGTTCCCGACAATTTTGGTAGTATCTCCACCAGAGAGAGGATTGTTATAGCTTTTGCTTCTCTTGTGGCCTGTAGGCGAATTTTACTTCATTGGAAGGACCGAAAACCACCATCTCCTTATTCTTGGCTGAGGGACCTCATGTCTTTTCTTTACGTGGAAAAAATTAAATACAGCATTAGAGGTTGCTCTGACAATTTCAATAAGATATGGGGTCCTTTTTTGTCAGTTGATGACTCTCTCCGATCTTCGGATGACTAATGTACCGTTTGACAATCACATCGAGCAAATAATCTTATTTTCTGTGCTCAGTTGTGTTGTACAGTTTTTTTTTTTTTCAAGTGTGATTTATTATAAGTTTTATCTTTTATTTTTACTATTATGTGACTTAGTATTTGCAAAGTTTGTATTTTATTATTATTATTTTAAATTAATTTTATTATTTTGATATTTTGGAGGGAGCGGGGTTAACATGTCGGTTGTTCAGTGAAAGAAAAAAAAAAAAACTGGGTATTGTGTACATTGTAATGGAAATGTGCTATATTGATAACCCAAATAAAAAAAAATAATTATAATCTGTCAGATGGACTGTGGGATAGTGAGGAGAGTCGTATGTGTGTGTGTGTTTGGTTGACATTTTGGCTGGTTTCAAAGTGAGAAGGAAGTCCTCTGAGGAGAATGATTGTGGTCAGCCAATTTCATAACAAAGGAACCGGTTTTAAATCAGTTTAAGAGACAACTGTGGTCCAGATTTTGCAAGACCAAGGTTGCTGATAGGCATCTATCAAATTGTGTCCATCCAGGGACCACAAGTGTGAAAATCACAGGGAATCAAGGGCTGCTAAGATTTGGGATTACTTGTGCTTCTGTAAGTTATGTCGCTGTATAATAATAAACTAAACACATAAGACAAAAAAAAAAAAAAAAGTCTACAAATCCTTACAAGAAAAAAGAGGCCACTCTACATTTTATGTGAAAAAAAGGTGGGAAAAAGAAGCTAATGTAAAGACAACTGAGGATGACGGGCTAAACATTTGCAAATCATCTTCTTCCACCACCAGCTCCGGTCTATGGAGGGAATTTGTTTGTAAGAATATGCTAAGATATTTCATAACCCCTAAGATTAAAGAGTCCCAGACTAATAGACCTGAGCTCGGCTGCTGTTGGAGGATGTGTGGGTATAAATCCGTTGGACATTTTCATATTTTTTGGGACTGTCCTGTGCTTTCACCATTTTGGAAAAATGTTACAGAAGAAATAAAATTAATATTTGGCTCAGATGTAGTTCTGTCTTTTGAGTTTATGTATTTAGGTGTCTTACCCGTAAGGTTAAAGAAAGGAGACAGATACTTGATGCAAATTTTGTTAACCAGTCTCAAAAAAGTGATAACAAGAAAATGGCTCAGCAAGCAGCCTCCATCTATTGCAGAATGGAAGGAGATCACTGGGGAGATTTATGGTATGAAACGCTTGACTTTCAATCTAAGATATGCCAGTGATAAATATGAAAGATACTGGGAGCACTGGAAATCATATGTAAACTTAAAGTGATGAAGGTGCTTGTTTTGTCATATATGAAAATGCCACTTAGTAATTTGTGTAATAGATTTTGATTCCTTTGTTGTGGTTTTGTTTGTTGTTTTTTTGCTACAACTGCAAAGGAGGTGAATTAATGTGATATTCAGTAACACAGTGTTTTGTCTCTAAACTATTCTTCTCTTAAATGCATCAGAAATTGATTTGATCCCATGAAATATTGTTTGTTGAACCTGTAATGACCCTGTCTGCTATTTGTTTTATGTATTGATGTTTTGTTCAATGAAAAATAAAAACAAAGTTAAAAAAAAGACTATATTTCGATATATCGATACACATGAATGTATTTTACATCCCTACTGTGTTCACAAGCCTTGAATGTTTGTTTCTGCAGAATTAAACTGCTCATTTATTAAGTCTGGGAGTTTATTGTGACATCAGTGTCTGAGTTCTGGTGTTTCCTTATAAACACTCAGGCACTCGTTCATCATCTTGTGTCCCACATGGACCCTCTGACGGCTCACTTTGTGGTCTGAGGCGACTCAGCAGCTCTTTAAATCCAGTTATTAACAACATTTGAGTGAGGCTGACATAACAGGGGGCTTCAGATGTCCCACAACAGAGTAAAGGTCCACAGCCCTGGAGTTTGAACCAGACGGTGCCGTCGTCACTGTCAAATCTTCAAAAGTACAAAACTCTTATTTTCACCCTTCAAAATAAAAGACCCTTGGACAGCAAACTGTCTCCAAGAGATCCTCTTAAAGTGACAGAACGTTAAACTACTTGAGGACAACAGAGGCTAACAGAAACAAACTGTTCTGATACTCCAGAGAGATCTGTCTGTCTGTTACTTTAGCCACACTTTATAAATGAGCTCTCAGGTCTGCTGCTCTGTCCTCAGAAAACATCTCTTCCTCTCTCTGTTGTTTGTGGTGATGGCGACCTTTAATCCTGCTCAAAAAGTCACCAGCTCGCTCTCACCATTACAGTCCACAAAACTTATCAGGAGCATGTCTCCAGTCACCTGTGTCTTTACAAGCAGGCTGATCTTCTCCGCTCTGCATCATGACAACAACAACAGAGCATGCTAGCTGGTGCTAACAAGGTTAGCAATGATATGACATGTGCCGTCCTGTCACTGCTGTTTTCTCCACATGCACTGAGGTCATCGTTACACCCTGACCTGATATTTCTCTAAAATCAACCTGTCTGTCAGATTTCTGTCAAAGTCTTCAGAGAAGTCACTCCTGGTCCTCCCAGTTAAAATCCTGAAGGTTTAAATGTTTGTGTGTCGAGTATTTTGACCCCGGTGTTGCCGTAGCTGCTGTGAAGCAGCTCTCATTGTAAATGATGCCAAAGCTGTGGTCAGAGGACCTCTGTGAACCGTTTACTGCTGTCGTCCGTCTTTGATGAATTTTTACTGAATATTCAGTGAGGTGAGTCTAGAAAGGTCAATTAATGCTGAAGGAGGTCAAATATTGTCTCCAAAAACAACGTCTGCCGTGTGTGAGTAATAAAACGTTATGTGAACTCAGATGTCCTGAACAAGAGCTTGAATACTCTGACCCATCCCTATGATCTACATCTTATTCAGACTCAGACTTCAGAACATCTGGACTTACCGAGCCTTTCTGCAGTTCCTCACAGCTGGAATCAGTCTCCTTCGTCCCTCATCTGTTGTGTTGTACTTCTGCAGGTCCAACTCATCCAGAACCTCCTCTGACATCTGCAGCATGTAGGCCAGAGCAGAGCAGTGGATCTCAGAGAGTTTCTCCTTCGATCTGTTCTCTGACTTTAGAAACTGTTGGATCTCCTGATGGACTGAGAGGTCGTTCATCTCCGTCAGACAGTGGAAGATGTTGATGCTTCTGTCAGGAGAGATACTTGAAGTGTTCATCTTCTTCAGGTTGTTGATGACTCTCTGGATTACTTCTGGTCTGGTGTCTGTCTGGCCCAGCAGGCCTCTCAACAGTCTGTGGTTGGACTCCAGAGAGAGGCCATGGAGGAAGCGAACAAACAGGTCCAGGTGACCATTTTGACTCTGAAGGGATTTCTCCATCACTCTCCTCAGGAACTCATCCAGTGATGGGTTTCTGTCCTCTCCCATGAAAGTCTTGATCACTTCAGTCTTCCTGTTGGTGTGACAGTGGAACAGGTAGACTGCAGCCAGAAACTCTTGAACGCTCAGATGAACGAAGCAGTAGACTGATTTCTGGAACATCACACACTCTCGTCTGAAGATCTCAGTACAAACTCCTGAGTACACTGAGGCCTCGCTGACATCCAGACCACAGCGCTCCAGGTCTTCTTGGTAGAACATGATGTTTCCTTCCTGCAGCTGTTCAAACGCCAGCCTCCCCAGCTTCAGGAGAACTTCTCTGTCAGCCTCCATCATCTCATCACCCTCATCATACTTGTGCTTCTTCCTCTGAGTCTGAACCAGCAGGAAGTGTGAGTACATGTCAGTCAGGGTCTTGGGCAGCTCTCCTCTCTGCTCTCTGCTCATCAGGTGCTCCAGAACGGTGGCAGTGATCCAGCAGAAGACCGGGATCAGACACATGATGTGGAGGCTCCTGGAGGTCTTGATGTGTGAGATGATTCTGTTGGACACATCTTCATCACTGAACCTCCTCCTGAAGTACTCCTCCTTCTGGGCGTCAGTGAAGCCTCGTACCTCTGTTACCCTGTCAACACATGTAGGAGGGATCTGATTGGCTGCTGCGGGTCTGGAAGTGATCCAGATCAGAGCTGAGGGAAGCAGCTTCCCCTTGATGAGATTGATCAACAGGACGCTGACTGATGACTCCTGTGTGACATCACACAAAACCTCTGTGTTGTGGAAATCCAGTGAGAGTCTGCTTTCATCCAGGCCGTCAAAGATGAACAGAAGTTTACAGACAGCCAGCGTCTGTGCTGTGACCATCTGTAATGTTGGATGGAAAACATGGAGCAGACTGAGGAGACTGTAGCGCCCATCTCGGATCAAGTTCAGCTCCCTGAAGGAAAACAGAACCACCACACTGACATCTTGGTTCTCCAAGCCCTCGGCCCAGTCCAGAGTGAACTTCTGCACTGAGAAGGTTTTTCCAATCCCAGCCACACCGTTGGTCAGAACCACTCTGATGGGTTTCTGTTGGTTGGGGAAGGCTGTAAAGATTTCATGACACTTGATTGGAGTGTCAGCGAGGCTCTTTGTCTTGGAAGCTGTCTCCAGCTGTCTCACCTCATGTTGGCTGTTAACCTCTTCACTCTGTCCCTCAGTGATGTAGAGCTCAGTGTAGATCATGTTGAGGAGGGTTCCACTTCCTGATTTATCACTTCCTTCGGTCACACGTTCACATTTCCTCCTCTCAGACTGATCTTATGTTGATCTAAAACCTCCTGCAGACCTTTATCTGACAAACAAGCAGAAATATATCAGACTGGTTTAATTAAATGAACTAAATCAAATGTCCCATTTTCCTCATTAATCATTAAGAACACAGAGTAACACAGAGATTCCCCTGTAATAAAGCTGAACTGCTAAGACAGAATAAACTGACAGCAAGAGTCAGGTTATATTAAAATGTTATATTTATGTATTAATGACAGTATGATCTCCATTACATGACACAAATGTAGAAAGATGGTGAAGTTCTGTTCCCGCTCACAAAGACATCAGTCTTACCTTCTGCAGTGCTGGACTGACCGCTGATAAGAACTGGATCTGTCAGGACGTCCTGGATCAAAGCCCTGTGGAGGAAGGACAATGAGACTATGATGAGGGATGTGGATCAGAACTCTAGTCCATCAAGACCCAATTAAACATTTCAAGACCCTCATCAGTGGTTTACCTGCAGTGGTGGGAAAATGACAGTGTTTGATATCTGTGTATAAAAGCAACATTAATGTGTTCACTCTGCAGCAGTGGTCTGTCTAAAGTTCTGAAACAGGTTATAAAATATCAATGAGGACTGATTTGATCCAGACTTTATTTCTCCTTTGACTGCAAACACAGCTGCTTATCTTATCCAAACACAGACACACACATATATATAGATATGTCTGTGTTTGTGTCCTTGTGCGTCAGCGGTCTGTGCTGTTTGGACCTGGTCTGCCATCACTGAGGTCTCTCTGCTGGGGTCTACAGGGTGGTCTGATTGGCTCCTCAGAGCTTCTGACTCCCTCTCCTGCTGAATGAAAACAGAAGAATGAATGACCTTTGAACCCTGACTGTGGGCTCTTTTTCAGCACCCTCAAGAAGCTCTGTCAATAAGTTTTCTTAATGTGATGTAAATCTGAGCTCACTTAGGGCCTGATCTACTAAAGATCTGTGTGTATAAAAACACGTGCAAACTTGATAGCATGCACAAAGCTGATCTACTAACAGGGTGCACTGAGGATTGCGTCTGTCAAATGAGCAAAATAACATGCATAATCCATTTAGCGTGTTTGCTCTCATGAATATGCAGAATACTTGCAGATTCCTGAAATGTTTGACAAAGTTGTCTCCCAACTAAAACTAGCGACATGCCTGTTTTTTTGTTCACAAAATTTTAATTTAATTATTCTCTTTTGATGGGCATTTTTCCTTCTGCATTTTAAAACAGCAATGGTCAAACCCCTTCTGAGGAGAATTAATGTAGACCCATCAATTTTAGATTACTAAAAGGCCAGTTTCCTATCTGCCAATTTGAAGTAAGATTTTAGAGAAACTTGATTTTAATTAATTAAATGATTTTATGAAAATTTTTTAACATAGATGAGTTACACCAGACTGGTTTTAGGGCCAATCACAGCACAGAGACGGCATAAGTTAAAATAGTCAATGATCTCAGGTCAAACATGGATCATAAAATGCCCTCTGTGCTTGTGCTGCTTGACGTGAGTTCAGAGTTTGAAACTGAAGATCACCAAATTCTTTCATATAGACTCAGTGGTTTTATTGAAATCTCTGGCACTGTTTTTAATTGGTTTGGATCAAATCTGACTGAAAGTTTCATGTGAACATGGGGGAATGCCAGTGCAATTCACAATTTTAACTGTGGTGTCCCCCAGGGTTCAATTTTAGGTCCTACACTTTTTAAGATTCATGTTACCTTTAGGTGATGTCATCAGGTGACACAGCATTGACTTTCACAGCTATGCTGATGACAGTCTACATCGCCGTGTCTCCTGATGACACAGGGCCCATTGATGCCCTTTAACTGTATTTTAGACATCAGGTCTTGGATGGCAGACAACTTACTTCAGCTCAACCAGGACAAAACTCAGGGTTTAGTTTTTGGTACAGGTCCTCAGAGAGAGAAACTGGATAGCAAACTCCAAGCTTGTCAGCAGGTCAAAAATCTGTTATATTTGATTAAGACCTCAGCTTTGACCTGCAGGGATGTTACAAAGAAATCATTTTACCATTTAAAGAACATTTCCAGAGTGCGCCAGTTTCTCTCTCAGGCCAATGCAGAGACTCTCGTCCATGCTTTTATCAGCTGCAGGATTGATTACTGTCACGCTCTTCTTTCTGGTCTTCCTCTAAAGAACATCTCTCAGCTTCAGCTGGTCCAAAACTCGGCTGCACGCATGCTGACGAAGACCAGAAGGAGAGCCCAAATCACCCCGATGTTAAAATCTCAGCATTGTCTTCCTGTATCTTTTAAAATAGATTTTAAGGTTCTTTTATTAGTTTTTAAATGTCTTAATGGTCTTGCTGCTTCTTATTTATCCAGTTTGCCTTTACCATATGAACCCAGTTGAGCCCTCAGGTCTGTATGTCCTTTAATGATACCCAAAGTTAGAAAAACACATGGTGAATCTTGGTTTCATTATTATGGCCCTCGTCTGTAGAAAAGTCTACCTGAAGACCTAATTCTTGGAGGGAGCTCCTTTGGGTGTGCGGATTTTTTGCAATTTTTTTATCACCTACTGTTAAAATTTTTTCTAAAGGCAAACTCAAGCCAAGTACTGCCCCTATAGTGTGGGTTACAGCTGATTATAATTAATATTATAATAATTTCATCTTATTTATGAGTTTATTTTAATCCTCTTAATTTGTTTTATTTCTACATTTCAGTTCAGATTTATTATTTTATTCTCTGTTAATCAATTTTCTTTTCGTAATCCTACATTAGCAGATTTTATTATGCATTTGGCATGTGTTTGACTATCTCATTTTACGATATTCTTATTATTATTTTTGATTATATTATTATTTTAATATTTATTTTTCTCATTAATATTTTTATCTCAACTCATGTTTTTTTTACAGTTATGTCATTTTAGTCTTAGCTCTTGTGTTTCCTCATTTTTAATTCAAGATGGTGTTTCCTCAGTCCTATCATTCTGCTTTCTGTTATTTTATTGTATTTATTTATTTTTTATTTCCATGTCATTTCTTTTTTTATGCATAGCACTTTGTGCTCCAAGATTTTGTATAAAAAGTGCTATTCAGATAAAGTTTGATTGATTGATTAATTGAAAAACAAAAATAATGTCTGTGTCTTTTTTTTATACTACGGTTGTCAGATTAACAAATCCTCCTGTGACTGTAGCACCTGAACTCCAGTCCACTAGAGCCTTTAATGAATTTACCTCCTTCTTGACAGACAAAATCCAGAGAGTCAGTCGATCAGTCACCCCATCAACATCAGGCCCAGGACTTGTGTGTCCATCCAAAACCAATTCAGACAGCATGGCACAGTTTCAGCCAATTAACCACAAAAATCTGCAGGATATTAAACAACATCTTCATTCCTCCTATTGTTTGGATATTTTACCAACAACCTTCTTCAAACTGTTTTAAAGTCGGCATCTGATCTGACTCTCAACTGGTCTCTTTGTCAGGCCCTGAAAACAGCAGTCATCAAACCACTGCTGAACAAGAACAATCTGGATAAAAATGATTGGCCCATATCAAACCTCCTGTTTTTAAGTAAAGTTATTGAAGAAGCTGTTCTTAACAGTTAAATGTCTTTTAAACACTGACTAAATGTTTTGATGTTTTCCAGTCAGGGTTCAGAGCTCAGCACAGCACTGAGACCACTCTGGTCAGAGTGTTTAATGAGGTCTGCCTAAACACAGACTGTGGCAGAACCTCTGTCCTGATGTTATTGGATCTCTGTGCTGCTTCAACACTGTTGACCACAGGATATTATGACCAACTGGAAAACTGGGTGGGACTCTCTGCAAAGACTGGTTTGCCTCTTTCCTGAAGGACAGGGACTAATTTGTGTCAATAGATAACTTTACATCTGAGCAGAAGAAAATTACGCGTGGAGTTCCCCAAGGCTCCATCCTGGGACCTCCTCTGTGTAACACTGACATGCTTCCACTGACTCAGATTATAAGGAAGAACAAAATAAGTTACCAAAACTGTGTACACACAGTTTCACATCTCAATGACACCAGGTGAGCATGGTCCCATACAAACACTGGTAAATGCACAGACCAATTTAGTGAATGGACATCCCAATAATCTTCTCCAGTTAAATATGAAATAAAAAGATCATTGTTCTTGGACAAAACCAGCTACAGCACCTCCAGACTGCTCAGGTCCTCTGGTTCAGGTCTGCTCTCTGTCCCCAGATTCTAAACCAAACATGCAGCTATGTTCAGGTTTATAGCTCAACAGATCTGAGCAAGCTTCCAGAAAACTGCAGGTCTGTTAAAACTGTAGATTCTTTTAAATCAAGGTTAAAGGCTCATTTGTTTACTGCTGCCTTTCATTAGATTATATTTTTCATTTTTTCATGGCTGTTTTAAAACCAGCACTGCACTGTAACTATTTAAATTGTCATATTGAAAATATAATAAATTTAAGATTTTCTTCACAGGACTGCAGTGCACCTTTTCAACATGATTTAATTTTGAATTTTAATAAAACAAATATTTCCTCTACATTTTAGCTTTTGTTAAAGCTCAGCGCTTCTTCTCTTTTTTTGCTTTGTCTGGACTTCTTTGTTTTTACATTTTTATTCTGATGTTTTTTTCTTCTTTTTCTTTGTGTTCTGATTTATTTTCTGAAGCACTTTGTATTATCTGGTAGTTAAAATGTGCCCTGCCTTACTTAGACTATCAGTGTGTCTGAGGTATATTATATGATATAATGAGATAACCCTAGAGGCCTCCCTGCATGCACATTTAAACGTCTTCAGATGATCCAGAATGCAGCAGCACCTCTGGTCTTTAACCAGCCCAGAACAGCACATCACTCTGCTGTTAATCTCTCTTCTTCGGCTTCCAGTGGCAGTTCGGATCAAATTCAGATCTCTACTTTTGGCTCACAAAACAGGAACAAGAACGACTCCTGTTTACCCAGAACCCTTCATCCAGGTCTACACTCCCTCTTGTTAGCTACACTCTGTCAGTGACAGACTTCTGGTGCTCCCATCGCAACAAGGCTCAGAATCACCAGCTGGAGTCTTCTCTGTTGTTCCTTAGTGGTGGAATGAATAATCAAACTCCATTTGATCTGCAGAGTCCTGATCTACTTCAAGAGAGTTTAAGCAACACTTGTGCTTTAGTCTGACTCCTCTGCTCTGTCGTCCTCTGTGGTAGAACATGTTAGACGGTTTAAGACCAGCTCTTTGTGAACAGCACTGAGTATGTTGATTCTTAATATGATGATGTTAATGACATGATGACTTGATGATCATGATGAAGATAGTAATGATGATGATACTGAGATGACTTGACAAGGTTTTCTGTTGGTTGTGTGGTTTACACAAAAAAAAATAGCCACTGCCTCGAGCTCTACATGGCAGCACTTGTGTCCAAACAGACTTGAAGCAGTTAGCTGCTGTTACTAATATTGTTCCCGCTAGTTTAGATTCTTGATTGTGTTGTTCTTCCTTTCAGATATGCGTCGCTTTGGACAAAAAAGTCTGATAAATGACATTGTAAAAATATAGGTTGCATCATCCTGACACCAAGCACAACTGTTGGAAATCCTGAGGTTCTATTTGATCAGGATTTATCCTTCAACTCTTATGTAAAACAATTGAGAACAGCCTTTTTTCATCTTCATAACATCACTTAAATCAGGTCTATCCTGTCTCAGAGTCATGCTGAAAAGTTAGTCCATGCTTTTGTTACCTCTAGACTGGACTATTGTAATTCTCTTCTTTCAGGCTGTCCCAGTAAGTCTCTTAAGACGCTTCAGCTGGTTCAAAATGCTGCAGCACGTGTACTGACTAGAACTAGGAGAAGAGACCACATTACTCCTGTATTAGCTTCTCTGCATTGGCTTCCCATTAAATATAGAACAGAATTCAAGATCCTTCTTCTCACCTATAAAGCTCTCAGTGGAGAGGCACCAATTTATCTCAAAGAGCTTGTAGTGCCGTACAACCCCTCTAGAACATTACGCTCCCAATATGCTGGCCTGCTCGTGGTGCCATCAGTCTCCAAAAGTTGTATGGGAGGTAGAGCCTTCAAATATCAGGCTGGGACCACTGTTTGTGGGCAGACACCCTCTCTACCTTTAAGGTCAGCCTTAAAACATTCCTTTTGATAAAGCTTTCAGTTAGGGACCAGATAATAGCCCATAGTTAAGCTGCAATAGGTTTAGACTGCCAGGAGATTTGGCACACTGAGCTCCCCCCTCTCTATCTCTCTAACACTCTCTCTCCTTCTCTCTCTATATCTCTTCGCCCCTTTTGTTTGTCCTTGTACTCTTCTTTGGTTTTTGTCTTAGGCCACCTGGGATCATTCGTGTGGACGGCCTACTGCTGTGGACTTATGAAGCTTCAATCACTACAACTACAAATACTTAGCCTTTTCTTTAGCTCCATTCCATTATCATTACAGTTTCTGATTTGAACTGTAGACAGGTCAACAAAATTAAATGCATGGTAGTTCCTCAAACAGCACACAGATATGACCATGACTAAAAAACATGAATGACCTGTTGCTTTGGACCTGATCGACTCCAAATGCTTTATCCTGCATATTTTCAAACCAGTCAAACCCATTTTAATGGCAGTTCAGCTGCTATATTTATCAACATCATTCTTCTCCTGTTTATAAATATTATAGATATTAATGTTAATATTGGATTGATCTCTCTCTCCATGCTTGTTACTGATTACACATCTGTAATAAACACCTTCACAACCAGATGCCACATCTGAAGGGGCTAACCTCAAATAAATTTATATTCAGCAGAGACAAAAATGATGAGGAAAGATTTATGGTCTCTGTGTCCATGAATCTGATGCTATCATAAATTCTTATATTAGTTCTTTTGTCTCTGCCTGGCTCCTCACCTCCACCATCAACCCCAACACACTGGATGGCTGTTCAACATGACACTTTAAAGAGACCAGCTCTCCAATACCCAGTCTTTCTTGTAGCAGATTCCAGTCTGTAGGAGCAGCAGGTCTGAAACTTATTTTGCCCATTTCAAGATCAACTTTGAGGACAGACAGAAAAGTAAATTTTGTGACTCAGTCATAGAACAAAAACTGAAGCTTCCAGAACTTCTCATACGAATATAGTTACTCAAGTATGGTCGAAGGGGGCCAAGTATAGCCTTTTAAATCAGCATATGCCAATGATTCACTCACTCATACAGAGACTAATGACGAATTAGAGTCTTAAAATTTGTTATGAACTTTAGAGCTCCATGATAAACAGGATCAAATGATATAAGGCATTGAGAAGATGCATGCAGATATAAAACACCACCATAATCAACCAGAGGTTTAAAAGTAGCAGCAACAAGACGCTTTTTGCAGCAAAAGAAAAACAAGATTTATTTCTGAAGTGAAAGCCCAGCCACAGCCTTAGCTTCTTTACAACCTGCTCAATATGAAACCTAAAAGACAGAATCATCAATCACAAACCCAAGGTTATATTTGAAGATACAGACTCATATCTGTGTATCTATATAATGAAGAGTATGGCTTCAGCCTGCTCTATGGTGAAGTATGTTGATATATCTGATATCAGATATCTGTTTTGATTTGTGCTGTACAAATAAAGACTGATTGAATACAGTGTGTAGTCATCCTGCGGTGTTTGTAGGTTATTTTCACCAAAAACTTCTTAAATTACACAGAGTAGTGGTCCTTTCTGTTGCAGTACAATGATCTACCTTCTCTGCCAGCTCTCTCTGTTTAGATACAGAGCTGAACTCTATCACAGTGTCACAACTGTCCCTTTAGTTCTCTTACCGTGGATCTGAGGGTCCAGGTTCATGACTAAAGAGTGGGTCCTCATCTTTAGACCGGTCACTCTTCATAGAGATAGCACTGGAAAAGGGGGACCTTGATCCTGGTCCTGGTTCATTACTGAAGAGTAGGTCTTTGTCTTTAGACTGGTTACCCCTCATAGCGAGAGCACTTGACTGAGGGGTTTCTGCTCTGTCCTTGTCTTTGCCCTCTTGTTTATCCATCCTTCTGTACCAAGGTTGCGTTGAGGACAATCTCTGATGTGCATGCAGGTAAATCAACCTGTGGACGACAAAGACAAGAGGATGAGTCTCCTGTTGAAAGAAAGTTTAGAATGGAGTCAAACCTTATCTCAGTCCCTAAGGTGGAGGATTGTCACAGTACCAGAACTGTAAATGTCTATACAATACCAGTAAAGTAATTCAATACCTGTTTTTGTATAGTGTCAAAAAAGGAAAGAAAACACAAATCTGCTTTTATTAACAGTGATTACCTGTTCAATTTACAACATTCAGCAGGAACTGAACAGATGAGAACATGTTTGCTGTAATGATTTTGTTGCTGCGGCCTCCCTCAGCAGCTCTGGCACAGATGTGGACATGGTGGTGATATTCCTGCTGTTTCTGAAAACATGAACCACAGTCTGTGGCACCAACACAACCTTCACACTCTGCTCTTGTCTCTTCTCCTCTCACGTATGTTGTGCAGTAGTTCAGTCTGACATCACTCTCCTGCGCCGCTTGGGATTGCCAATTCATTTGAATTTATGGACCACTTTTTGCAGGATGGGCATGAAAACGAAAAAGCAATGTCCTCTTTGTTTTCTTTGTAGTTGTGTCATTAAATGTGCAGCCTAAAGAAGAAAATGAAAATGTAGTTTGGACTATTTAGTATTCATTTTATTTATGAGTCTAAAAATGTAGCTTTATTTTGAAAATGAAAACTCATTTCTGTAAATCCATTTCATTTTCATTTGGATCATGGTCCATATTTGCTTCCATACTGACCTATCTCAAGCGGAAAGTCAGCTATTTGGCTTTCAAATGAGCTGAGCTCACAGTGGTCAAAACTTTAGACTGTAAATAAACTGTGTGTGTCACGTGAAACAGGTACAGGCTGTGTTCAAATATTTCTTTGGTTCAAATCAGCCGTGGTAAAATGATCTCTCATGTCAGTCAGCACAGAGAAGATCCTACTGAGCATGTGCAGAAAACAACAGAGGGGATTAACTGACGGTGCTGAGACTAGAAGCTCCTCCCACCGAGGGTCAAATTTTGATTATTTTCTTCATGATCCTGAGCTGATGTATGTTTAAAAAAGAATGAATCAAACTTTTGAAACCATAAAGTTATAAAGAAGCAATAATAAACCAACAAAGAAGAAGAAGAAGAGGACAGACTTTATTAACCAACGAAGAAGAAGAAGACGACAGACTTTATTAACCAACAAAGAAGAAGAAGAAGAGGACAGACTTTATTAACCACAGAAGAAGAAGACGACAGACTTTATTAACAGAAGAAGAAGAGGAGGACAGACTTTATTAACCACAGAAGAAGAAGAGGAGGACAGACTTTATTAACCAACAAAGAAGAAGAAGAAGAGGACAGACTTTATTAACCACAGAAGAAGAAGAGGACAGACTTTATTAACCACAGAAGAAGAAGAGGAGGACAGACTTTATTAACCAAAGAAGAAGAAGAAGAGGACAGACTTTATTAACCAAAGAAGAAGAAGAAGAGGACAGACTTTATTAACCAAAGAAGAAGAAGAAGAAGAGGACAGACTTTATTAACCAAAGAAGAAGAAGAAGAGGACAGACTTTATGAACCAAAGAAGAAGAAGAGGACAGACTTTATTAACCAAAGAAGAAGAAGAGGAGGACAGACTTTATTAACCACAGAAGAAGAAGAGGAGGACAGACTTTATTAACCACAGAAGAAGAAGAGGACAGACTTTATTAACCAAAGAAGAAGAAGAAGAGGACAGACTTTAGGACAGACTTTATTAACCACAGAAGAAGAAGAGGACAGACTTTATTAACCAAAGAAGAAGAAGAGGACAGACTTTATTAACCAAAGAAGAAGAAGAGGACAGACTTTATTAACCAAAGAAGAAGAAGAAGAAGAGGACAGACTTTATTAACCAAAGAAGAAGAAAAGGACAGACTTTATTAACCAAAGAAGAAGAAGAAGAGGACAGACTTTATTAACCAAAGAAGAAGAAGAGGAGGACAGACTTTATTAACCACAGAAGAAGAAGAGGACAGACTTTATTAACCAAAGAAGAAGAAGAAGAGGACAGACTTTAGGACAGACTTTATTAACAGAAGAAGAAGAAGAGGACAGACTTTATTAACCACAGAAGAAGAAGAGGACAGACTTTATTAACCACAGAAGAAGAAAAGGACAGACTTTATTAACCAAAGAAGAAGAAGAAGAGGACAGACTTTATTAACCAAAGAAGAAGAAGAGGAGGACAGACTTTATTAACCACAGAAGAAGAAGAGGACAGACTTTATTAACCAAAGAAGAAGAAGAAGAGGACAGACTTTAGGACAGACTTTATTAACAGAAGAAGAAGAAGAGGACAGACTTTATTAACCAACAAAGAAGAAGAGGACAGACTTTATTAACCACAGAAGAAGAAGAGGACAGACTTTATTAACCAAAGAAGAAGAAGAGGAGGACAGACTTTATTAACCAAAGAAGAAGAAGAGGACAGACTTTATTAACCAAAGAAGAAGAAGAAGAAGAGGACAGACTTTATTAACCCCTCATGGTGAAGTTCAGTGTTGTGCAGACCTGCTCCACACACAGAGGCAAAGCCCCAGGATGAAGCCCTGAGGGACCAGAACTCTGTGGATCAACATGAGCTCACTGATCCAGTCTACCTGAGAGCACACACTTCTGTTTAACTGTTGCTGCTCCTCTTTGTCTTCACTGGGACACCTGCACTGAGTCTGGAGCTTTAAAGGTCCCATATTAACATGTTTAACATGGATCTTTGATGTCTTCATGAAACATTAGTGACATGCTTTTGTCCAAAAAGCCTATGAATAAAGCACAGCTGCATTTTTTCCACGCTCACATAACCCCTCTGTTCAGAACGGCTGCTTTTGAGGGCAGTCGCCTTAATATGCTAATGAGCCAGAGCAGAGCAGCTTAGCTTACCAACTTAGCCTACCTTCCAGGCTAACATTAGCACAAACAGAGGGACCTGGGGTGGGTAAAGGACTGATTATATTCAGCCAACTGTTAAACTTCTCCTCCTGAACACACATGAACTGCAAAGTCATGCAATTTACCAGATAACAGCAATCTAGCTTCCCCCAAACATCATCGGCCGAGTCACCCCAATGGGACAGATTATATTCAGCCAACTGTTAAACTCCTCTCGACTACTGCAAGAATGCTCATACACTGAAGTTCATCCTTTAGACTTTCAACAAGTAACGTGAACATTGATGAACATGTTGTGCAGTTACCTCTGGTTCACTTCACCCTGCTGTTAGCGTTAGCTTGTAGCAATAAGCTAAATAAATACTACACAGCATTAAAATATTCACATTTCCATGGCCCGAGGTTTGGTGGCAGACAGTTGGTACTGAGCCTGGATTCAAGAAAAGTCTAGTTCCCAGTCCTGTGTTGAACTGACTGAAGTTGAAGAAGCAGTCGGACGTGAAGTGACTCGCGCACACATACAGGTTTTAGCTGACTATAGCTGCTCATTCCCTTCAAAAATAAAATTAATCCACTGGGCCCTTTGGTCCTCTGAGGCTGGTAGCCTATATGTGAAGATATATGTGGCTGTTTACAGCCAACAACCAAGCATATGCAACCAAAAATATACTGTTACGTAACAGTATAGACCCAACAGCTCACTGAATACCATGAGTTTACATTCATGCAGCCTGCTAAATACAGGTTTTGTTGTCTAATATCACATTTTGTGGGCTGAGAGGAAGGCCAAAGACCCAAAAATGTGTTCAAAAGCCTTAAAAAAGTGTTTTTTGCATAATATGTCCCCTTGTCCTCCCTCCTTAGTAACTGTTGCTAGTTTAGACAAAATCTGCTGCTCCTGATCCCTCTGCCATTTGAAACCACTCAGAATAACTCACTTTGTCTCAAAATTGTCTTCTTCTAATTCATTTAATTCTTTTTAGAGTTTGACCCAAATGACAGAATGAAGACAAAGCTACAGCAGGGCGAATAAAAAATCAAAATCCTTCTGATTAAAAACATAACTGTTGAACAACCTTAGTGAGTTCATCCAACATCAGCTGTTCACATCAACAAAATGCTTCATTATTTCCTCTGAATATTCCTGGAACACCAAATATTGTCGGATTACAAATGTCCCCTCGGACTATTGAGTGGAGACAAGTTTTCTTTGTGATTTTCAGAGTTGAAGTAAAATGCTGAGAACAATTTCAGCACAATGCATCAAAATGGACTTGCTTTAAAATCTTAAAATTTATGAGTACCAGAAAATTCAAAGAGTTTTTAAGAAAATACAAAATGATTTGCAGGATTCATTTCACAGCTGTGGCTGCAGAGCTATAAAATCTGATTTATTTAACTATTTTTAATTTTGTCACAGATGCTGTGAAGTCAACAAACAATCATTCTTAATAATTGTGATCTCAATATCAATCAACATAATTGCGATTATTAATTTTCCATAATCCAGCCCAGTCGGCCCAGTGCAGAGCAGAGACAGTAGTATATGATGTTGACAACATGGTTCAGAGCAGCACTGAACTGACCAATAACCACAGAGTAGACTGATCAACCAATCAGAGCGGACTGGGCCCATGGAGGGAAGAGAGCCTTAAAGGTACAGGAGCTCTAACAGAGCGTCTCAGACTGACTGAGAATACAGCTGGATCAGGGGGACTCAGTAAATAAAGTCTAGAGGCCATTTGAACATTAGTGTTTGTGATGTTAGCATAACTAATGGTGTGTCCATTGAGTCTCTGATATCAGGAAACATGAGTTTAAATTAGAGATGTCACTGGGAGCGCCCCCTTTGGTCTGAGTTTATACTCTGGAAGTGGGACGATCTTCAGGTACCCGAGGATACGAGCTGGGACCTGGAACACGTTTAACTGGGATGTGACGTGATTCCCAGTTCAGACGTCTGAGTTCTGAGGTGAATGTGACGCACCAATAATCGAACAGTTATTGAAAATAAATGTCTGAACCCCAGTTAAGGTGAAATATGAGCTCATTAATGTAGACGAGCCTCCTCATGTCCAGACCACATGGTTTACCTCTGATAACAACATCACAGCTGCTCTTTGACTCAAAGAGGAAACTTCAGTTTTCTTTGGTGACATGTTTACATTTTATTAAACTTGTTTTCTGTCACTGCGAGAGGTAAAAATCCAATAAAATCAGCAAATTTATGTGTGTTAAAGAATCAAGTGTTTTATCTTCAGGCCATATTTCCTGGCCTTAAGTTTAATATTTATTGAGTTGTTGCGTCCCCTGTGTTGACCCTGATAGCTAACGCTAAGAGTAAACATTAGCTGGCTCAGTCTGTGAGGTGTAATAATATAAAATGATGACAGCAGACACAGACTCATACTGTAACATGACGTCGTTTCATCCATTAAAGCTACAAACCTGAACATGTCATGTTGTTTTGGGAGGAAAGAGGGCAGCAGGAAATCACTCCCATGATTCCCTGCAAACCTAACAGTCATCTTTTGTTATTGTTTTGATTGAGAGCCCTCTAGTGGCACATGCCCTGAATTTAAGCCTGAACTATTTAATCCATGTGTTAATAATTAAACAGTGGTCATGATTTATGGAACAGTGCTTATATCTACAAGGATATGAAGCAAAGTCCGTCATGCTTGTAGAGATTAAAGTGCCATAAAACAGACCTTTGGTCGCTCTAGATGAAGAACTGAGGCTCCATTTAGTGAGAACACTTTAAGAGAGACATTATTTTGTCATGAGGACGTCAAGAGTTCAGGAAATATGAGACAAAACTATCATTCCTGTTCATGTCAAAGAGAGCACAGATTAATGAGGATGTTTCAGGGTGTACAGCAGTTCACTCTGTAAACAGTCTTTAAATATATCTGCACAAATCACATGGCTGACAGAGAGAGGAGTCTGCTACAGTGATATAGCCGCCGTACAGAGACTTGATTTTTAATCTGGAGCTTCATAAATACAAATAACAGAATTAAAGGAGAGAAAAAAGAGCCTCACATTGACTGAGCAGCATGTCTGTTATATCAGTGTCTCTGTGTTTCATTTTAAAGAGCATCACTCAGCATTCACTCACTTCACTGAACTGATCATCCAGACATTAAAACAGCAGAGAAATATTCAGACTGCATGAACACTCACCCTGTCTCAGATCAGTGTTTGTCCCTCTGCTTCAGTTAGTCCACTTCAAATGGAGTCTGAGCTCTGACTGATATCACCTTTACTGTTTTATTGTGTTTCCACTCAAACCTGTTTCACCTCCTCAGAGTCTCTCCTCCCCTTTTCCTTTACTAGAGATGAAGTTAATGATTGACCTTCGTCAGGTCAGTTTCTTCATCATCGTCTCCCTCTGCTGAGCTTCAAACATTTATTCAAGCTCAGCAGGTTTAGACAGATGCTCACCAAATCTAACAGTGATCTGGATCAGCTTAGACAAAGACTGTGGTCCTCAGAAAGTTCAACATTCATCTCAAAGAAGTGAATTTCCCTCAAAGCAAAGAGCTTTAGTTCAGCTGGAGCTCCTTGGCTTTAGACGAGGACCTGAAGCTGCACTTCATCTGAACACTCTGCTGCCCCAAAGAAGACCTGCTGTGGGTTAAAGCATCTACATGTTTACTGTCTTTGCTGTTCTCACCCTGAATAAAGACATTTGGACCTCATCCTGGAGTCCTTCTCCAAGAGAGAGAGCCTGAGGACAGACCCAGGGCCTGACATCCATCTGTGCTATGTCTCATCCCAGAATCTCTTATCAAAATTCAGGCCCTGTAGATCTGTGGTCTTCCTTTCACTTTAGATCAGAAGTGCCCAAACGTAGTCTGCCAGACCCCCTTTGGTAGCTGATTGTAATATAAATAATTAATCATTATGAGTAGAGTATTATTATTACTAGTATTAATCATTATCCCCCACCCCACCCCCCAGCTCCAAGAAGTCGAATAAAATAATGAAAAAGGTGATATGACATTTTGGTGATGTCTGCATGTTTACTGTATGCACAGTTAGCTTACCATCCACCTAAGTGCTGTGGATGTTTGGAGGTCACACATCAAAGGCTGGCTGTATTATTAAGGCTAAAAGAAAAGCACGTAATGTACCTGAACTGAAATTTCACATATATCAAAACCCTTTTTGACAAATAAGAGCGTGTTCCTTGATTGATTGAGTTTTCCCTTGACTTGCCCTCACTCCACTTGTAAGCTGTGGTGTTGTGTGAAAATATGAAAACTGAATATCAACACTGACTTCATGATGGCAGGCCCTGTCAAATTTTGAGTGTTAAAGTTTATTTTAGTTTTATTCTGTGAAAATAGTGCAGCTTTCAGCATTTATGTAGACAAGCCTGCCTACAGCCAAACTACAAAATTAACATTTGATGATAAACAGCATGTTAAGTATAACAAGTGAATTCACTTTATGTTGATAACACTGGGGCAAAACTTGTTTTATACAGTTTCTGTGTCACTACGAGGTTTCTTCTTTAAAGGTAGAGTCTGCAGGATTTTTCGTTACCGATTATAAACACAACATTCAAACGAAGCCCCTCCCCCTGAACTCCTCGCTACCCTCTCCGGCAGCAGATGGAGAACACGCCTCCCCAGTCCGATAGCCCTGCAGGAAAATAACTCCATAACCTACTTTTCAACAGCACTAACTCCGCGTCGCTTTTCATCCCGAGACGGTCCTTCAGAGCTGGGAAGCAGGTGAAAGCCAACCCTAGGTTTGCTCTGGTTTTAGACCGAGCTTTGTCCTCTTGGCGTTTTGCTTCTGCCTAATTGAATCTTCTTTTCTTCACTGTAGCGTCTGCCGTCTTTGTTGGTGTTCTGTCGAAACACGCTACCATTGAAGATGAGCTACCTAGCGCTACTGCACATGTGAATGAATGTGCCGATAGTTCTGCGCATGCGCCCTACATCTTCACTCTCTCTCTTGGTTCAGTTTAGGGTCAGGGTTGGGGTGAGGGTAGTTTTTTTCGATGGGAAGCCTAACAGAACACCGGTCTGCGTAGCGTTCTGTTAGTGCATTTTATAACACTCAAAGTCGCTTGCGCACTGGGTGCGCTGTGATTGGCTAGGGTATCCCAGCCTACTCTCTGCCCAAAAGCGTCCCAAGACAACCAAACATCCAAATACAGGCTGAGGAATGGGGTGAGGTAAAAAAAGACACCATCACACATTAAAAGAGACCCATAGGAGACGACTGAGCAGGATTTTTCCTGAAAAAGTTGATATTTTATTTTTAAGGAAAATCCTGCAGACCCTACCTTTAAGAGGAAAAATAAAAAAATTAAATCATGAAATTGAAGCTTAGCGGAAATTCAGACAGGAAGACCTATATGTCCATTCAGTCTCCTCTTTCATTCCTCATTCTGCCTACCTGCACAGGTGATTCAAATCTTTAGCTGATAAAGGGCGTGCTCTCACTCAAGCACCGAGCCAACCAGATCCTGTCACATACAGCTGCCTGGCCAGTCATCCTGGCGCAGCCTCATTTTAAATCATGTCTTTGCTCCTCCACAGTCTGTGCGGTGGTGTCATGCTGGTGAAATCGGCAACCCTCCACCACCCCAAGCACCTCCAGTCGTCTTATCAGTGTCCAGGTCCAACTCATCAGAATCCTGGCCCCTTCACCTCAGCAGCACCTGAGTCTATCGTGTTAGGGCCCCAGCAGCATAAGTCTACTACTCATTCTTCCTGTATTCCTCACCACCACCAGTGTCCAAGCTCCAGGGGGGGTATCCTATCTGGCATTCGGCCTCAGTACCCCTTAAGTACACCAAGACAGCACGGTGGAGTCTAAGCGTCAAAGAGACTCCAACCACAGAGACATTGCACATTTTCAATCATATCACTTATATAATAAACACTAGTTCATTTAAATTTGGTCTCTCCTGATTGAAATGAGTTTTGTGGAAAAAAGATTATGCTTATTGTTAATTTTTATAGCTGAACAATTTACCAAACATGTCTGAGCTGTGCTGCCTGAAAAAAAAAAATGTCTAGAGACAAACTTTATGAATATATAGAATATCATTTTGCACTTGTAATTTTGGAATATCATTTTTTTTAGACAATCAGACCTTTTCTGTAAGACCAACATTTAAACTTCTGAAAATACACAAACGAGCAGAAAACAGCGATGAACATGCCAGGGAGGTGTTTCTGTAGTCATAATGATAATAATAATAATAATAATCATAATAATAATAACTTTATTTGGAGGTTGTGTGTCTGTTAGTCTGAGTGTTTCATGTCTCATTTTTGTGTTGTATATTTTTTTCTTCAGAGCCTTGAAGGTGTTCAGAGGGAGTTGTGATGGTCCTCAGATCAGATCATTATAATCACTGCTGTTACAAGAACTCAAACTGTCACTGTTTACATCTACGACAGGATGAGGGCCCCTGACATCTAAATTCAACAGGCTGAACTCTTTTCTTTAAAGTCTGATTCAGCTATAACAGCTCTGAACTTGGAAAAGTGGAATGAGTTGGAGGAGGCAGGAAAACTGCGGAGTGGACTTTAACCAAGCAGAGCTCTCTGTGGATTATAAAGTGGACTGGATTTGACTGACAGATCTGGAAACATCTGCTGAACAGGAAGCCCTGCTGTGTGACAAGGTAAAAGTGGGGGAGGGGTCCGAATAACGGATCTAAAAACACTGAATGACTGAAAGTAAACTTCAGAGTGACGCAGATCTCCTCTGTCTCCGCCATTTTACACAGACTAACAAACTGTGCTGAGAGACAGAAGTGAAGAACAGAGAAAGACTCACCTGCAGTCTGTCAGCCTCCCTCTGCTCTCTCCTGTCCGCGTCCACAGAGACAGAGCCGGGCGTCGAGGCTGAAGCGTCTCCGTCACT
The DNA here is from genome assembly GCA_037902135.1 of Cetoscarus ocellatus. NCBI lineage: Eukaryota > Metazoa > Chordata > Actinopteri > Labriformes > Labridae > Cetoscarus > Cetoscarus ocellatus. The sequence goes on from JBAMNC010002007.1 coordinate 78,104, forward strand.
CACGGTGGCCTCTTACCGTACATTCACACCAAAAGCGTCAAAATCGCCTGTCGACGCTCTAGACGCTCACATCGCGCCCCTTGGCAGTTGAAAACACACACAGCAGCACACAGGCAGGCGACGCGATGTGAGCGGCCGAAGGGGCGGGGCTTTCAAGCTGCGGTGCAGATGTGCTCTGGATGACCATGAACTGTCATTCTTGTTTTCACACTTATATATCTCTATATATAAAGATTGCACTAAAATTACAAAAGTAAACAGACATAAGCACAGACTTGTGACATCTTAACAGTAGCTTACTTGACTGTAATGACTTTACCCCCTTTTTATGGAACGTTCGCACAAAGCGGGAGGTTATTTGGGGGGTTAGAAAGTGTACATATAATGCACACGGTTCCCTCTTTCACCATGGATCATACTTGGGAAGCTGGAGACAGCAATGATAAGATTTTCCTCCGTTGTTTTCTCTTCCTCCCTCTCAAATTCTTCCTCATGGGAATCTAGATCGGCCTGCAATAGGCTGACGCCTCGGTCACGCCGCTGCTCATTTGCATAAAGTTGAGCTTCTCCCAACTTCAGCTCGACGCGCGCAACGCTTCGATCGCGGCGCTCGAGGTCGCTCGTGACGCTTGCATCGCGCCGCTCGTCGCCGCCGTCGCCTCGATCGCCCCTCGACGCCGGCTCTCATTGAAAATGAATGGCAGCTGGACGCCGCCGACGCTCAGATCGCTTCTGGTGGGAATGTACGGTTAGGTGAGCACTTTGACCCTGAGGTGGAGCTCCGTGAATGAGGACTCGCTGACAGTGTTGCCAGGTTTTTATAATTAAACACGCAACCAGGCAGCCAACAAATAAAAAAAGCCTCCAGCTGGTTTGGAAATAGTGGGATATATTATTATGGGATATATTAAGTGAAGGGGAGGACTTACTGTTTTTTTATAACTCTGTTATCACTGAACAGTCTGTCTAAACTGGACTTTTGTAACTAAACAGACATGGTCAGGATTTTATCTAAGTTTTATGTTAATCCTCTACAGCTTTATTATGGTGAAAACAGTAAAAGTTACATTAATAATAATAATAATAATTCTGGCTATAGGATTTCTTTGTAATGGAATCATCATTGTTGCCCCTGTTTTTACAGTAAAATTTACGTTTGTGTTTGAAGTGGGTGAAAATAGTTTGTGTAACTTCTGAATTGAGTTTATTTTAGTAGTAGAGTGAGCATCAGATCGCTCCTGGGTTTGGGGCACAACAAGCCCAAATGAGCAGCTGCACTTTTGGAACAAGAGCAAAAAAAAAAAACACAACCTGCAACTGCCAATATTTACAAGTAACTTTTCAAAAAAAGAACCCCAAGGTCGCTTATAATAAGCAGACCTGGCAACTATGTGACTCAGTTGTGCATGGAGTGTGTGCGTGTGCTTGTGGTCGTGGACGAGAGGGGTGTGTGTGTGTGTGTGTGTGGGTGGGGGGGGGGGATGAAAAGGACAAACTACCTCCTGCTCTCCTGTCTTGCTTTGTGGGGAGCTGGGAGATGATCAGGGAGGATTCACACAGACAGAAGCTGAAGCAGGAGGACCTGAGTGTTCATTTAAAGTCTCCTCTCACTCCTCTCTTCACTCCGCCTGCCTTCCTGCTCATGTGACTCAGATCATCAGCTGATCAGGCCGGACACTCACTGAAGCTCTGAGCCAATCAGATTCAGCCGGTCAGGCCACACTGTGAGACTGTCAAAGCTTGTTAAAAAAATGGGCCATGAGAACTTGGAAATTCAGAACATCTATTTGAGCTTCGTTTTTCTGAGTTATCAGAACACAGCTTTAGTTTGAAGTTTACAGAGCTGAACCACTTCAACTATGTTTGACTTTTGTACTCAAATCATGTGACAGTTCTGTTGTAATCCATATGATGTCACGGTCACATGTGAAGCTTCTCTCTCCAGAGTGGATGCAGAAGGGGAAGTAAAACCTCCTGACACTCTTACAGAGAGCTTCTCAACTTCACTGGAACTCTGGTGCAGTCAGAGACTGTTTCCTGGTCCTCAGTATTTGGGTTTTGATGCAGCTCCTACTCTGGCTGCAGGTTTTTCTCAGTTTTCTGTCTCCTGTTTGTGGACTACACTGACTGCCATAGTGAGTTTCTGTCTAAGAGTGCACCAGTCTGGAGAGAACAAGATACAAGAAAGTTAAACTATGGCTCCAAAACCAAAAACCAAACCATCAGACATGGAGGAGTGCAGATGGAGCATTCACAGCCTGAGGGAAGAAGCTGTTCTGCAGTCTGGTGGTCCAGTGGATACTTCTGTCCTTTAGTCTGATGGCAGCAGGTGAACAGGCTGTGGCTGGGGTGGGTGTTGTCCTCCAGTATCCTCTGGGTTCTGTGTAGACACCTCACCTCCCTGATATCACTGATGCTCAGTAGATGGTACTGATGATGTTCTGGGCAGTTTTGATCTGTGCAGAGTCCTCCTGTCCTGGGCCGTGCACATCCCATACCAGTTTGTGATGTTTCCAGTCAGGATGCTTTCAATCACTCCTTTGTAAAAGTTGACTAGAACTTGGCGTGAGAATTTTGCTTTCTTAAGTCTCCTTCAGAAATACAGCCGTTTCTGAGCTTTTCTAACCAGGGCAGAGACATGTGAAGTCCATGACAGGTTCTCTGTGGAGATGACATCCTCTGTGGATCTGTTGGTTCTGAATGGAGAACTGCCTGTTGAGGGTCCAGACTGGCAGGGATGTTGTTCTTTACATGCTGGAGGACCAGTTTCTCAAAGCACTTCATCAGGATGGGGGTCAGAGCCACAGGGCAGAAGTGATTTAGATCAGGCACTGCAGACTTTTTAGGCACAGCGACGATGGAGGCTGTCTTTAAGCAGGTGGGAGCTCTCTCCTGTGACAGTAACATGTTACAAAAATCAGTAATAACATCTTCTAGGTGGTTGGCCCATGTTTTAAGTACACGGCCTGGGACGTTATCAGGCGAAGCAGCTATAGCTGCTATCTATATCTATCTGTATACATATATGCATATATACAGTATAGTATTGGCAGATTTGATCACATTTCTCTGTTCTTGAATTTGATTTAAGGGACTTTATTTGTCCTCTTTCACTTAATGCAATGAGTGTGATCGATTCAGTGTAGAAGTAAAAACAGCAGAATAAATTTTCCTTTTTAATGTGAAAATTTGATTCAAAAAAACTGGAAAAAAATAGTTGTTCATTACAGAATAACTTCCTTCTGGCAAAAGTTGTTTTTGGTGGCCCTCACACTGTCATAACGCTGTCTCTGAAATGTCTCAGGTAAGGAAAGACTACAGGTAAGTCTGGCAGTACAGAACATTGTTTTCACTTTGAGGAAACGCGCAGCTAAATCTCAGAGAGGAGGACATGGAGGACTCAGGGCTCCAGGCCTCGGTTAGATATTTAATGGACTCATGTAGAAACAGCAGGTATGACTGAGATGCTGCTTTCTGTGTGATCATCGCTGTTTTAGTGCAGGGAGTGTCCTGGTGCCCCCATTCATCTGAGTCAAGGTCAGAGGTCACGTGTTTTCTTTTAAAAGTGACTTAAAAACGCTGATGAACTTTATCAATTCTCTGTTGGACCTGAAAGTGCTGATGAACACGGTTCATGTTGGAGGTCCTGCTCTCATTTAACGTCTGTGTGGATCTTTCTCACATTTGGACACACGACTGCAGGATAAAAGACACAAAACAGCTTTCATGGAAAACTCATTCAGTGCCCTCAAGCCTTTTTTACCGTTTTCCTGAGGCCTTGACATCCCGGATGATTCTACAATAATATTGAGGATAAAAAGGTAAAAACTGTCGTCTCCACGGTGACAGAGGCAGAGAGACCAGGAAAAGAGTTCATCATAGAATGGGAGATGGAACCGGTCGATACACTTTCAATCCCCTCCTGCTCTCCTCTCGTCCCCTTTCTGCAGTTTTCAGCTAAATCCAGCGTGGCTCTCATCTCGACGTCCTTCAGCGCCGCTCTCTCACGGCTGAGCCTAAACACTTTCTTTGTCTCGTTTCTGGTTTGGCCTCGGCCCCACTGCTCCTGGTCATCACTCTCCTCAGGCAGCTGCTTTCTCCCTGCTGTTGTTCATCTTGTATTTCTGCACTGAGTGAGCAGAGAAGTCTTTTGATTTTCATTCAGCTAACTTCCTCAACAGCCACATTTACTGTACTTAAAGTTGTGAAAGACCTCCCAACATACTTTGAACTTTATAACCTCTGCTTGTTCTGTCACTTGAATGAGCGAAGAGGAAGCTTGTAACTTATGGAGAACACTGCAGAAAGAGTTCAGCTTTATTACTCAGTTTTCTTAGCCACCATTTTTGGGTTCAAAACCCATGTGTTCACTTTCATACATGACTTAAGTTATATCAGAGGATTAGCTTATCATTTTTCTCATGAAGTATGAGAGCTGGCCTTATGTTAATTTATCACAGCCTGTTTTGCTTTGCTTGACTATGAGTTATGCTGTGCATTATTGGAAGAAAGCCAGCAGGCTACTCACAAAATGATAATATAATAATGATAATAGCTGAGATTAAATGTCCTTTGCATTCTTATCAATCAAAAAGTATAATTAATAACAAGTGTTATCTCAAGGGACTGTACAATAGAGCAGGCTGAAGCCATACTCTTCATTTATAGATAAACATTTATACATGCACACATATGGAAACTAAAGAAGTTTTTTCATCAGTTGATGTTTGAGTCCTGTGATGGATGATCTGCTGTAGAGACGTGAGCGATGTTCACCTGTTGATATTGTCATGTGTGTGCCTGAGCACAGAAAGTGACTCTCTGGGATCAAAACATGATTATTAGGTAATAATTAAGTTGAAATGTTGAGTCAGCATTTCAACTTATTGTTCTCCTAGGACTTTATTATTCTGCTTTATCTTCTTCTTCTTCTTCTTCTAATTCTACCGTCAGATTTTGACACCTTTCACAGCCTTCAAATTTGCACTATGCAGAGGACCGTACGGACTCCACTCCACACACTGGTGTCATACAAAACACTGCGCGACACATACTTTCACATCACGTGCATTAACTGTGACACCATCTCCGTCTCTTCATTTTAGTGCTTTGCAAAGTCAGCAGGCAGAGCAGCTCCTCTCCCTCGTCCTCAGCGTACCGCGTCACGACAGAGAAATGCGCAAAGGATTGTGGGAAATGTAGGCTGAGAGCTGATCGCTTCACTTTGAAGTAGGGTTGCCACGATTAGTTGACTAGTTACGACTACGACGACTATCAAAACAGTTGACGACTAATTTGGTAGTTGACGTAGTCGTTTAACCTTTTAACACATTCTTTTTCTCTCAAAACTGCCGCTGTAACTTCCACGGTCTGCCTTTCTGTCCTTAACGCACATGTGCAGTAGCGGTAATCTGGATCAGCCGTGACATTACCGGAAGAGTTAAAGTATCATGGCGAACAGGCGACACAGCTCGAAAGTTTAGGAGCATTTTACAAAATTAAAAGAGAAGAACGTACAGTGCAAAATGTGGAAGGCAAACTTGCCTTTCATGGCAGCACATCGGCGATGCACGAACATCTTAATAGGAAGCACGTCATGGATACAATTTCTGACGAAGGGGGACAGTCGTTTTGGTAAGCTAATTGGCTAGTTAGCTTCTAACATTAGCGTCAACAGTGAGCTTTTTACTAATAGCAGTAAACGTTAACATGAACGATGACGACTTCATTAACCTAGCCAACAACCTGCACTCCTCGGCAAGCAGAAACAATCTTCAACATGTTGGTGACAGACATGAGACCCCTGTCCATGGTTGGCGACCAAGGTTTCAAAGAGATGATCAAGCACTTCAACCCAGTATACCATGATAACTACCTACCAGGCCAATCCCACTTTACCACAATGATGGAAAAGAAATACGACACAACCTATGAGAAGGTCAGTTTCTCTTTCATTCTCTCTAGACACAACACAAAACAGCAATTTGTATTAGAATTTAACACATTTCATGATGAAATAATATTGAGAGTTTGCTGAATGGGCAATCAATAAATTAATGTAGGTTAAAGCATAAAACAAGAGCAATGTAATGTAAAGACATTTTTACTGATATGTTGAATGGTTATTGTTTAACCTACTTCTCTGTATTTGATATAACAATGGAATTATTGAATTGGTAAATAAATTTACATCTTGACACGTAAACTGGCAAATCTTATTAATAATGAACATTTTCTTCCTAATGCTTACTGTTGTTCCAAATCATCTCATATCGTTAAGGTAAAGCAGACCCTCGGAGCTGTCAAAAGTTTCCTCACCCTAACCGCTGATGTGTGGACCATCAGAGGCATTCAACAGAGGCGTACCTTGGTATGTCTTACCATTTCCTGAGTGAGGGTTGGAAGATGAAGAGCTTCAACCTTACCACCATGCCTCTGAGGAGAGGCATACTGGTGCAAATATAATGACATGGATAGAACGCAGCAATAGAAGCTACAAGCTGCTAAGTTCATTAAAACTTTCATGAATTATCATCTTAATTGTATTTATTTTTAATTAGCACATACCAACACTTCAAGCTGGAAGCTAATGATGGTTATATAAGATCAGCTATATGCTGGTGCGATAAGCTGAAATTTACGTATGATCCTATTAGTTGACTAATCGTAAAAATAGTCAGTGAGTAGTTGACTATCAGATTAGTCATTTGTGGCAGCCCTACTCCAAAGCCTGTTTTTAAACTGCTCTCGTGTCAACATTTCCTACAGTACAGACATAAAACTTACATCAATCATTTCAGCTGGTTCTTGGGATGCTCAGGGTGCAATCATTTTTTTCAAATCTATCACGGTTTTGGCACAGCGACAGCTTCTTCAACCTGAAGAAGACGTCTCAGCTGTGTGTTCAATACAGACAGCATATGGCTGCTTATGGCTGCTTTCCTAAGTCTGGACATTGCAGCTTTTTTTTAGATTTTTCCTTTCTTTACAACACACATTTAATAACATATTGAAACACTTATACTACTGATTACAATCTTTGGCATTATAGGCCTTACAAATTTTAGGGTGAATCCCAATTGTACTCCTTACCCCTTGGTTTTGTGCGTTCACGTCTAGTGAAGTTGTGTCCCAATTCTCCGTAGGGCTAAGGGTAAGGGCTAAGACCAAGGCTACACAGCCCTTCAAACGAAGACAGACCCGGACCTCACTTGAAACGAAGGGTTACGAGAATTTCCCATAATACACTGCGCCCACCGACACGAGGAGCGGAGACTGAAGGAAGCACTTAATTATAAGTAATGATTAATTCATCAAGTAAATATTAAACATGTTTTGAACTGTTGGTTGTATTTTAAAATTTCTCGTTATAATGAGCTAGCCTTCGCAGCCGTAGCTACGGCTATTGTCGCATCTGCCTACGTCACAGCTAGCGAGTGGCTCTGGGTGATGATGTAACAGGAATCGAGTGGCGTCTCGTTTCTCAGCGGTGTGTTTTCACCCCTTCCCCTTGGCCCTCAAAACAGAGGGCTAAGGGGAAGGGGTAGGGGAAGGGGTAAGACGAAGGGGAAGGGCTAAGGGGTAGAATTGGGATTGACCCTTACTCTTTTAATCGCAGATTACAACTTCTTCAGGGACAACAAAAATTTATGCAGCTCTCTCACATATTCATTTTAAGCTTTCTTTCACAGCGGTAAACAGTTTTTATTACACATTTCACACACTTTTAGCTTTGCTTTACTGCTTCTAACTACTTCTATGTCACAGTTTCACATTTTCAGCTTTGTCAGCACTCCTTTTAACTATTTCACTTCACTTCAGAGTTTCAGCATTCAGACTCAGCATTTCAACGCATTTGCTGCAAGGAAATGCAGTTTTCCTAGTTCCTCTTCTTCTGTCAGATTTTGGTAGCTTTCACAGCCTTCAAATTTGCACAGATGTTCACAGAAAAAAGTGAACAATGTGCAGCATTTTCATGAGACCTGTGCTTGTATTTTTCACATGTTTAACTGTTACAGTTTTTACAGTAAAATTATTTTCTGCAGATATTTTCCCATTGAAATGAATGGGACATTCATGCAGTTCTGCTGAAAACTGCCTCAACTTTCACGCTCTACAGATTCTGCATATTTCCACCTACAGACTTCATTCTTGCTTTGACAGATTCACTGACTTGTCAACTATTTTTACATGTGTTCAGCTGTTTGCTATCTTTTACAGTTTTTGAGATATCACTGTTTAAGCAACACTAAGTTTGGAGGATTTCTCTGTTCTTAGAGCGTGTCACGTGACCACACAGAGCCGCTGCGGACGGACAACAAATCGACACAATTAACCTGCAGTAACATTCTCAAACTTTGTTCCACAGACATGATTTATACATCAAAATAAAGGTACACTTCTCCTCTTTCACCTGAAATTCGTTTCAAACTCTACATTCACATTGTTTTGTCTCAGTAAGCTTCAGAACCACGGGTATCCAGCAAAGTCTTCCGTCTGCGTCCATTATAACTCTCCTGCCCAGAGAGCTGATCGCTTCACTTTCAAGCCCGTTTTTAAACTCCTCTCGTGTCAACATTTTCTGCAGTATAGACATGAAACTTACATCAATCGTTTCAGCTCATTCTTGGGATGCTCACGATGCAACCCTTTTTTTGATAGCTATTACAGTTTTGGCACAGCAACAGCTTGTTTAGCCGGAAGTCCCCAGCTTCATCATCGAGCAACATTAAATGTCACACTGCCTCCGTCTCTTCATGTTAGTGCTTTGCAAAGTCAGCAGGCAGAGCAGCTCCTCTTCCTCGTCCTCAGTCTACAGTGTCATGACAGAGAAATGGAAAACAATGCGCAAGGTTTGTGTTTCACATTCATTTCACAAGAAAATACTACGCGGCAGTGCGCTCGACTATGACAGCTCTGATGCCCGCGGACATTCTGCGCGGAGTCTGCTCTACAGTCCTCCACACTCTGGCTGCATACGCAGGTATATGCCATATACCCACTAGAAAACGCCCCGAAATACCATATAACCACTACAAAATGTGCAAGGATACGTACAGCAGCATGCTTGTGTGACTTTATCTTTCTCTCAGCGTGTGTGTGTGTGCGCTCCTCCGTCTGCCGGTGGGCGTAAAGACTCAGATAGACGTGCATCGCAGGGACAGTGAGGGATCATCAGTCACTCTGTGTGATTTTATCATTCACACGGTGCCTTGACAGCTCATGTGCCCGGTTTAAGTGAACACAAAGACTTCAAAAACTGACGAGTCAGCCTTTCATTAATCAAAACTCTACATTCTTCATCAGTCCAGCTCTTGTTTTCACTCACTCACTGTTTTCTAAATAGTAAATTCATCCTGAGGGATCCTCCATCACTTATTCTCCATGATATCAGAACAATCTTTGAAGAATCAAGCTTCAAATACAGTCTACTAGTGGAGCGGTTCCCAACCTGTAGGTGGAGGCCCACTGTGGGTCTCAGAGCTGTTTTCAGTGGACGGTGTATTAATCTGGTCAAATTGTGGCAAAAATGTCTTCAGTGTATGGAGGCCCTAAGAGGACAAACATCATCAGAGTATGTCAGATTATACCCACTAGAATAAACCAGACTACACACAAATATTACACTGTTTTACATTTCTCTACTCAGATATTCCTGTCCAGATTTACAAATTCATGTATGTAGGCTATTATTACTTTGAGTTTGATGTTCAAGTATAGATTTGTTGATTTAAAAATGAAGTAGTGACAACTTTGACTTAGATGTTAACTTGAGCAGATCAAGTTTCCAATTACATTCTGACCGTTAATGTCCACTCCTTATTGTCCTCCAATGAAAATCACCTCTGTTTACATTAATGTTCAAGTCAGATGCTTTTATACTGGATAGTTCTTAGTGTTGTGGACTTGTAGCCTACAGATTGATGCCAAAACATTTTTCAGTTACTAAAGGAAAATTAAATCTAGGCTAATTATGCATATTCATTTGCACTTCATAATTTAACCCTTTAAAGCCTGAATGCACAAATAATAGCCAGAACATTCATTTTTCTGGAGCTGAATTGTTTATTTAACTTCCTACTGAAATCCAACAAAATCACAATTTCCATAACATTTAACATATTGGGCTCTAATTTCCTGGTGCAACTTAGGGTGGCCCAGCCTGGCGCACCCCGCGCAGTGGTAATTTCATCAGGCGCACTGGCATGCGCAGCCAATTTGGCAATTTGGTAGACCGGCTGTGACGAGATGGGTGTGATGGCGCACCAGGGGGAGGTGTCGAAAGATTCAGCTTGGCGCAGTGACAATTTTGTGCCAAAAAAACACGCGGAAGGTGCGCTGAAAGCCCGCCAGCTCCAACCTGGTCTATTCTCGGTGCACCCCGGGCAGTGGTAATTTGGCTGACAGGCGCACAGTGAGCACACGTCACCAAAACCTAACAGGCAGGTATCCATAGCGTCAGGCACATTTCAATTTTCTGAACCAGCATATACATTTGTATCTATATTAATTGTCCTGTCACATCTGATGTCAGATCAGAGACGTTTGTCATAAGTAACGAGTTCATATCTCTCAAGCCAGCCACAAACAGCCACATCATCCGGTACGGAGTATCCGGCTTCTCTCATCTCATGAAATTCAAAAGAAAAGAAAAAAGAGAGAGACGCTCGCTGAATAAATGTAAGTCACTCGGTGTCTTAAGGATTTACCTGTGATTGCCCATATTTCTCTGTTTTAATCTTTATTCGTAACGTGATCTAAAAAGATGGAGTACATTATTGCAAGGAGGATGAGGAGGAGATATAATTTCACCAAAGGTTCTGCTATTTGGCGATGACAGACCAGTAATGCAGGTGGATCACAAGCATGATGAATGAATTAGCCTGCTGCTGTGTTTAAATGTATTTATCACTTAATTTTGTACTCATATTATAACACAGGAACAGATTACATCTGTCCCGCGAGGTGGTCCACACGGTGACGTGCAACTTGGCCTCCAATGCGCGGCCCAGTGGCCCCTGCGCTCTCCCAGTTGCTGTAAATGTAACAGCGGCTCTGACCATCTTCTCCACTGAGGTGAAATTGTCACTGCGCCTCGCCCACAGCGCACTTAAAGGCGAGGAGAGGCGTTCATTTGATTGGTGAAGATCACACTCGGCTGTGTAAAACTCACTCAAGTCTTATCTCCTCCCTCTCTGCTATGTGCGCCGGTAGGAGAGACGTAGGCGTGGGTGCGCCAGACTGCGCCGTGCATGAAACCCATATATTTTTAGTGGCAAAGTTGCTGACTCTCCCTCCGGTGGCCCGGGTTCAAATTCTGGTGAAGGCAGTTGTACTTTTCAACTGTGTGTCCAATACAGACTGCTGATTACTACAGCTCCTTGCTGTATGCATCTGGCTGCTGTCCTCTCAGTCTGGATGTCACAGGTTGTCAGTCATTCAGCCTTTCACTTCCATACAACTTTATTCTTTTCCTGTCTTTACAGTGCAAATTTGATAACATATTTTACACATCTGCTACTGATTACAATCTATGTCATTTTAACACTAACAAATTTTACTCTTTTAATCATAGATTACAACTTCTTCATGGTGGCCAAACATTTCTACAGCTTTCTGCAATTTCCTTTCACATTGTATTCATTTTCAGCTTTATTTCACAACTGTAACCATTTTTATTACACATTTCCCACATTTGCAGCTGTACTTTACTGCTTCCAACTATATAATGTCACATTTTCACATTTTCAGCTTTGTTCGCATTGCCTATAGCCATTTCATTTCACAGTTCCAGCATTCAGACTCAGCATTTCAACGCATTTGCTGCAAGGAAATGCAATTTTTCTAGTATTAATTTGGCATTGCTTTACATTTGCATCAATGCAAGCTCTTACATTTTAAGACTTAATAGTAACAAACCCTCTTAAAACTATAATTATAACATATAACAGGTCTTTTCTGTCTTATTTTTCTCAACAAATGTGTCAGGAAATGTCTCCTGTAAATTTTCACCCTTTTTTTGTGAGAAATAAAAGTAAACAATTTTGGCAAGTAATTGTCATTTTATGTTATACATTCTTAAAACATTGTGTAATTAAAAGAATAAAAACTGATTTATATTTCCAGCAGGATTTTCTAAACAATTGTAAGTGAACAAGCACAATTTTTTTGAGATTACCAAAAATAATCTTAACTTATGTTACATACACTCAAACCTTTTTTTGTGTACAGCATTTAATGTTCATGTTACAGCTTGTTATATTAGACCATGTCCAGGTGATTTTTTTTTTTTTTTTTTTTTTCACTGATGATAGTCCTTGCAGCAGTTCAATATAGCAAAGAAACAGCAGGAGAACACTCCTGAATGATGCTTATGCTATTATTGACAATCTTTTACATTATTTACACAGAAAATGCTGATAAACAACCGATAAAAAGATTGCATGTTTGGCACTGAGTCTTCTCACTCTGCTCTTCGATTTCCCGCTTTCCCCCTCAGGTAATCCAGTCTTTACCTTGATACTAAACAATACAATTACATTCTGGTTTGGAGTCACTGGGTCACATAAAAAAATAGATGAAGCACTAAAGTACCATCAAAAGTGGTGTGTCTTTTATGTAGGTTTTAGTAATACAATTGGATACTGGTTTGGAGTCACTGGGTCACATGACCTAGAATGTATTAAAAAAAGATTTTTTTGCATATTAATATTCATAAAAAGCAGATAAGGCATTAAAATACTATAAAAAGTGGTATGTCTTATTTGTCCAGTTGAGTTTAGCCTAATACAATTAGATACTGGATTGGAGTCACTGGGTCACATGACATGGAAGCTATCAGAAAAAACTGCAATTGTTTTGTAATCATATGTTATGTGAGGTAATTTTAAGATGATCCCTTAATCAGTTTCCAGCGATTTAACGTGAAGTCTCTGGGAGGTGATCTAACCGATCTCCAGCTGCTAATGCTGGACAAACCTCAGTGAAGTCGCAGCTGGAACCAGAAAAACAGGAGTGAATATCTGTTGAATATCCAACCTTAATTTATCGGATGAATGACTGAACAATCTACACACACACACCTGATGATTTGTTTTGATAGTATATCTAATTAAAGTTTTGTTTATCCATAAGTTCATATCTGTGAGATTAAGCAAACTGCCTCTGAAGCCTGGACCATAACAAGGTCGTTAGTCACTCCTGATGAGCCCACAGCGCTAAGCTGGTAGGTCTTAATCATGAGTGTTAATGTCTGATAACGCTGTCTCTGCTGGTTGGAAAAAAAAAGTACAAGAAGAGCGACAAGTGAAACCTTAATAGCATCAAATAGACAGAAAAGTAAGGTAAAACATTCCTGTTTATCAATGTTTGTCTCCTTCAGTTAACTCTCTCCATTTCTCGTGTGCCATCAGCTCAGTGTGGGGGCAGAAGTTATCGTCCCATCTCTCTGAGTGAGACTGACCAATCAGGAGGCGTCTTACAGTTTTCAGAGGAGGTGCCATGACAGTCAGGAGAAACGCAAACAAAACTTTTGAGGAAACGCAAACAAATCTGTGGTTCATGAGAACAATATTTTGGTTTGTAAACAAAACCCGTGGATTTATCAAGATACAATTTAATCACAAATATATTTAATTTGTTCACCTGCATTTTTCTGTATTTTTGAAATCAAATTTTTTTTGCAAAATATGTTTTTGTTTTCAAATTTATTTTTATTGATTGCATCATAAAGAAACAAAATTCTCTCCATAGGTGTGGAGGCTGCACTGAGTGGCTGAAGGAAGGGGCGATGTCAGCTGTCTGCAGCGATGCTGCACCTGAAACCTTCATGTTCAAATGTTAAAGGATAAGTTCGTTTTTTTGACACCTGGACCTTATTTTTAGGATTAAATACACTCATAGACTCACCCAGACAATTTTGCCGGAGCTCGGAGCCGTTTTTGAGCAATTTAGATCCATCTGACGGCATTTTTCCTCATGCCATAGTAGCAGACAGGGCCAGAAATCGAAGCCCCTAAATTAGACATTATCTGCTGAGAAACTCGCTCATTTCAGCTACATTTTATAAATGAATGGCCAGTGTTATCACCATGTCAGCTCAACTTTGTTGTTATGGTCATCCGGGGCTTTACAAGGATGGGTAACTTTTGGTGACGTCATAGACAAGAACGCGAGTACAGCCGCTGTTGTTGCTAGGCTACACGGCTACACGGCTATTTTTGTGCAACATGGCGGAATATTTATCCGATGTAGAAGTGTCTGACGACGACTTTGAGTATAATGGATGCCCGTATCGTTTTGAGCCAGAATATACTGACGAGGAGCTATTTGAAAGGAGGATGCAGAGGGAAAGAGCCGAACAGCTGACCAGAGAACAAGCAACCACTGCACATCCACGAATGGGGGCTAACTGGTGGTGTTGTTGTGGACATTGCACAGCAAACACAACAGAGGAGGAGTGCCTTTGCTGCTCAGAGTGGGACTTGAGACCAGAGGAAACACGTATTGATGCCCCCAAAAATACGATTTCTGGCCCCGTCTGCTACTACGGCATGAGAGAAAAATGCCGTTGGATGGATCTAAATTGCTCGAAAATGGCTCCGAGCTCCGCCAAAATTGTCTGGGTGAGTCTACGAGCGTATTTAATCCTAAAAATAAGGTCCAGGTGTCAAAAAACCTCATGAGGCTTTCCTGGTTAAATAAAGTTTAAATAATAAATAAGAATTAAGAAGCTCTGAAGGCAGAAGGGAGTCCAACCTGGTGCTGGCAGTGTGTACCCTATAAAGTGGCCAATGAGTGTAGTGGCAGTGTCTCACAGTAGCATATATTTGACTCATTTCCTGTTTAAGTCTATCAGGGTTAAAGTCAGGGCCGCCCCTGGCCAAACTGGGGCCCTGAGCAGAATTTCAATTTGCTCTGATCCTATCAGCCATATTCATACTGAAGCCTGAGGACAGGCACAGCTGATGCTCTTCACCCAGGCATACCAAAATCATCCTTTGAGCCGGGCTGTAAACATGTTTATTTCTGATGAAAAAATGGACATTTGAACATGGAGTGCGTGCTGCTTCAGAGGTCAGCCTCTAGTGGACACCTGAGGAACTGCAGCTTCATTCAAATCAACACAATAAAGATACTTTACGCTGTAAATTTTCAGATACCAATTCTGATATAGATACAAATCATCTCCTGCTGTGCATGTAGAATGTTTATGAATTTTTGATGTTTTAAATTGAACGAAAGCACAGAAAGGAAACGTGTGGTGCAGACTCCAGACAGTCAGATCTGTAAGATTTTTTATTCACAGTGTGAGCCCAAAGACATAAATTTAGCAGATATTCCCCCATCAAGGCCCAAAGATGAGTATTTTTTTGGATAACATGAGTATTCCTCCATCAAAACAAACACAAATTAAAGACATATACTAGAGCCGGCTTACGTTGCAGTGATTTAAACGAAGCATAATCTATTTTACAGTATATAAAATGCAAACTTAAACATATTTGTTGGAGAATCAATCCACAAAATTGTGTTTTTTTCCTGTCCTTCCGATTATTTTACCACAAAACTTTATTAAGTTTCTGTGTGTATATTTGCAGCTGAGTGCTGTTTGATACGTCCAATTGGTCCCCACAGTCACATGACACAGAAAGACTGAAAACAGTCTATAGAACTCTAAGATAAACATTCTGTAAGAGTAATCATTTGATATCAATATTTTAGGGGAATAATCGATACCAAAAGAGCACTTGTGAAACTATCGATACTCCAATACTTGATATCGATACTCCCATCCCTACCTCAAAGGTTATTTCTTGGTGTCTACCCTGTTAAAGGTGACCATGCGTCTCTTCCAGTACTCCAGCTCAGCTGATGGTCCCACATCGTCGGCCTCCTTCCTCATCTGCTCGCTCTCCAGCTGCATCAGCTTGATCTGATTGGTCCACACTGAGACCACGCCCTCCAAATGCTCCACCAGCTCCCTGTTATTGGCTGAAGACAGAAGCACCAGCTGTTTGTTCTGGTTATAATTATTCATTTGTATCTGGTTGTCACTCTGAGCAGTGGATGCTAAACTGTTGGGATGATTTTTATTTGGATAAAATTACCTTACCAGATTTCTTTAAGATGAACATTCACAGTCAATGTACTGCGTCGCCCGTCGCTTTGTCGCCAAAGTTGAAAAGTTTGAACTCTTCAGGCGATATAGCGTGTGGCTGTGCGGCAACAGCCAATCAGCGTTGTGTGGGGGTGTGACAGTACCTGTGACAGACAGTTTTTATTCCGGTTCACAGAGTAACAATCCATGTCCGTGTGGGATGCTGCAGGGACATCAGCTGCAGTGTTTTGTGGTTGGCAGGTGAGTGAAAAGGATACAGTTGGAATAATGTCAGCTTATACGTCCTATTATATGATATATGATATGATCACGGTGAAACTCCAGCGGACGTGACGTCACTGAGCAACAGCGACCAAAATGAGGTTTGTATGGACACGTGGTGTGACTTCAGGGGGCAACGCGATTATGCTCGCAAAGTCGCGTTCAGTGTGAATGCACCTTCACCCTGTTTCTTTGCAAAAACTCTGCTTTTTGTATCCAAAATGTGACTGCTTAAAGGTCAGTTTTGGCACTCTTGGCTTGCTGCACGCTCCCATGTAATTCCATGTAATGAGTCTGATTTTGTCAACAAGGTAGGGAAACAGGCAGAGAGAGTTGACCCTGGTTGACCTCTCTACCTGCAGCAGTGTAGTCTGCAGGGCTGCTCAGCTGATTGTTGACCTCAGGAAGGTCAACATGCTGCAGCCTGAACTTCCTCTCCATCAGATCACCTACCTCAGAGCTGCCTGTGGTGAGGAAGAGTTTCCTCTGAGCCACAGCAGGAGGCGCTGCATCCACAGAGAAGGAACGACCAGGGGACGCATTCTGGAGGGAAAGACCAAAGAACTGAGAGAGAGGGAGGAGAAAACAAGACAGAAAGCAGCTGTGACAGACAGTGATGTGAGGGAGACTTCAGATCCAATGAGTGTGAGTTAAAAACTGTGACCTCTGTCACACTCTGGTAGAAGAATATCAGCCTCCTGGATCCATTAGCAGCAAAGAAATCTTCAATCAGACCAAACTGGAGGAACAAGAGACCATTAATCCAAAACTCAGTCACTGACTGATGATGTCAAACATCTGGTGGCTGTTACTTTCTCATCAGAGATAAGAGCATCCACCACCTCTGGCTCCCTGAGTGTCCCGGCATCCACCAACCTGCTGATCAGATATTTGTGCGTCCAGAGTCGCCCGCCTCTCCTCCTTTAACGCCTTTGCCTGCTTCGCCATCTTTCTCCTCACCTCATTGGTCAACAGCATTGTCCTTTTTCCACACACCTGAAGGGAACTCAGGAGCTTATGACACCAACCTTATATCATCAGTAAACCCTGGAGTTGTTGGTCAAAAGATGCTTGATCCCCTTAACATGGTCTAGGTCAGGAGTCAGACCATGTGGGTCTTGGACATCAATGTTGCCCTCTAATAATGTCCACTCTCTTTACCTCTGCCTCGGGTGCTTTCTATCATGTTTACTCATGGAGGTGGCAGCGGTCGAGGCTGCAGCGGCAAGACAATCTGAGGGGTCAGATGTTTTTGCTACTTGCAGGTGAAATCCAGCCTAAAATCCTCGTGGGCACCAGTTGATGCGACTGATTTATGAGCAGTAAAATGGCTGAACAGTCAGGCTGAGGCGGCATTGGCATTGAAAAAGCCAAAATAAATATAAACATTTGAACCAAACAAGCCTTCAGAGGATAAACTATTCCCCCTAATATTAACTTATGGGATTTTTTGAAAATTTAGGAATTTTATGTATCCAAACAAATATATGTATCACTACCAAAATCAAATAATTACTAAGTTGAGCCATTACCAACATCTCTTGAAAATTTCAGCCAAATCTGTCCAGTAGTTTTTGCGTAATCTTTCAAACAAACAAACATTTGCTGCAAAAACATAACCTCCTCGGTGGAGGTAATGAGTTGAAGCTTACAGTCTTTACCTCTGCAGAGGTTAATCAGAGGAGGTCTTGGTTTGCCAGTCGCTCCATCTGCTCCTCCATCTTTCTCCTCTTCATCTGCAGGACCATCAAGAACTTTCTGCTCCTCCTTTTGGAGCTCCACATCATGGGAAGGTGGACCATCACTGAGCTCCTGTTCAGAGCTGACAGCAGGAGCCTCGTGGAGACTGGGGCTCTGCCATCTAGAGGGAGAGTTTAACTCGTTTATTTCAGATGTCTTGATTTTGTTATTTTGTCCATGCATCCATCTTCTCCTCTGCTGTCCCTGTCAGGGTCACTGGAGGGCAGAGCCAATCAGTTTGGTTAGAGGGGGCGTTCAGGTCTTTGCATACAGTCGGTTCAATTTGTCCTAAATTGTCGCAAGGTGAACAGAAATTGAGCTCACGTTGTTTTTTTGTTATTGCACACCAAACCAGAAAATTTCACCCACTGTTTTTGTTTTTAGAAACAGCTGTGATTTTATTTCTAATTTCCTGCAAACAAGTTTGACTCCAAAATATGCCTCTGTCATCATATTTTTGGAATCACTTTTATTTTTCTCCTTATTTCTCCAAGTCATTTTCAAGGAGTTTTTGTCTTTTCCATGTCAACACGCAGGGGTGTATTTTTTAATGACACAGATTCCTAGGTGTACATACACATACCAAAACTGCCTTTCAGAACACTTGAAATACATGTTTTGGAAAACTTCTGCCATGTGAAAGATTTTCCACTCGGGCCGGGGTCCCAAAGCACCAGGCGGTGCATCATTTGGTACCAGGCTGTAGAGAAAGACTTGAAAATTAATTCCAACACACATTTTTATTAACTGAGACAGAACGGTGTTTTGTTTTAATGATCTGATCCTCTCATATCCATCTGTGCAGTTTTTACACTCAGACTCTCTGTCTCTGTTTGCTGTGATGACCTGAGATAAACTCTCTGTTCAACCTCGTGCTCATGAACTCATCCACCTGTGCTCTGAGCGTAGCTGTAAATACATTTGACTCTGCACACAAGACCGCTCCACTTTCTGATGTGGAGGGAGACGATTCAGGGGTCAGAGCTGATAAAATACAATCAATAATTAATAAAAAGATCAGATCAGCTCAGACTGATGACCGGTGGATAAAACACACATGGGTGCTGTTTTTACAGCAGTTTCCTTTGTGCTCAGAGGGTGTTGTGGTTTGATTAGCTACCATATAAACAGGTGACTTTCAGCTGACTGTGTTCCTAAATGTCATTGTTAATCAGCTGATGAAAACAGAGTGAGTCCTCATGAATGTCTTTATTGGAGTTTAGAAACAAGCCGGTGGCTCCCTCTGATCCTGCATTATAAAGAGGTATACTGTGAACATGTGTGGTTGTTTGCATCTCCTCCTCTTTTTAATCACATTAAAAATGTCAGACAACATGCCAAGACTCAGTCGACTTAGTTAATTCTCAAAATGCATACATCAAACCAAAATGACAGAAATGGGAAAAATTGCAGGTGGTTTCTACAGGCTTATTTCATCCATAAAGGAATGCACTTCTATTATTTAGGCTGTATTGTTTTTCATATTTATGGATCTACCTCGATCATAATGACTTTATCAGACATTAAGATCCAGGCTTAATGTTTGATTAAGTTAACAGCCTGAGTACTTCTGATCCATACAGCTTAACCTGCTTTCAGACAGAACTGCAGCTCTGTTATAAAAGAAGGAGGAGAGCAGGACTGACCTTTTTCCTGAGGGAGCTGCTGAGTGTTCAGAGTCTGAGGACGAGTTTCTGCTGCTGAAGAGACAGTAAGACTGGAGAGAGAAAGAGAATCCAGGAGGTGGATCATGAGTGGCTCTGCGGAGTAAAAGTTTGACTGTTGCCACGATCACCCTGCAGAGTTCAGTAGGTGAGTGTTAGTGTGTGTCGGTGTCTCAGCAACTAAAACACAACAAAGCTGCCTCCTCTGTGGGAAAAATAGAGACCATCATGTGATAAATGCATCAAAAAGACTTTTATTTTGTTAAACTCAGAGTATTCAACTGGAAATTTATATACAGCAAAGAAAATATACAAAATGAAAATGCATACCCGACACCACAGGAGGGCTGTTTCATGACATTAGAAATATTTCACGTCCAGTTGAGCAACTTTCAGGACAGTGGTAAAAGTGAGATGGCATTTTAGCTTTAATATCTTAATGTTTGTTTCTACAGCATCAAATACACCTGATAATGTGCAGATTTCAAAGCATCAACGTCTTTACGGAAAGAGCTAAAAATCATCACTTATGATCATCTTCAAAAAATCAGTGTTTGACTCACACTGAGACAGCTTAGAGCAGGAACTTAACCAGGTCACAGTGTGAAGGTCTTTTGGAGCAGAGAGAAGAAGTCAAAGCTGGAGGCTTCGTAGTGGAAGCATTAATGAGTCTTAGTCACAGGTAAAAGTGAGGTTGTCCTCCTCCCCTTTAAAAAATACCCCTGTCCACATGAAAAGACAAAAATACAAACATGTACTTTTAAATGCTGTTAATTAACTTGAAAGTATGAAAAGTCCATGACATGCATTTTTTTTCAATTTCTATGTTTGATTGGTATTATTTGCATATTTATTTCAACCACCATGTCCAACTGGTGTTATGGTTTAACTTGTTGCTATGTTAACTGGTGATAGCAGGTGACTGAGTAAATATTTCAATTCCAGACATATCTGTAAGTGAAAACTAGGATTTTTTAACATGATTGTGAACATACTTTAGCAGTCATCATAAATGAATATATGAACCTGAGATAAGACATAGCATGATCACTTTAATATACTCATCCATAATTTTAGCACTCATTCAGGGTTTAACCATCCCATTATTGTTTCTTCTTCTTCATCTGAGGTTTAACACTTCACAGAGCCATGGATCCAACTCAGAAAGAGCTGCGATCAGAATGGAGCAGGCTTTATTCCCTTTTGGTAGAACTGAGTCCATCACATCTCGTGCTTTGTCCGCCCTGACTTTGGTTTTGATCGACTGCATCTCCTCAACATTCACAACACGATGCTCTAAGAGTTTATCCAGGAGCTGGTTCAGGACTGGATCACTCACTCTGTTGATGAACTGAGTCCTGACTGAGCGCAGCGTCTCTGCTGCAGGGGCCCTGTCCCCTGCTTGGACAACAGTATGCAGAGTTTCTCTTCTTGAACCTGGAAAAAAAACCACAAAAAAAAATACCTTTGTCACATATTTGGTGTTTATGACAACACAAAGTTTACAGCTAAACAAATGACATCATGAACCCCCATTAAAAAAAAAAAAAAAAAAGTTGGGACGTTCAGTAAATGTGAGTAATAAAAACACCAATTTGTCAAAAAAAAATTTCCAACGTTAGTCCAACTAAATAAAGCACAAAGACAATGTATTTCATGTTCCAACTGGTCAACTTCTGTATACGTGAACCCCAAATAACAAAAAACAAGGTGAAGGACCCAAATGCACATTAACACAAAAAGGTTTTGTTTTCAACAAACAAAAAGGGATCACGTCCAAAAAGTAATCTTTTACAAAAAGTTCAAAAAACAAAATAAAATCTCTTACAAAATATCAAATCAAAATAGTAAAACAAAAAAAGAAAACTCTAGAAGTGAAATACGAAGTGCAAATCAAAATCTCTACAAAAATAATTCAACAAAAACAGACACTGGAGAAACACTGAAGACTTGCGCACGAGTGAGACAAGAGAGACGAATGACCCAACACAGACAAAGGGGAAGAAAGAGACTGAATACACTGGGGAAACATCAAGCACAGGTGAGACAATCTCACAGGTGGAGGGAATCATGATCAGAGCCACACAGAAGGGAGGGCAGGAAAACACCACAAGGAACACAGGGATTTCAAAATAAAACAGGAAACACACAACAAAACACTAAACCTGAACACCAAAATGGATAACTTAACTAAGACCAAGAACAGAATCATGAAAGTAATTCAGGAAACACAAGAGGTCTAAACAAGAAACACAATACAAATAACAGAACTAGCAGTACCATAACAACTTCATCCTTTTCTAAATGTATTTATTCTGAATTTCATGCCTGCAGCACGTCCAAAAGAAGTTGGGACAGGAGCGTCACAGACCTGTGTATTATCACATTTTCTTCCAGAAGGTCTGTCAGCATCTGATGACCAAAGGCATTTCATTGTTTTAGTACTGGAGGTGAAATTCTGTCAAAATCTTGCATGATGTACAGCAGGGATGGGCAACTGTGGTTACCATTATATATTTCAGCTCAAATATTAGAAGTACCACTTCATCTAGTGAGCTAAACACATAATTCTGGCCTGTGTGGGTATTTTTATAATAAAAGTTACAGAGTATTTATTGGTTCTTAAAGTTTGTTTTACTTCCTTTTTTTTCTACTTTCAGAAGTTCACGACAGGGAGCTGCATAGGAGACATTACATCCAGTTATGGCTCTGTTTTTCAGGAAATGTTGCTTTCTTGGTGTTTCATGGTAGGTTTTGTGAGTTTCTTTGCATGAACAAATATCTTTCTTCTCATATTTTGAGCTGACTGGCGGGCCACATTTAGGTCGTAGGAGGGTCGCATGTGGCCCTCGAGCCACCAGTTGCTAAATCCTAATCCTAAATCAGTTTTCTCCAGGTACTCTAGTTTTCTACCACAGACAAAAGAACATCCTAAACAAAAACAAAAGCACAGAGCCGTTTTTACCTGGCAGAAACACATCCCATTTCCAGACTTCTCTCCTGTCCTGGTCCTGGACTATCAAAGTCACTTCCTCTGAGTTTGGAGTGAGTCGAACTTCAAATGTTGGATGAAAGTTTGGTCCATACTCAGAGAAAAATGGCGCGTGCTTAAGAAATGATTAAAAGAAAAAAAATTACACCCTATTTTATGACTCGTATTAAAGGGATAGTTCAGTGTTTTTGAAGGTGGAGTTGAATGAGCTTCATGACAATATTAAATTAACCCCAGGGATGATCATCTCTGCCCCTGTTGGGAGAAAGCTGGCATCAATCCAAGCCTATACATTGCTGCAGAGGGTCAGAGCTCTGAGGAATTTAGTAAATTTAGGTGGAAAAAATAAAAAAGTCAGCTGACTGTTTCATATTTATATCAGTGATATTCCTCACATCCTCTCTGCTATGGTACTACTTTGTCCAGGGTGGAAGGACATGATGGCCCCTGTTGTGCATGTGCACTCATAATTATCATGTAGATAGTCATTTTTGTAATTCATGACCAAAGTTCAGTCTAGAGCAGGGGTATTCAATTAAAAGTCACTGAGGTCCAGTTAATAAAATTCCCTCCAATAAAAGGTCTGAACTGAAGTCCAATTTGTGTCTTATAGCCTTCCCCTATGTCCACATTTTCATGGTTTCAACAATATTTATTGTCAATTTCTAATGCAGGATATGTTTCAAGTGCATACAGAGCGCTGACTAAATATTTTTCTTCTTCTTTTTTCTTCAATAAAAGCGGTCACAGCCTGAAAAATTGAAGACACTTCCAGTAAAAAAGTCAACATCTTCATAATTCAAGAAATTAACTCTTAAAAGTACAATCCTCTGTCATCTGTAACTGCTTTTCCTCTGTGTTGTTGCAATATAATGTAACGAGAAAGTGATAGGAAGATAAATATTTTATTTGTGCAGGTTCCAGATTTTGCTCTCTCTCTCTCTCTTTCACTCTCTGTCCTTAACTCTCTCTCTCTTTCTGTCTGTCTGTCTTTCAGTCTTTCCCTCTGTCTTTCTCTTTCTCACACACAAACAGCGTTACATGCACTGCATGAACCCACACTCACATCGTGTTGCTAGAACTTGCAAAATGCAAAACATTCTGAAACAAGCTAGTACTAAAAACTGTAGAACTGAATCAATGAAAATAACAAACAAATGATCAACTCGATTAGTAAACAATTAGAAAAAGAGAAGGATCAGCCCTGTGGAGAGCGCAGCAGCGCAAAAGCTCTCAGCCCTTATCAGTATTTCACACACAGGTCATTGGTAAAGCTTGCATGTGACGAGGGTCTTATTTTTCTGCACAGGCAGTTTATTCGTCACTGGCTGCTGCAGCTCTTGCTGCAAACACGATAGTAGCAGAAAATCACCTCCACTAAATGAATCATTATGTCTCGTTCCTCTTTAGTGCTTCATTAAACAACCTTATGAGCTTCAGAAAACA
Organism: Cetoscarus ocellatus; assembly: GCA_037902135.1. NCBI lineage: Eukaryota > Metazoa > Chordata > Actinopteri > Labriformes > Labridae > Cetoscarus > Cetoscarus ocellatus. The sequence continues at coordinate 102,327 of JBAMNC010002007.1, forward strand.
TACAGGACATATATTTAGGAACACCCGTGGCATGACCAGCTTGTGACAGACCGCAGTAGCAGTTCTAGTGTTAACTGGAGTATCAGAGCCCACTGTATATCTGTGACTGTGGGAAAAAATGCTCAATTAAAATCAATTTTTGTGAATTTATCAGAGATTGGTCTCGGGTCCAGACCAACCATCATTCAGTCCAGACCGAGGTCCGCCAATTGGTGATGCCTGGTCTAGAGGCAGCAGAAAATTGCTCCTATTTCCAGAGACAGCGGAAGTTCAGAGCTCCACCTCCTGAGTTAAACTGACGCACAGACTGTGTGTGACGGCTCTTTCTAAGCTGCTGTGGATTCTGCTGCAGCGCTCAGCTGCTTACATTGTGTTACTGGTGTGTCTGGCTATGGGTTTGAAAATTATAATTATGTACAAGTTCACATAAAAAATCATGTCTGGTGAGACAGAGTGAGAATAGGAGTGGATCAGGGGTACTCAGTATGTAAAAACTACATAGACTTGGTTTTTAAATGCTGGAAACAGATGTTACTTTGACCTATGCATGATATAACCAGGGTCCCACACTCTTCTGATTGTACACAGGCAATCAACATGCAGCAGGAAATGCATTTAGGATAATTCTGATCGTGGCCACTGGAGGTGGATACGATTGTCTCACCCCTGGTTGAATTTTGAAGCCCTCAGGAACACAGTGGAGGCTGTAGTTTTGATCACAGTTGAGACAACATTGAGCGGAGGTTGGGATGTAAGTAGCGCTCCCTTGTTGGGAAACAACCTGCAGGAAAATAAAGAGAGAAAGGATTGCCCATTGAAGTTCTAATGAGAGGATCGAGGTACCTGATAAAGGGACCACAGAGAGAACATTTGGTTTGCATTAAAAAAAGAGAGGAGAACATTCACCATGTTTTTCATTAAAATATCATCACAGGGTGTTTTAGAGGACATATAACTTACCTCAGCCAGAACAATGTTGCGTGGAAGCAAAAGAACATTGAGCACTTGATGCCTTATGTTTGGAGGTTGGAGGAACAGCAGGACTTGGCCTTTTATTGGCCTGGAAACCTCCAAAATCCTTCTCACAAAATTCAAGACCAGTCCAAAAACAGAAAGATGAGGGACATCCACGACCACATGAGTGTGTGTGACCCCCAGTGGAGTTAAGAAGCTCATCCCATCATCGGTGACGTGAACCACGGACAACAGGTCATCAAGAAGCAGAGCTGAGGAAGCAGAGAGTGGTGCAGCTTTAGATTATTGTATTAATGTTTCAACTGAGAGTCACAAATTAACTAACTACATCATTTTTGGAGAATCTTAAAGACCTGCAGGTCTCCTCTGACTCTGGTCTTCATCTTTCCTGAGTATCATTGTACAAAGAGGAGGACATATCAAAGAGGGATTCTCTCCTCCATAAATCAATCATTTCTCCTTATTTTCAAGCCCTGCAGAGACGTACACTCCTTTGTCTCCCTAATTTGTTCATGAGCCTCATTTCCTGTTTGGTGCCCCTGAGTCTGCCTGAGTCGAGGGGAGTCTGTTGTTTTTTGACAGCAGTCAAATCTTTGAACAGCTCAAGACTAAAGTCTAACCGTAATGTTTCATCAAACATGTTTGATTCTGTGGACACGTCTGTAGATTCACTCCATCAATCAGAGGGTCAAGGGTTTGAGCCCAGTTCTGTCACAACCCCTCTGTTGTGTTTCTGGTGCATCATGGGTGAAAGAGCATGGCTATGTTAACTAATACTGACACGATAAGCAAAGATCATTGGCCAAAGCTGCAGGAGAGCTGCTGTGATTGGAGCACACAGAATTTGTTCTGATGGGTGGAATTTGCATTATTTATGATGATCCCAAAATCACATTTTCACAGAAGCCCAATTCACACTGCCACTTCAAGCCACAATATTCACGCCCCTGTGACGTTTAATGTCCACTGTGAACATCACAGAGACAGAATGGGGGAAACGAGTGATCCCCCTCTTAGTTCCCTCTCCAGAGGGACTAACAGAGGAGTCATATTGGACAGAAGGGGGCAGGAAGACTAAGCGGGAGACTGGAACATCGTGAGTGAGTGAGTATGTAGGGGCACTCGCCATGTCAGCCATGCCTTTCTGCAGAGTGAAGTGGTACAGATGTTATGGCCTCGCAAAATTAATGTGAATGTCTGGAGGTGTAAATATAATGAAGCCTCGCCACAGCGAGAGAATGAAAAACACGTTTTTAATCACAAAACTAACATTACATGCTCACAACACAATTTCAGTGGTAAAACTATCATTAGTTCTCCCTGACCAAACATCACAGTCTATCTTTTGTCTCTGTTTAACAAAGCATTGATCAGGTATTTAAGCCATAGTTTATTATTTTCATATCTGTATATATTTCATGAATGTGTCACTGAATTGTCTGTACCTTCCTCTGATTCACAGTGTGGGAGCTGCAGCTGACACAAAGCCCCCTCTGAACACTGGATGTCGAACAGCGGCCCAGCAGCCTTCCTGCCAGTTGATTGGAGGAGGTTCTCATCCCACTGGATGGTCCTGTACTGAAGCTCCGCCTCCCTTTCTGTGACAAACACCAGTCCAGTCACAGCACACTGAAACACACCTTGACCAGGACACCTGAAGCTAAAAACACCAACAGGCTGCATCAGCTTCAGCAGAACACATTATTGTTCTGAATGTTGAATAAAACTGGTGTTTGTTGTTCTGTTGAATGACTTGGAAAAATAAACTGCAACAATTCTTATATATTTTTTTTCTATATATACATATATGTATATGTATATCTATACATACATATTTGAAGAAACAAATGGAATCTTATTTATTAGCTCAGTATCTTATTACTTATCAAAAATGTTTCACAATGATTACTGAAATATTAAACTGATGAGTGAGATTTCTTTTTGAAACTTCAATTATTTTTCCATCTGTATATGACACAGGGGCTGGAAAAACTGTACCACATATCCTTTAACTAGATTAATAGGGACAACAGTCTAATGTCTATAATGTCTATCCTCATTGAAATCCACTGAGTGTCTAGTGTCACATTAAGGAGGATGTTTTTCAGGGTGTTGGAGTTAACTAGCTCACATATGCTGCTTCATTTGTGATGTTTAACAAACACAGTTTCATAAAGAATGAGAACATCCAGTACATCTTAAAAGTTAGAAAGGTTCAAGTTTGATATAATTATTTAAAGTGGAGTTGATGAATCATAAATTAAGCTGTTGAAGTGTTTTTGATGTTTCAGAAGATTACCTGTAGGTAGAGCCGGTCCGCTCAGGAAAGAAGGAAAATGGAGCCTGTGGAAAAGGTCAAAGTTCACCATTTTAAGGACTCCCCTGGGAATATATTAAGTGATAAAATACTGAACTCAAACTTTTGTGCTCAAATTACACACATCTTGTAGTAGGACTTTGCTCCAAAAAAAATCATCCATGCATCCATTATCTATACCGCTTATCCCTTTCGGGGTCACAGGAGGTCGAAGCCTATTCCAGCTGACATTAGGCGAGAGGTGGGGTACACCCTGAACCTGTCACAAGCCAATCGCAAGGCCACATAGAGAGACAGACAACCATTCACACTTAAGGGCAAATATAGAGTCACTAATTAACCTAATGAATATGTTTTTGGTCAGTGGGAGGAAGTCAGAGTGCCCGGAGAGAGGCTGCGTATGCACAGGGAGAACAGGCAAACTCTACTCAGGGTTTGAGCCAGCAACTTTCTTGCTGAGAAGCATTTACAATAACTTTCACCGTGCTGCCCTACAAAAAATAAGTACAGCAATATATCGTCTGTTTCCTGCTGATTGTCTCAGTTCTCACTGGATCATCAGAAGAACAAACAACAGCTGATGCAGAGGCTGTTATTGTGTTAGAATGACAGAGATGGAAATGCAGAGTCTGAGTTTTTATTTATGTTGAAATGCTGAGTCAGCATTTCAACATATTGTTATCCTACTTTATTCTTCTTCTTCTTTTTCTTCTTCTTCTTCTTCTTCTTCTTCTTCTTCTTCCCTCAACTATTTGGACCTTTTCACAGCTTTCAAATTTGCACAGATTTTCACATAAAAAAATTGAGCAGTGCAGCATGTTCAGGAGAGGTGGGCTTGTATTTTTCACATGTGTAACTGTTACAGTTTTTACAGTAAAAATGATTTTCTGCAGATATTTTGCATTGAAGTCAATGGGAGATTTTTGCAGGTCTGCTGAAAAGTGCTTGAACTTTCAGGCTGTACAGTTTCAGCATACTTCCACCTACAGACTTCATTCTTGCTTTGACAGATTCACTGACTTGTCAACTATTTTTACATGTGTTCAGCCGTTTGCTGTCTTCTACAGTTTTTGAGATATCGCTGTTTAAGCAACACTAAGTTTTGAGGATTTCTCTGTTCTTAGAGCGTGTCACGTGACCTCTTAGAGCGTGAGCTTCGCCTAAAAAGTCCAAAATTTCTAGCGGATAAACTGCAATAAAAGATTCAAACTTTGTTCCACAGATATGATTTATACATCAAAATAAAGGTACACTTCTCCTCTTTCAGCTGAAATTCATTTCAACCTCGACATTGACATCGTTTAGTCTCAGTGAGCTTCAGAGCCACGGGTATCCCGCAAAGTCCTTCGTCTACTCCAATTGAAATTTTCGTCCCCAGAGAGCTGATCGCTTCACTTTGAAGGCCGTTTTTAAACTGCTCTCGTGTCAACATTTTCTACAGTACAGACATGAAACTTACATCAATCTTTTCAGGAGATACTTGTGATGCTCACGGTGCAGCCCTTTTTTTGATAGCTATCACAGTTTTGGCACAGCATTAGCCCGTATACCCGGAAGTACCCAGCTTAACTTCACCGTTCTGGCAAGCATACAGCATCATTACATAGTCTGCTGCTGTGTCGGCGGGTGTGTCACGGTGGTTTATCCGAGCTGTTGGCTGAGCGGTTAGCACAATCGGTAAATTATCCGGAGACTGGGGTTTGATTCTTGGTAGAGGCTATCTTATACTACCATGCATATTTCAGAAAATACATAAACACGCATGCTACTCATCACAGTCTTTGGCATTTTAATCCTCAAAATTTACGCCTGCCAGCTGTCACGCATTACTCGTGAGACCCACACATTTCATTGGCGTATCACCACCTTTGTCTGCTCATCTTATCAGTGTACAGCGTCATGACACAGACGTGCGAGAAGGATTCTGGGAAATGTAGGCAGAAGTACGCCGACACCATACGACAGCGCCGAGTCCGCTCCAAGCACTGCTGTCACACAAAACACTGCTCGCCATGTATTTTCACATCGATATTGAATGTGACACGAGCTCCGTCTCTTCATGTTACTGCTTTACAAAGTCAGCTGGCTCTCGTCTTCGCTGTGCAGCGTAATGACACAGACATGCGCAAAGGATTGTGGGAAATGTAGGCTAACGTACGCCGACAGCTTCACTTTCAAGCCCGTTTTTAAACTCCTCTCGTGTCAACATTTTCTACAGTACAGTCACGAAGCTTACATCAATCGTTTCAGCTGATTCTTGTGATGCTCACGGTGCAGTCTTTTTTTTGATAGCTATCACGGTTTTGGCACAGCATTAGGTCGTATACCCAGAAGTACCCAGATTTATCATCGACGCACATTAAATGTCACACTGCCTCCGTCTCTTCATGTTAGTGCTTTGCAAAGTCAGCAGGCAGAGCAGCTCCTCTTCCTCATCCTCAGTCTACAGCGTCATGACAGAGAAATGGAAAACAATGCGCAAGGTTTGTGTTTCACATTCATTTCACAAGAAAATACTACGCGGCAGTGCGCTCGACTCTGACAGCTCTGACGCCCGCGGACATTCTGCTCGGACTCTGCTCTAAAGTCCGCCAGACTCTGGGTGCATACGCAGGTATACGCCATATACCCACTAGAAAACGCCCCGAAATACCATATAACCACAACAAAATGCGCAAGGATACGTACAGCAGCATGCTTGTGTGACTTTATCTTTCTCTCAGCGTGTGTGTGTGTGCGCTCCTCCGTCTGCCGGTGGGCGTAAGGACGCAGATAGACGCACATCGCAGGGACAGTGAGGGACCATCAGTCACTCTGTGTGATTTTATCATTCACACGGTGTCTTGACAGCTCATGTGCCCGGTTTAAGTGAACACAAAGACTTCAAAAACTGACGAGTCAGCCTTCATTAATCAAAACTCTACATTCTTCATCAGTCCAGCTCTTGTTTTCACTCACTCACTGTTTTCTAAATAATAAATTCATCCTGAGGGATCCTCCATCACTTATTCTCCATGATATCAGAACAATCTTTGAAGGATCAAGCTTCAAATACAGTCTACTAGTGGAGCGGTTCCCAACCTGTAGGTGGAGGCCCATTGTGGGTCTCAGAGCTGTTTTCAGTGGAAGGTGTATTAATCTGGTCAAATTGTGGACTTGTAGCCTACAGATTGATACCAAAACATTTTTCAGTTACTAAAGGAAAATTTAATCTAGGCTAATTATGCATATTCAGTCACACTTCATAATTTAACCCTTTACAGCCTGAATGCACTAATAATAGCCAGAACATTCATTTTTTGGGGGGCTGAAATGTTTATTTCACTTCCTACTGAAATCCAACAAGAGCCACAATTTCCATAACATTTATCATATATATATTTTTAGCGGCAGAGTTGCTGACTCTCCCTCCGGCGGCCCAGGTTCAAATTCTGGTGAAGGCAGTTGTACTTTTCAACTGTGTGTCCAACACAGACTGCTGATTACTACAGCTCCTTGCTGTATGCATCTGGCTGCTGTCCTCTCAGTCTGGATGTCACAGGTTGTCAGTCATTCAACCTTTCACTTCCATACAACTTTATTCTTTTCCTGTCTTTACAATGCAGATTTGATAACATATTTCACAATTCTGCTACTGATTACAATCTTTGTCATTTTAGCACTAACAAATTTTACTCTTTTAATCATAGATTACAACTTCTTCATGGTGGCCAAACATTTCTACAGCTTTCTGCAATTTCCTGTCACTTTTATTAATTTTCAGCTTTCTTTCACAACTGTAACCATTTTTATGACACATTTCCCACATTTGCAGCTGTACTTTACTGCTTCCAACTATTTTATGTCCCATTTTCACATTTTAAGCTTTGTTTGCATTGCTTTTAGCCATTTCATTTCACAGTTCCAGCATTCAGACTCAGCATTTCAACGCATTTGCTGCAAGGAAATGCAATTTTTCTAGTTTTAACTGAGGTTTCGTTTTTAGTATCATTTTATTGTCAAGGCCCACATTTTTCAGGAAGTAATCTTTATTAAGCCCTCCCTCCTTGGTAACTGTAACTAAATTAGAGGAAGCCTGATGTTGCTGACCTCTTTCCCATTTGAAATAATTGTAAATAACTCATTATTAGATAAACTTTGAACATTTCTTCACATTTTAATCCATTTGAAAACTAGAAAAGCACTCAGAGAGCACAGACCTCCCCATAGCAGCTTCAGTCCACCCCAAACACACATGCATAAATGTATTAAACAGATACATGTACGCACATGTCAGTGCCTGAGCCACCCTCAAGATTTTTGTGGAAATTGTCTAGTTACCTCCGCAATGTTAAAGAATCCTATAAAGAATTCCTGGATCCGCATGTCGATCCAGATCAGTCCCAAAATCTAATTATTTGTTCCTTATCCCATTCCACACATTTCCTGAAAATTTCATCCAAATCCGTCCATAACTTTTCAAGTTATCTTGAACACAGACAGACAAACAGACAAATTAACGCCGGCAAAAACATAACCTCCTTGGTGGAGGTAACAAAACTTTAGTGGGGTGTTTAAAAATAATCTATAAACGTAGAGATTTTGTCTGACATTAGCTTTCCATGTCAAAAACACCTTTATCATTACCACTAAATTTTAAATTACTTCATTTGAATTATGGGTAAGTTAAATAACAGTAATGCTAAAAGCTTAATTTCACACCACAAAGGTACATTCTCTTCCTCACCTTTTTATCATCAACAATACGATGAAGCTTTTCTTTCCCCTCCTCTTTATCAGTGAAGTCATCTGACGAGGAAAAGTGTTGAGACTCCAGGGCTGTGACAAAAAAGAAAAGAAAAAGCTAAGCTGAGAACATTTGCTCATCCTATAATCTGACATATAAAGTATGAAGGACTGATTTAGGAATGCAGAAATTTCAATAATACTTACATTTTGTTTCTTTATCTTTCCTGATCCACTGTCCATCGATCCTGCAAGAATCAACAAAACCCCAAAAGTCATGGACCCAATTAATAAGAATCTGTTTTTATTACTTCCTCAAAGTCTCCTCTCTGCTTTAGATACTTAGATACTAGCAGAAAAAAACAGCAGATAACAAGGGCTGTCTTAAATCCTTCACTGACCACACACTCTCCAGTCTGGAGTGTGGACTGTGGACAGGTTCATGCAGCTTCTCTCCTGAATCCTGAAGCTCGTTATTCCACAGTCCCAGCTCTCTCAGATGGGAGTGCTTAAATGAAAGAGCTGAGGCCAGATCAGCTGATCTCTGACAAACTGCACCAATACAATCTGAAAAAAGGAAATGATTTCACTCATATGTTGCTCTACCAAATTCAGTGTTGAATTATCTTAAAATGGAACATAATCAAACCTTTAAAACTAAGGTGTGATTAAAACAGCATGACAAAGGTATTTGTGCAGGGTACAATCTGCCAGAGAGAGGCGAACCTCCCCTTTGCTTCTGATTTCCACCTCTCTGGAGGTCAGTTGTTGTCTCTGATGGGGAACTTTTCGGTGTTTACATAAAATGATCATTTCAAACAGGTGTTTTGGATGTGAGACAAATTATTCTACAGTCTTAGGTAATGTTAGCTGATCAATTCCAGCATTAAAGAACACAACACATTAGCAAGAATCTGAAGATAAACTTGGTCAACAGATATGGCTTCATACTTCTCTCACAGACTGTGTTGACTCAGAGCACTTCAGAAGTCTCATTTATGCCATTAAAGAGTTTTTGGAGTGGGGGTTGCTCGAGGCACTAGTGGGCACATTTGCTGATAAAGTAGCTGCAGCTCTGCTCCTGAGGAAAGATGATCGGGTATGGACACAATGCTATATAAAGCAGTCCATGGTGACACCAAAAGCCTCATAATTACCCCAGTTTAAGGATAAAAATAATAAAAAAACACATTAGCTTGTCTAAATTCTACAGAGAGAATCCTTACGGTGTTTCATCTTTCCATGACAAAGAACCTGTGTTTGGAATTATTCTGTGACTCAACATCAGGGCTATGTATCCTCCTGCCAGAAACCTGCTGCTCTCCTCTCATCAGCTGTTAGGGTCAGCGTGCTGCAGCAGGGTCAGGCAGAGGTCACTGGAGCACAAACTGATATAAATCTAACTTTCCTGGACATTACAAAGATGGGTCACTCCTGTGTTTACCATGAATGTAATGACAGGCAAAAGAAAAGGTCAAAATCCTGAATTCACTGTTTTCTGTCATTGGTGTCTCACTGAAGAGGAGCTCTGTTCAGCTCCACTGCTCCCTCCATGTTCATCTCACTCAGCCCTGTGTTTATCATGCATGGCCTAAAACCAGCGAGATAAAATATAATAGAGCTTTCATATTGCAGAAGAGATCTAAACATCTGGAACAGGATGGAGAAAAGCCCTGTGCACTAATTTTTAAAATATAAATTGATGCTTTTATCTTTGGTGATACCAGGCTTCTGTCTGTGTCTGAATTGTTTTAATTCTACACTTTTCTTTTCCCTTAAATCTGCACCCCCACCCATGATTTTTTTTACAAACAGTACACTGCATATATGTGTAACAGTCAGTTTATTGACCTCAGAGTTTCCGGTCTGTAATTTGAACTCTCCAGAAAATCACACAGAGGCTTCACTAATGAATCCGGCAAATCGTTTTCACTCAGCTCCAGCTCTCTCAGATGAGAGGGGTTTGACTTCAGGGCTGAGGCCTAAGCCATTTTTTCCTCTTTTTGGGGCACCTGGACTTTTTGTGTTATAATGTATGTAAAACTTCAACCCTATGATGCATAATCATGTATTAGACCTTGTTCTTTTCAGGACAAGCTGGGCTATCTGAATATGTATGCTGCAGGAGTGTCACTTGAATGTGTAAATAGTTCTATGACCATTAAGACAAAAGAAAAAAAAATGGAAATTAAATCAGACAGAATTCATCACAAAAAAATCCAGCAGAGTATGGATGAACACTTTTGACAACAGAAAAATGTTTTTTCAAGTCCTCTTTATAAGTTAGAACAAAGAAATAAACGCTATCACACACAACAAACTATTTACAATCATATTTACAAAAAAGTCACTCATTTTTTGCAGGTTCCAATGTGCCAATTCAGCCTAGTTTTTGCTTGTTTACCTGTGTGTCTCTGATACTGTGCGTCTCTAGCTGAGACAGGGCACTTGTTCATCCGACAGGCTAACCCTCCTGACATCATATGCGGACATAATATGTGTAAAAATGAAATAATGTTGATAAATCCATAAGAATTATCTGTGCGCACTAGGCGCACGATTTGGAATAAAACCCAAATGCGCATCGATAAATATATAACATTTTTTTATTACATTTTTGTCAGAAGACACAGGAAATGGTAGATGAACTGCATCCGCGTGACAACAAGATGGTGACTATCTATTGTGCTAACGTGTTTTCATACAGAAATTGGATTAAATAATATACCTAGAAGACCTAACTTTTGGATTTATCATGATGGATTACTTTTACGAAGTCTCCAAAAAAACCCTGGCTACGTTTATATGCAGTCAATATTCGGGTTAAGATCAATATTCCAGTTTCTGAAACATTTGGAATAACCCAGTTTACATGCGTGAGCAAACAGGGTTATCCCTCTATGCATAGTATCCTGAACAAAACAGGGATGCACAGAGAACATCACGATGCAATGCGCGTCATTTCCGCCTCTTCTTCCCATGTCCAATAGCAACAAGAACAACAGCAGCAGCACGGTGGATAATGAACGGCCCGGAGCAGCTAACAGTCGGCTTTGTTTGCGCTTTGGTGCTGGTACTGACCGACCATCGGTACTTGACTCTGTTCTTTGACAGTGTCTTCATTAATGGAAGACGAGAACGTGAAGAAATAGGAAATGGAGCTGGAGCTTTGCCATGTTACAACAAGTACTCCCTGTACTCAAAAGACCAAGATTCCTTGCGATAAGGACATGCGCAGAACATAACCTAATGTTCCTTTCGATGAGGATATCCCGATTGGCGTATACATGACCAAATATTTGGGTAAGAAAAAGGGTAACCCAGGGGCGATTTTCGGGTTTTTAAAAACCGGAATATGAGCATATTCTGTTTTTCAAAAGGTTTTTTTGGTGTTTACATGGCTGCACGCAACTGGGTTACTGCTAATATTCCGGTTATGAAAGGTTTAATGAGTGCATGTAAATGTAGCCACTAATGTTTCAGGAGAGATACCTCAGCCTGTGGAAGAGCTACGATCGCACCGAAGGGCTCATCCTAATGGCTAAGTTGTTAGCTTTTGATCAAAACAATCAGTAAGTGGCTATGATAAATGGGTTGTAAAGTTATTAAATATTTTGTGAACGGTGTGCTTTGCTGGCGTATACGATAGCCTCGACCTCCGAGGATTAAGTTTAAACCACATCAATATGTGGAAAGTTTTCCCGCCGTTTTGTGCCAAGCGTGACTGGTTTAAGTGGTATTAATTGACATTTAAAATCCCATACATGATGTATTTCCAGCTAGTCATGAATTATCTGTGTTTACTATAAATATATACATTTGTTTAAATTTAAATATTTAAGGATACTAACTTAAATTAACTTAATTAAGTATATTTAAAACTGTAAGCTCTTTGGTTGGACACACATTTCACTGCTCTTTCACGGAAGCAAGGTATATAGTTTATTGTATTTAAAGGTGTTTTATACACTGTGTAACTAAACCATATGAAAACGTTTTGAACCAGTTTATGCTGTGAAACTGACCAAGAAAATGTAATGTATATACAGAAATTGTTGGAAAATGTGAAACTGCCCTACATAAACCTGAGATGAGGTAAAAAGATTTGCATTGTGCATATGTGACTGTTATAGTACATGATGTTAAACTAGACAATTTCCACGGAAATCGTGAGGGGGGCTCAGGCAGGCGACGGGCATTTTGCATCACAGGTCACGTTAGAGTCCAGGCTGTAGCAGGATTTAGCGTGACAATGACATGATGAAAGGGTTAACTTCATCAACACACACACACATTCACATAATGTGTGAATGTGACAAGAACACCTGTGTGTGAAGCTTCAAGAGGAGAGCAAGTGCCCTGTTGTCATGGTTACCAACCCTCACAGACACCAGGTGCAGCACTTTTGACTGTCCATCTCAAGGCATTTCGTGCCCCTGAAACACTGTCGAACAACTGCTTATTACTCGAAAACTGTAAATGCTAGATGAAAAATAAAGTGACCGTGAGTGTCAGACATGTCTTGGGATTCCAAATATGTAATTTTATTACAGATACTGTAAGAAATGACAGAGTTATCATTGTTTAGAGACAGTGATTCAGGAGGAGTACGTTTCAAAATGAATGGGGTTGAATGAGAGAAAGTCATGGACTTTGGGCTGAACAGCTGGCTCTCATTTAATTTCAAAAAGGTAGGGCTTCAAAATTGGGTTTATATGAGGCCCAGGAACCTAGGCAACATTTCTGTGAAAAAATTATTTCCCTCCTATGTATCGTTTAGGAGTTATGACAGTTTGTTCGCATTTTTTTCAGGTTAAAAATTCAGATTGCTTCCACTCTAACTGATGATGTCACTCAATCTAAAACCCCCTTGCATCGACCCAAATCACCAGAAAATCAGGTTGCTAAAGACTCGCTGACCAAAAACCGTACGCCCTATTGTCATACCGAATACATTCCTGAAGAGAGGACAAAAGTGGCTGCGTGTTAGTGTTTGAATGAAGTCTGTAGGTTAAAGTATGGCGAAGCAGTAGTGCTTAGAAAAACTGGGTTTTTTTTGGAGAATTTTTGGTCTGCTTGGGTACTGTCCCCATTCATATTCAATGGGACTTTTTTCGCAGTTTTTTCGCGAATAATCTTGGCCAACATTTCACAAATTTCTTATAAAAGTCATAACACACCGATCGGGACCGAGCCGGTCGTTTTGATATATAATGTGTCTGGGTTTTCTCAAAGCCCTAGGACAAGAAGCAAATCAAAAAAGTGGCCGGAAGAAGAAGAAAATAGAAAGAAACGCGTGGAAGAGCATTGGGGGCTCAGGCTTTGCATAGAGCCACTCTCCCGGGAGAGTGGCTCTATGCAAAGCCTGAGCCCCCAATAATCATACAGAGAGGCAATCTGGAAAGGAAACAAGACAAATGGTGTCCTTATTTCCCTGCTTTACCTGTATTATACAGGTCACATAATTGTTACCGTGGTCTCCCAGCCGTGGGTTCTTTTTGTGCTCCATCTTCCTGATGACTAGGAGCAGAAAATCTATCTGAACTCTTCTCTTCTGCTCCTAGTCAACCACAGTCAACGTCGGCTCGCTGATGGTCAGCTCAATTCTCAAGTTTTATCCATGGTCATATATGCTTGGTGTCAGGAATTGAGCATCGAAAACCAGAAAAAACAAAAGCAAGGGAGACCCAAATGCAGATAGTCAAAAAGGATTTATTTCAACTAACCAAAAAAGGGGATCAAACAGTCCGAAAGTAAAAAACAAAGATCAAAGTATGAAACCAAAAAATCTCTAACAAAGTAACAACAACTCAAAACTTACACTCAGGTTGTAAAATGACAAGGAGAAGAAGCAGTGGTTGTAGTCAAAGGATTAGTAGTCAAAGTAGTATGTACTCACAAAGACAAGGGGAAAACACGAGGGTTAAATACAGGAGGTGACTGGGGTAGACGAGAAACAGCTGGGGAAGAACAATCAGGGGTCAGGTGTGACAGGACGAGACAGGAAACAAAACCTACGACAATACGGGGAGACTTTGCAAAGACAAGACAAGAAACATGAACAAAACGGGTAACTTAGCAAAGACCAAGGCAGTAACACAGGAGACACAAGAAAGGTGGACTAAACCAAAAATACAAGGAAGAAATACTGAATAGAACCGCACAATGAGCAAAAACAACATAAAACAAAACAGAAGAGGCAGAATCATAACACTTGGGGTGTTATGACTGAAAAAAGACCGACTCATGGATCCAGATTTCCACAGTGTTGGAGGAAATACTCTGATCTTTTACTTAACAAAAAGGGAGCAATACCACAGTCTAAAAGTACTCTGTTACAAGTGCATTTCTACATGAAATTTGGGCAAAATATCCTTAATCTTGTACTTTGTTAAGGATTTTGACAGAGGATTACTTAAGAACTACACGGTAAAAGTACTTCATATTATTTGTGCAGGTGGTCCAGGAAGTACTAATTTAAGCAGTGTATGAATCTTGAACTACTGATGGAAACTTTTTTTTTCTTTATTCACGTCGTCCTTTACATTGAAATGCCAAAGCATACCTTTGTGATACCTTCAGTTTATTAACAGGAATAACTAGAAAAATTGCATTTTCTTGCAGCAAATGCGTTGAAATGCTAAGTCTGAATGAAGAGAATATGATATGAAATAGCTAAAAGCAGTGCAAACAAAGCTGACAATGTGAAAATGTGACATAAATAGTTGGAAGCAGTTGTTGGGATCCATGCACTCTAAAAGAAACGGTCCCTGCTGAAGCCTGAACCAAAGTTGGCTGACCATCTCACCCCAGGTTTCACATGTAAGTGTGAACCCTCTGATAAGGACAATAAGACCCTGCTCTGCTATGCAGTCTCTCTCTTTCTGAATCCTGGAGAGAATAGGAAACAGCTCCTCTCTCTCAGCTCTCTCTCAGCTCTTTCCCAGCCTGTAGAAGGAGACACAGAACCTCTCCAGTCTCTTCTCAGGAATACAACTCAAGACTTCTTCCACAGTCCTGCTCAATACAGACTGTAGCCCCACGTAAGCAGCAAGAGCCTGCTTAAGGAACAGGAGTTCCCAGTCAAAACAACAAAAGCAACATGACAGAGTTAGCATCAAGCTGATAACTCAAGGGACAAAGGAGCAACCAGTGGCCTTCAGAGCAAGAAGTTGAAGGGACACAGCAGCCTGGAACCCACTAGGAAACCACCAAACTTGCAGCACTGGACTTTGCAGAGCAAAACCAAAAAGGACACCTTTCCCACACATGGACTAGGTAATGTAGCTGGGCCTTACAGAGTTTATCATAGCACGGCTAAGCACAGGACTATTCAGTTTCTACAATCACTGCATTGATTTCTTGAATGTGTTCATCAAGCTTTAAGCTATGGCTAACTGCTGTGTATTTTAACTTGTCCACTTCATGTAGAGGCATCAACCTTAAGCAAAGACACCATTTCTAACCTCCACCACTTCCCATGTGGTCTTGGTTGTAAATGCCTTTGAGTCATGCAGTGTTAAGACACCCTTTAGAGGCAGCCATCTTGCCTTTCTTACACACACACACACACACACACACACACTGCTGCGTCCTCCTCTCTGAGCAGCACATGATCCTCAGAAACTGACAGATATCAAAACCTGTCTGCAAAAAAACAAAAACCAGTGGTTAGAGTCCAGAGAGCTGCTGAGTTGTGGTCAGAGCAGAAGAATGAATCAGGACAGCCCTCCAATAACTGAGGTCTGTCAGTCTGAGAGCAGAGAAAGTTCTGAGGACTCTCTTCAGTTCAGGCTGAAGCTGCAGCTTTGTTGGATCTTCATCTGTTTGCTGAGTTTTCACTCTGCTCTGTGTCCAGCAGACCAAAGCCTGTCAGATGTTGTTCTGTAGTGGTCCAGCTCTAGGGATGGGCCCATGATGAATTTTGGGGCCACAGTTACAGTCAAAGAAATAATCTGCTCTTCATGATAATATTGATGATTCTGCTAAATTTCAGCAGCAGCATGAATGCTTCATGTGTTTTATTTTTGACTTCCTGTCTTTGCCTTTTCTGTCAAATGACAGCGTTAATGTTTGTTTTTGAAGGAAAAGAGAATAAAGTGATATTTTCATCAGTGTGTTCACATGTTCAGCACATCAGCAGCAGCTGTTTCTGGTTCAGAGGTTCAGAAGGGACTTTGTCCTCGTTAGTGTTTTGGTGCTGGTTGTGTCTGTGTTGTCGGTGCAGACTTTTCTCTTCTCATCAGCCCAACAAGTCACAGCAGGTGGACTAAAGAGCAACAGTTTCACAGAAACTGCACATTGTAGGTTTTGCTGAACGCCACAGAAATCATCAGGCAGAAAGACGGAGAAATTCATTTTCCCTCTGAGAGACTCAAAAAACAGACAACAGCTGAGAAACCAGAGAGATTTATATTCTGGGATTTACGGTAAATTCAACTCTCTACTTACTTCAGAGTCTCCAGTCTGTAGTTTGGATTCTTCTGAAGATCTCGCAGCAGCTTCACTCCTGAATCATGAAGATTGTTGTGGTTCAGGTCCAGCTCTCTCAGATGGGAGGGGTTGGACTTCAGAGCTGAGGCTAAAGAAGAACAGCTGATCTCTGACAACCTGCACCAGCACAGTCTGAAAAAAAGAGAGAATGAAGAGAAAAACTATTTAGGATCCAATCAGATGAGTCCACATCACACAGTCTGCTCAGCAGAGCCAATCAGCTGCTGCTCTGCCTCCTGTAGTTCAGTTTGTCTCAGCTGCTTTCACACACGTCTTGATCCATTCCTCCTGTTTCTCTAAACTGTAAACAGCAGAGCTCAGATTTTTCTGTCAGGATCAAACATTCACATCTAAACACTTCAATCTGAGCTCACAGTCAAAGTCTGCTGTCACATGGTCCACACTGCAGTCCACATGAACTTCATTAGAATTAATGATCAGAAAATGTTCAAGAAGAAAAACTTGATCCCACCTGGACAGGTGAGACAAGTCAACAAGCCAAACACAGAGAGACTCCTACACACTGTGGTCTACATGTGCATCTCCAGAACCTTCTTTGTTCCTTCAAACATGTTGAAGCTCAGACCTTCATCAGGGTCGAGCAGTTGCCCGTGTATGTGGTCTCTGGTGGTTCTGGTCCTGTGGGTTGAGGGCTCTTTGTGTTTTTGGACCATGATGGGCCCCTGGGCCTGGATTGTTCTGCCCACTTCTTCAGGCCTCAGGTTTCCTCATGTTCCTTGAAATGTTTCTCTTCTATGAGCAGTGTTGATCTGAGGGACACCAGCAGTGATCCTGCTCTCTCCTCTCAGGTTCTTACAGCTCTTTGGTTCATTATTACCTCTGCCAATGAAGTTTTGTTTTTGCCGGCATTCGTGTGGTTGTTTGTCTGTTTTTTTGAGTTCAAGATAACTTGAAAAGTTATGGACAGATTTGGATGAAATTTTCAGGAACTGTGTGGAATGGGATGAGGAACAAATCATTAGATTTTGGGTGATCTGGATCACTATCCGGATCCAGGAATTTTTTTTAAAGGATTCTTTAACATTGCGAGATAGGACCATTGTTGGCATTTGTGCATACAACTCCACAAAAAAATGGTTGGATCCAGGGTCCGTTTGTGTTTGTCTGTGAGGGTTCTTTGATTTTGATTCTGCTTTTACTGTTTCTGTAATTATCTAGAACACCAGGTCTATGGTGGAGAAGAATTGAGCTCTTTGTCTCATTCAGTCTGTTCACAACAAAACAGGAGACACAAGAGTCTAAAATGAATGAGAGATGGATTCTGTTGTCAAATACAGACGTTCAGTCATGAAAAACTGAGCCTCATGTCATTGGATCACACTCAGGACATTATATGTAGAATTTTTGGAGGAGTTCCAGTTGAAAGGAGCTTCATCTGCCTTTTTGAGAGCTCCAAACAGCTGAGTAACATCCTGCTGACAGACAGTGAGACACAGAGCACTGAATTAAAACATCAACCTGTTCATGCAGATTATTCTGACCTATTAAAGTCCATTCTCTTCATTAAAAACACCTTTGTTGGCCGCTCCTCTCAGATAATCCTGAAGAATCAACTCAAACTAAGACAAAAACTCAAATGTTTGTGTCCCTGTAGTTCAGAGCCTCAAACTTCAGTCCTCTAAACAGCCTGAAAGCTGAAGAAATAAGGATGAAGAAGAAAAGAGCTTCAGCTGACGGAGGTCTGTCTGTCCACATGAAAAACCACAAACTTCATGCTGCACTCTAGAAAATCAATCCTACATTCTGCTGATGTCTACATCAAATATTTCTGCTCCACTGATTGGAGGACGTCTTCATTCCTGCACAAACCACTCATTGACTTTTCAAGCTGTTATCTGCCCACTATGACATCATGACCCCCATTTTACACATGATTCTGTCTGGATCTCCACGGGGGCCCGGTCTTTGGCCCTTGGTGGTCTCAGCCTAGAGGAGCACAGGGGTCCTTCATCTTCATCATGAGAGGTGGCCTCCCTAATCTCACCACATTGTGCTCATGTGTTTGTCCTTGTTTTATGGAGGACACCAGGAGACTGACTTTCACACGCCTCAGTGGAGATTTAATTAATGAATTTATTTATTCATTTACTTTTACAAGATACAAGAAAGTTTGTCATTGTGCTCACTGAAATTAAATTGTGGCTCCAAGACAAAACAAAAACAAAAACCAAACCATCAGTCATGGAGGAGTGCAGATGGAGCATTCATCAATCTCACAGCCTGAGGGAAGAAGCTGTTCTGCAGTCTGGTGGTCCAGCGGATACTTCTGTCCTTTAGTCTGATGGCAGCAGGTGAACAGGCTGTGGCTGGGGTGGGTGTTGTCCTCCAGTATCCTCTGGGTTCTGTGTAGACACCTCACCTCCCTAATGGTGGATCTGTTGGTTCTGATTGCAGAACTTTTCAGAACTTTATTCTAACATTATTCAATTTACAAACATGTCGGCAAAACATTCAGAAAATTTTAACAACAGATTTAAATGTAAGCAGCCATGAGTTGAGGGACAAAAGAGGAGAAAAAGATTAAAAACAACAAAACAAAACAAAAATAAATCAAATAAAATGATCAGAGGTTTCTTTGATCAGGTCTGTATCTTTATCTTGAGTTGGTTTTGCTGTTTCCATGAACTGCTTCCAGAACAGTTTGGTGTGAGAGCCTGAGACAAAGAGATGCTCTGTTGTATCAACGTCTTCTTCACTAAAAGTGCATTCATTGTTTTAAAGACAAATCTTAATCTTAGAGATTCACTGGATGGATAAATATGAGTCATTATTTTGAGATGGATTTCTTTTGTTTCAGGCTGAAGTGGATATTTGAAAAATCTAGTTCTCAGTGTTGTTGCTGTGGTTTGATCAAAAATGTTTCATATATTATTCCTACAGAGTTGAGCCGGGTATAAATCATTAGTTTAAACAGATCTCATGAATTTATTGGAACATCTTTGCTCAAGAAAATCAACTCCATTGATTAGGGGTGTGGGAGGATTGTCTGGATTCTGAATTAAAGAATGTATTTCTTTAGTTTTGATTATTGATTCAATTCCTTCAGAATGCATTCAAAATCAAATTTAAGGCTCCTTTAGCTTTGGAGATAAAAAGAGCATCAAGTTTGTTTTGACGGGCTGAGATGTTCAGCTCCTCCTCTTCTGTGAGGCTGTTTTTATTGCATAGTGTGTTTAGCTCTTCTACCAAATCTCTCTCTGTTTTCTGCTCATCACAGCTTTCTCCTTACTACATGTTCTTGAGTATCTTCTGAGTTTGGACTTTTAAAATTCACATTTGTTCACATATGACTGACTTCCTGGGTTGGTGAGAGAGTCCTGGATCATGGTTCTGATGCTCTGAGAGTAAGTCTCATTGTTTAACAGACTAGAGTTGAATTTCCACAATCCTTTGTCATGTCTTTCATTATTGTCTGCTTTCAGCTCCAGGTGCATGAAGCTGTGATCTGTTCAGGGTCAAATATCCAAAGATATATCACAGACATTTTGTCATGGATTATGTGAAAGTAGCCAACAGTCAGTTCTAGACTTGCAGCTTCTATCTGCTTTAAACCAGGAGGATTTCAGCATTTCAGGATTTCAACTCTCCATGTATCCTCTAAATTTACTGTTACAAAAGTCCATTATTATGTTGTTAAATAATGTTTGTCAAATCTTGATGGCCGTCTGTCCTTCCATTGGTCTGGGGTCATATTAAAATCCCCCCACAATGATATTATCAGTGGGATAAAGGCTTTTCATCTCCATAACTGGAGCACTAACTGTTGACATCAGATCTTTATTTTGGGCCTTATTATTGTCACCATAAAGACTGGAAAGAATCAAAAAGAATCATCTCTGTTCATGACTGTCACTGTCCAATGAGCATTTGTGTCCCACCCCTCACCACATTAGCTTGAATAAGACATAAAAATCAATAAAAATGATGTAATAATAATATACAAATATTTTGAACTCACTGTCTATCTGTTTTCAGAGGAGCAAAATAAATTTTATATAGGTAATGATGATGAGTAAAGTTGTTTCATTCATCTATGTTGTCTGATTGGTGATGTACGTAAAGAGGCCAGCAGACCAGACACAATATTCAAAACCTGGGACGGTGACGGGATCCTAGTGGACCAGTGGAAGGACAGATGAGGATTAAAGTCTGAGTATAAACAGGGAGTTAAAGGTGCGTGTGACTGGGTTACTGCATAGAGAACCTTTGAAATAAAATCCTAAACCTTAGAGAGTAGGTTCAAAAATAACTCCATCTGAGACATTAAAAAGCACAAGAAAAAAGAGTTTAGGGCGAACTTGGTTAACATGTGAATGTAAGTGTGTATGGGAGAATCTCTGTGGCTGAAACAGCAGGTGGACTGAGACCTAACGGTGCCAACACAAATCCACTGTTGAAGTAGGCCACCGAGCAAACTCCATTTTGTCAGCAAGTGCATGCACTATAAGTTAATAAATAAATAAATAAAAGCTTGAACTGAAAAAAAAAGAAAAAAAACAGAAAAAACAGAAGAAAGAAGGATTAGAAGCAGCAAAAAAAATGTCTCACAGAAGCCTGTAAAAGAAGCCAAGGGTTACAAGTAACAAAATATAAAAAGTGCCACACATTTACTTAAAGCAACAAAAACAGAACAACAAGAAAAAGAGAGACATTGATCAGCTTTTAGACACTGTGTTAGCCAAACACTGTAAAAGATGGAAAATAATCACTGAATATCCAAAATGCTATTCCTAAGAGAAACACAATTTCATTATAAAAGGAATATTTTAGGATTTTTTTTTAAGGTGTTGCATCTTTGCCTTAAAAAATACAAGCCTGTAAATGTCAAGTCACCATGATGTCTAACACGTCCTTGTCTATATCCTAGTCTTTGTCGGTGTCTCTTTCAGTGTTTTTGCTGAATATGTGTGTATTTATACGTTTCACTCCACGTATTCAGGAAAAAAACAACCATTACAGGCCCGTAGCCAGCCTTGTGGAGGGGGGGATCTTTTTTTTCTAAAAAGTGGACTTCACCACCCGCCCCCCCCTAAATACACAAGCACATTTCATACGTTTTAATTTATACTTTTTATTGATTACACCTTCACTTTTACATGACATTTCTCTCCCCAGTTGTCTCTCTGTTTTTCTCTATACGTCTCTGTTGCTCTCCTCTGCTGACATCAATGAATATGAATTAATTAAATTTAAGTGTACTACCATCCAAACTTTCTTTTAACATGAATTAATTAATTGAATTAAATTTAAGTGTACTTTCTCTGTATCATTCAAATTTTCCTTCAAATGTTGTGTAGTGACCATTTTTGGCCACTATAGGCATACTTTCTCTTCTAATGTGGCAGTGGATGAGCTGGTACTCATCACATTGGTACAGGTGATTATTTTTAGATTAATGTTCAAATTCCAAACAGCCTATTACAGCAATTTTCACCATGTAATAAAAAAAAATTCTGATAATGGCCACTTTTCAAATGTATAATTTCCCATTTTCAACCCTCTCAGTGCCAGTGTTTCTGTGGCTTTCTCCTTGTCTGCCTCTCTGTTGCTCACCTCTGCTGTCTGTTGTCTGTCTCTGCTTCTCTCTTCTGCTGCATGTCTCTGTCAACATGCATTAATTCATTGAATGAATAAACATGAATGAATTTAATGGAAATGCACCATCTCTATTATCATCCAAACATTCCTTTTACTGTGAATCAATGAATTGAATTAAATTTAGGTGACCTATTTCTCTTCTATCGGACAGTTATCTTTCTCTTAGTTGTAGCTCTCCTTGTGTCTCTGTTGCTCTCTTTTGTTGTCTGTCCATCTCTGTTGCTCTCTTTTGATCATTTCAAATTTGAAACTAAATTAATTAATTTTAATTTTAAAATTAAAATTAATTTCACACACATACATATGGTAAACACACAGAAAATTATAATGAAGTTGTTTTAAAATGTTATATCTTAATGTGTGTGTGTATATATAATAGACATCTTCAGCTGTTACATAACATCTATCCTACTGATGTATACATATCCGGATTTTCTGATATCGATGACAGCTGTACCTTCTGTAAAAAAGATCAAGAAAGCATCATCCATTTATTTTATAACTGTCCATTTTGCATCACCTTTTGGAAAGATTTGGGACATTTTCTTTTCATTAAAACTACAGTCAAGAATCACTTTGATGAGAAAAAAATAATTTTTGGCTCCTTCTCTCAAAAAAATAAATTTAACATAATTAATCTCTTCATATTACTTGATAAATTACATATACAATATCCAAGGCAACCCCCTCGTTCCCATTTTATTTTTAATTGAATTAAAAATGTAACTTGAGTGTGTCACATATCACTCTGGAGGGGGGGTTCGAACCCTTGCCTACGGGCCAGCATTATTTTATTGAAAAAGGACATTCCTGAAGAACTGTGGTCACAAAGGACCCTCTGATGAAGGGTTAATAAAAGGGGTCAACCTGTGTCTATAACTCCTAAATCTAGTTAAAGGCCTCTTATCAGACAATATCCCCTAAAACCAGAAACCTGAAGGTATACAGCTTGAGAAGGACTCACTAATAAAATCTAGAGTCACAGGGCCTGATCTACTAAAGGTTTATGTCACTGGGTGTCGAGTAGTGTGTGTGTGTGTGTGTGTGTGTGCGCTCGCGTGTCTGCTTGAGCCTGATTACCACTCTCTCTGTAGAAACAGCACGTGCACAACCAGGCCACAGGTGTGGGTAGTTTGGCGCGCCTTTCCTACACTACTTCTAAGTGTGGCAGACGGGGAGAGGGAAGCCTGGAGAGCAGCTGAGCTGACGGGAGCAGACGCATAGGAGAAACGCTCTGGTGAACGCTTTTGGTGAAGCCCTTGTTCAGGTGTGGGAGACAGCGCGAGAGGAGCGATTCAGACGGAGGAGGCTTACCTGCTGCCTGGACAGAAGGAGCAGCCACTGCTCGGGGAAACAGGTCGCCATACGGTAGAGAGACAACGGAGACGCACAGTGCGAAAGGGGGAAGCCACGGATAAAAGCGGAGGGGTGGGGACGCAGTCCACCCTTCCTCCAGATAAGTAACCTTCTACTCTCACTACAGCATACGGGACAGACCTGCGATCTTATCTGCTACGGCCAAATTATTTTATTTAAACTTTTAGCATACAAGAGAGAACAAACCACCCCTTTGGGCACCTCTGCCATCAGTAGCTATATGGACAATTACAGTAATGCTGGGCTGGGTGTATTTTGTTTGCTTTGCAGTGGAATTAGTTTCCATTAGTGATTGTTTATTTAATTTATTTTCTTTTGTGTAGGATTCCTACTTTGCTGTGTGTGTGTGTTTTTTTTGGGGTTTTTTTTTGTTATTCCCACCCAGAATAGATTGCTAATAGTCCTTAATTAGCTTTAACAACTGGACACTGATAGGTCTTTGGTCACCCTGACAAATATCTTGTTTCTTTTTAAAGTTATTGGCCCTCACCTGTGCTGGAACCTGTGAGAGGACTCGCCCTGGAAACCTATGGACAAACTGTTGGACTGTCTTTTTCAGAACTGATCCTTGAGTATCTTTTTAATCTGTGTCAGAGTTTTTTGTAATAAAGAAATATGTTTATATTCAGATCCTCTCCTGGTGTTGTTGTGTGGTGGGTTTTTTTTTTTTTTTGGCTCCTCAACAGAAATTGGTGGTGTTGCACTGTCCTAGTCTCTCTCCACTCTGTGACATTTACGTGTGTAAAAACACGTGCAACCTTGATAGTGCACGCAAAGCTGATGTACCAACAGGGTGCAGCGAGGATTGCATCTGTCAAATGAGCTAAACAGCATCAAAGTTCATTTAACTTGTTTGCCTTGATGAATATGCAGAATACAAGCAGATGATCAGAATGCGCAAAATACTGGGAGAAGGAGGCAAATGTGATCATTTAGCATCCGCAATGTGATTTATCAACTGATTATGCATGGTGTTTTTGCATCTAAACTTAGCACATTTTGAAGGCAGGTGCAAAACCGGCACAGTGTTACGCACAGAGGGCTGCGGTCATTGTGGCGAGAAACAGAGGTCACATTAACCAAATACCTTCCATCACTGAAATTTTTGATGAAAGATTTGGAGGCTGTCTGTCATGGACTGGAAAAAGTGGGACAGATCAATGTGCCGTCATACTCATGCAGACACAAGTGTAAAGTAAACCCTCTCTGTTTTGCGCTCTACATTGCGGAGCTCATTTAACCTGTGTAAAAAAAAAAATCTCCATAGCTGGCTTTGAAGGAGAATCACTCCGTTTGTCACTCAGAGCTGACTGCATCACACTCTCCATGCACTGACAGAGTTTAGGAGCTGTCAGTGTGCGGAGAGTGTGACAGTGCGTAAAAATGCAAGGTCCATAGTGTCCAAACTCACCATGTAATGTCTTTTTTTTTCAGTTAAACAGGTGTAACAGGATTTATATTGTATATTATTCCACTTGCTTTTTGAGATTTATGTTCCTTTTTGGCATATTTGGCTCTAGGGCGCCCTCTCTTGGGTTTAGTCTATATATACAATGGGCAGCCGCAATGCATTGCCATTGTATGAGAGATGTGCCCAAGGTGAGTTGCAGACCGAAGCAGTTTGTACTATAACTATGTATAAACATAATTTTCTCCTCTTGTAGACTTGTAAACATATAGGGATTTATGTAGAGGTTTACGAGATATATAATGTATTGTTTATCATAGTTTTCATGTACTAAACTGTCTATATAATAACTTTGTGCACTTATTAACAAGGTAACTAGCATGTGTGCTAATTCTGCTATCCTGTTGTAGTGTGCTTCTGTATGCCGAGACGAGCCAAGTCTATGACCAGTATCAATCTGTTTGTACAGGTACTTATACATAGTTTTGCATTACTGTATGCATGTTGGAAGTATATTATATGCCTTAGTACATGACCATTGTATGAGAGATGTGCCCGAGTGTGCTTCGGTATGCCGAGACGAGCCAAGTCTATGACCAGTATCAATCTGTTTGTACAGATAATAAACAGCGGCATACAGACAGAGCAGCCTCCCGCTTCTTACTCTTCACACAACACAGAGTCAACGGGGTTTTCTTGAACCAGCCAGCTGCAGCGAAGTGCATCTGCACACGGTTACACAGGCCTCTCCCTCATTGAAATGGTGTTTACAATCAGAAAAACAGGCAGTCATTCCTAGAGCTCCTGTGGTGCCTGATCACATACTTTTAAATGACCTGTGACCTCGAGCGAAATATTTCACTGTGGTAGATACCAGTAATGCTTTCTTCTCTATTCCAGTACATAAACATAGTCAGTTTTGGCTTGCTTTCACCATTTTCTCACAGTATATGGGCTCAAACCTAGCAAATTTAATCCTCCAAGAGGAAGCCAACTGCTACTGAATGTGGGTGATATAATGGCAGATTCAAAGACTGAAGTTATCTGTAAATAAAACACTGTAGCACTGTTAAATTTAAATGCAGAAGGTCACACAGTCACTAAATATATTACAACTTAGGAAACACATGTAATACATTTAGGTCAGAGAAGGTAAAACAAGTGATGAAGACAGAAAAATTACAATACAGTTATTAATAATTTAATAAGGAACAAAAATGAGGTGGTGTCAAGATTCGACTCAAATCAAAATGGTAATTGTTTATTCAGTTACTTTTTAAAGGTAGATAGCAACATTTTTACTTGTTATATTTAATTATAGTGTCACTTTGATCATTTGTTATCCTTATGAAAGTTGAACAGAAACTAATAAAGTAAATTATAGCTCTATTCATAAGAAATGCAACAATCCTCACCTAAAGCAGAAAAAGACTTTTAGGAATCAAAAGGAGATTCTAACAGAAAACAGAATTAGAGGACTGAGGAAATGCTTGAATTAAAAATGAGGAAATACAGGAGCTAAGACTAAAACAATAATTAAAAATCATGCTAAAATTCAAATTAATTAAAAACACTATGAGGAAAAGTAAATATATAAATAAATGAATAAATAAAATTTAAGTTTAGTGTGCAAGGATTCCAGTCATATTCACAGACTGCGGCGTAGCTGGGGTATTGAGGGAATGCCAGGGAGCTTGAGGACCTTCGATTGTGCCTCTAAAGAGGGTTAGATCAAATTACAGGGTCAGGACGGTATCCTGGGAATATCGCACAGGTCAGGGATCTATAGTCTCAGGGAGATGGTGAAAAATTACAGGATTTTACATAAAAATGCCACGTAATGTCCATGGAGACGTTCACGCAGAGATGGGGTCTAAAGTAGCAAAATTTTAAAAAATAAAATAAAAATAAGTCTGTTTCACCAAATGAGAAGTACATGATAAATACATAAATAAATACATAAATAAATTCATAATATAGTAAAATGAGATAGCCTAGCACCAAATGCATAAAAAAATCTGCTAAAATAGGATAATAAAAGAAAATCAGTTAAGAGAGTATAAAATTCCAAATAATTAATCTGAACTGAAATGGAGAAATAAAATATAAAAAAACAGAAGATTTAAATAAATAAAAAGATAAGAAGAAATAATTATAAATATGATCAGCTAAAAGCCAGAATAAAAAGGTAGGTCTTGAGCTTGCTTCTAAAAATATGAACTAAAAGACAGAATTTGACAACATTTGACCAGAAAACAAACCAATCTTACCAAAGAGTCTGTATGGATGGGCAACAATATTGAGCCATGATCTTGCCATGCCTCAACAAGTGGGATTGTTAGTATAATATCACAGTATTTTACAACCTATGGATTCAAAAGAGGACAATTCCCTCAAACAGAATTTTCGTTTGAGGCTCTCAGCATGGACTTTATTTAACTAAACCAGTGTGAAGGGAAGAAATACTGTTTAGTGATAATTGATCCCTTTTTCAAATAGAAATATTTTCTGTAACACATCCAGATGCTATAACAGTAGCAAAAATCTTATGCAGAGAAATAATACCTAGTATTGGAATGCCAAAAAGGATTCATAGCAACAATGGAACAAATTTTGTAAATGAAATTATTAAGAACTTAGGACTAAAACTAAAAATAGCTGAAAGGAGTTCTTGGATACATTTATCACACAGTCCTAGAGTAATATCAACGAGTGAATAGTGAAAAATCTACCTACAAAGGGGGGATATTATAATATTGAATATCTTGTCTTAATGGCAGTGAAGAAAGCACAGATGTGTTCATTCCTTAGGGTCATTATCTCCAGAACAGGAAATAAAATGATGACTTTTTTAAATGTAGCATTTATGATTCACCTACTAACTATCATTACCATCCTTAGGTGGGAAAATCAGAAAAACAAGCGAAATAGAATGAAAAGACATCAAATGGATCTCTATGATGAGAGTGCTAATCTTTGGTACAGTAGCACACATCACTAGGAAACATAGAAAAGACAGCTGTTATGTTTGCTCCAAACTACTGCATGCAACACCCACTGGCCCAATAACCATGCCCCATGCCTTGGCCAGCTATCATAGGTATGTGATGCTAACTGCAATCATAGGTATGTTCCAATTAGCTACTCAAACAACATCTACTGCGAAGCAATATTTTCGCTGGGTAAAACAAATTAAAGTAAGAAAAATGCACATACCAGCCATCTTTTCAGCCCAAACTAATAAAACAGTAGCTAATGGCGTAATGTCACACCACTTTTCCTCTCTAATACCTCCGGCACCTTTGCGCATTGAAAGACAGAAAAAAAACAACAAAATTAAATAAAATTAAAAAATAATAATAACATTAATAATTCTGAAGTATTACAAGCTTGCTGTTTTTAGCTCAACCTAGCCTAACAGCTCTGACCCTATACTCTGGAGAAAACATCACCAGAGTGAATAGTAAAACATTGCATTGGAAGATAACAGTCAACACACCTGGTCCTAATGGATATACCTGTCGTACCAATATAGTCTGGGTATGTGGTACACGCAGTTATCTTTACCTACCTAAAGATTGGTGTAACAGGTGTTACCTGGCTTATCTGGTCTCCACAATCCAGATCTATACCAACCTGACCCATTATTATGGTATGATCAGACAACGCAGAGCTGCTAAGAGGATACCAGACTGGCAAGCTATCTGTGAGGATTCCTCTCTCTCAATCCTCTTCTCCCGCCTCCCTCACTGCCTTCCTGCTCTTGGCTGCTTAGAGAGTGGGCATGGTCTCCCAAAGCCTCTCTGCGGCAGCTCCATACCTGTTTCCTGCTTGGCCTAATCTCCACCCCCCTATTTAACCAGCTCATGGACTCTTCTGCTTCCCCAGTGGATTCCACTCCTCATGTGGTTTGTTCAGGGCATTTTTTCATTCATCTAAGTACCTACTCTGCCTCGTGTTGGCTTTAAGCTTATAGAGTCTCCCTTTGGAGTCTACTGGTTGTGTTTGTGTTTGAACTGGATGCTTTGTGGTCTAGTGAGGTTCTTACCTGATTTTTCTGCTCCCTTTTTCACAGTGATCTCCACGAGCTCCCACCACCGCCTTTACCTGTATATACTCATCGTCGTCACTGGATCACTGTGTTTTCTCTCCTTGCCTTGGATTGTGTTTCATAATAAAGTCACTGTCAACTTTTACCTGCCCCCTCTTTGACGCTTTTGGGTCCAACAATAAAACATTAAGAGGACAATTCCTTAACAGCAATCCACCGGCCCGTACCAATGGAACCAGCCAAGGTGGACCAGATAAGAGAGGCTCTGACAAACCAACATACTCTTGGGACAACATGAGAATATGCTACGTGGCGTAGCTGGCTTCTTGGAGGAGCTCACTCGCCAGGTGCTCCAAATCAACACTCAGCTCAATGATCTCACTCTCCCTGTCGCTGCAGTTCCTCCGTTGAGTAGTCCTTCTGCCCCGGTCCCTGCTCCTCTTTCTTAGACTTCTAGTGCATGTAAAGAACCCTTCGTCTCAACACTGGAACTCTACTCTGGGGATTTTGGCACTTGTGGCCGATTTATTTTAAATTGTCAGTTAATTTTCAAGATGCAACCCTCCAGTTACTCGTCTGATGAAGCTAAAGTAGCCTACATGATTAATCTACTGAGGGGTAGAGCAGCTAAGTGGGCAACGGCATTATGAGAGGGGGGTTCTAGTGTTTGCTCGTCTCTTGAACAGTTCACCTCTCATTTACGAAGGGTTTTTGATCATCCTATTCAGGGACAAGACACCACTAAATGGCCACTTGCATTAACTCAGGGCTCCCAATCGGTAGCTAACTACTCAGTTGACTTCCAAATTGTAGCGCATGAGTGTGGGTGGGATGAACCGGCCTTTAAGGGGATTTTCACTTAGGGGCTAGCTGAGGAGTTAAAGGAGAAATTGGCGACTAGGGATGAACCCCAAACGCTTCAGGACCTATTAATTCTTTGTATTAATCTTGATAATTGTCTGAGAGAGAGAAACAGGGAAAGAACGGCGAGGTCTCACTGGACGGCTCCCCCTCCTGGCCAAGAAAGGCTCAACTCTCTGGAGGAATACCAGAGAGAGGTACAGTTCCCATCCATGTTTGGGAAGACAAGATGGCGCCAGGGTGCTCAGCTGGCCATCTGTCCCTCTGCTCTGTAATATGTGTAAGCTTAGTGGCGTACCTGTTCCTTCAAGAGGTATCATCCCTCCTCACCTACGATCGCCAAAACTCTGTTAGAGATTGGAGGTTTCTTTGACCAGCTTAATTATGGAAAACTGGTGAGCTCTCCTCCATGCCCTGAGGAAATCCCAGTGTTTCTGAGGTGTCCTCCCCTCTACCCTGCGCCCCAGAGACGCCGGAGAAGACGCAGAAAACACGGAGGCCTCAAGGTTCGGCTTGAAGCTCACCTGAAGTCTGTCTGGGGGACCGATCGCTGCAGTGGTCTGCATTTTCTGGAAATCCCCCTGTTCTCGAGGGAATAGAGGCCAATGGATCCGACAGGTGTTCCCGGACGTAGCTGGCTCTTACAGCGTCAGCTGTTTGCTGGACCCCGATCAGTTGGCGCTTCCGCCTTCTAACTGGCGTGTTCGAACTGGGAGACGCGGTGTAGTCCATCAAAATCTCCGCTCACTGAGGCGTGGTTCATCCTCATCTGACACTTTTAATCTTCAGTTGGCGCTGTTGAATGTGAGATCTGTCACCAACAAAACTTTCCTGCTTAATGATTTCTTTACCTCAAGCAAACTGGACTTTATGGAGCGATGCCTGCGAGCTAGTTCAGGCAGACAACTCGAGCTGCTCAGCTATGCATATGTCACATGTCTCACTCCTCTCAACCATCCTCCAATCACACTCTTCACCTCTCAATTTGACGGTATATTTAAACTGTGAGTTTTCTCATCTCTCCCTCTGCCCTGTAACGACTCTGCTGCCCTACACTGACTTGCTGCGTGTTCTTTCACCAGCTTTCACATGCGATTGTCATCTTACCTTTGGCTCTGGTGGTCATGATGTTTCTCGTCGTCTCGGATTCAGGGAGTGAGTCCCAGCTGTCAGGAGAGGATGTGGTGCTTATTCCCGAAATCCAGACTCAGTCCGCTCCAGGAATGAATCGGACCCGCTTCGTCCTCACCAGAGCTCTCGCATCACTAACAAACGACTTGCTGGATGGCCTGTGTACCACATCATGAAAGCTTTACGTACGTAACATCACTGCGCCGGGCGGCCTCAGCCATGAAGGGTCGGGTGCCAGTGCCACAGCGCCTAGTGGTCCTCCCAGGGGGAAAGGTAAAGCGCCAGCTAAAAAGCGCACTGCCTTTTTTTCCTGCTTCTCCCAAACCGGAGCTCAGCGCTCCCTCCAAGAAGCCGAAGCAGCCAGATTCCGGCATCTCCACAGACGAGTCCATCCTGTCTTCACTTCTCGAAGTGAAATTGGCGCTGGACATGATGCACGCCAGGCTGAACACCTTGGAAAGCAACGCGTAATCCTCCGCTTGCCATGTCAACAACCCGGGTCCTTTGTCCGCGTCCCTAGCTACGCTGGCTCCACCAATCGCTGTTTTCCCGGTCGGTTTTCTGGTAGTTGACCTCCCATCTGCTCCACCAGCCCCCTGCAATTCCACAGTCAAAAACCTCTTTCAAGAGTTGGATGTGCCACTTTCAGAAGACAAAATGGTGGAACCAGCCTCGCGCTCTGAGTTTCTCTGCACAACTCTCAGTGTGCTCATGCAAGCCTCGCTTCCTCAGGATAACTTGAACCGCATTAGAGAAGCTTTTAGAGCTTTGTCTCCCTCTGTTCTCTCTGAACGGGATCTTTCGTCTTTGTTAGGTCACCTAAACTTTGCTATCCTCATTATCCCTCACGGATGCTCATTCATTCTTGCTTGCTGACACTGGCTAATTCAATTAAAAAATCTTAAAGACACAGTGGTTTTAGATGAAGGCTGTTCAGATTTGCGATTCTGGTCTTTTCTCTGCGATGAATGGAACAGCATTTCTTTCTTTTACAATGACTTTGTAGAGTCTTCAGTTTTCTATACTGATGCTGCTCCATCTGTTGGTTTGGGGGATTCTATAATAACAAGTGGTTTGCAGATGTACAGCCAACGGAAATAGAGACCCTCAAGGATCCCTCTATGAGCTTTACCCAATAGTTGTGCTCGCTCTCTGTGGGGTAGCAACTGGAAAGAAGCAAATCATGGTGTTTTGTGACAATGCAGCTACAGTTGAAATTACCAATAAAGGCCGCTCTAGATCACCAGCTATCAACAATCTCTTCCGATGTTTAACTTGGATATGCGTGCTTAATAATTTCATCCTGAAAGCTAACTCATTCCCAGAATGCAAATCGTATTGCGATGCTCTTTCTGGCTTTTAATATCAGGAGTTCAAAACTATATGTCCCCAAGCCAGTCCCCCAGCATGCCATGCCCTCCTTTCAAACAGATGATTCTAGGGTAAGTATGTCTCCTGTCCTCTGCCTCTAACTACATGAGACTGGGTTCAGCAAAAGCATCATTAAAGCCTACGATTCAGCTCGGTTTTCTTTTCATCCTTTTGTGCCAGTCTTCTCCTTAGCTCTTTACCTGTAAACATTTAAGTCATTGTGCATTCATTGTAATTTCTTTTTGAATCCCGCAATCTCCAAATGCAAAGTATCAAAGCTATGCTAGATTCAGTTTTACATTCGATGCTAAGACCCAGCATCCCAGATTCTTCTCGGAATCCTTCCATGCAGTTGCTCCTCAGTAGTCTTAAAAAAGCACGTCCTTCAAGTAACGATAAAAGAATGCCTCTCGCTATATCACTGGTGCACAAGTTGGTGACAACATTGAGACAGGATGTTTCACCTTATATTCATTCTCGATTAAAAGCAGTACTCTTGAGGGCTTTCTATGGTTTTCTTAGGTGTGGCGAATTTACGACCAGGTCTCTCTCCTTTAATCCACAGCATGATCTCACCTTCTCTGATTTGAATATAGAAAAGCACATGTATTCCTTATTCTTGAAACACTCAAAACTGACAGATCTTGCCAACGTACTCATATCATTATTGCTAAATCTAAAACTTCTTTGTCCTTTCTCTTCCATGATGAAATATCTGCATCATTGTCCCCCTACTCAACAATCATCCCCTTGTTCATCATCAATGGTCACAAACCTATGACGAGATCCTGGTTCTCTTCGAAGCTGCGTGTTCTCTGCTCAAGCTGTGGCCTGCCACCTGGACTCTATTCCCCTCACTCCTGGAGGATTGGAGCTGCCACGATGGCAGCACTTCATCTGCCTACTTCAACACATAAGTCCTTGGGCCGCTGGTCCGCATATCAACACTACGTGAAGCTTCACAAAGAAGAGATCCTGTCTGCTCAAAAGCTCACGAGTTCCCGTATTTAACGTTTAATTACCTCCGCCAAGGAGGTTATGTTTTGCCGGCATTTATCTGTCTGTCTGTCTGTTTGATTGTGTTCAAAATAACTTGAAAAGTCCTGAACGGATTTGGATGAAATTTTCAGGCATTGTTGGAAATGGGATAAAGAAGAACTGACTAAATGTTGGGACTGATCCTGATCACCTTGGTGGAGGTCTGCGCTCTCTGAGTGCTTTTCTAGTTTAAACTGCATCAACTTTGCTGCATAACTCTGTATTGCATATCAGGTGGTGTGCTGGGGTTCAGTTTGTATCAATTCAGCATGCTTAGATCTGCATTCTCTAGTATATTCCTCTAACAGCCAATGTGCTTGGGGGAATGGCCACAAGGCGGCTGGTGCCAGGCCTACACATAGTAGTTTCACTAGATAGTATATTCCTCAAACAGCAGGCGCTGGGGGGAATGGCTACACATAGTAGTTCACTAGATAGTATATTCCTCTAACAGCAGGCGGTGGGGGGAATGGCTACACATAGTAGTTCACTAGATAGTATATTCCTCAAACAGCAGGCGCTGGGGGGAATGGCTACACATAGTAGTTCACTAGATAGTATATTCCTCTAACAGCAGGTGCTGGGGGGAATGGCCACACATACTATATCTTATCAGCAGCTCCAGGCTCCAATGGTTTAAGTTTTGGGGGTGTTCTGTATGTTTTGCTCATCACTCCTCCATGCCTTCATGTAAACCTTTCTGCAGGGAGTGATGAAACCGGAGCCTGGGCGCCAATCCTATAACATGTATTTGCAGCTACAATAAACAAATTTAAACTGGAGTTGACTGACTGAAATGTTTTTAACGGAAACCTGGCTCTGTGATGACAAACTTACTCCTCTGTCGGAGCTCCTCCCCCCCTGGGTGTAGTTTCTTCAGCTCCCCTCGCATCACCGGCAAAGATGGAGGACTTGCATTCATTTTTATATCCACCTTTCACTGCCAGCAGCCTCCAGCTGCCAACTACTCCAGCTTCGAGCTCCAACTCTTTGAGGTGAGCCTCCCCATGACTGTTCTCTGTGTGGTGGTCTATCGTCCACCGGAATTCAACAAAGACTTTTAACGGGACTTTGCAGACTTCCTTTCAGGGGTCACTCTTAAGTATGATCATTTTTTAATTGTCGGCAACTTCAACGTTTATGTCTGCTGTGGGACGAGACCTCTGGTCATGGATTTTCTCAGTCTCATCGACTCCTTTAATCTCATGCAGTCTGTTTTGAACCCGACGCATGAATGATTTATCGAGAAGAGTCTGGCTGCAGACCTGCACTGATAGGACCCACTCCACTGAGAGGACCCGAAGTGATGTTTTTCCTCACGCAGTGCTGTGAGTTTTTCCCGTAAAGAGTGAGTGTGGAGAGAAGGTGAGTAAAAGTTAAGTGACTACTTTTTGTCATTTTTGAAGCAACAGAAGAAGTCTTTATTCACTTGAACATTGCGTTTACCATTTAACAAATTAAGCGCTGTTATTGTAGATATGGTAACAGTGGCTAGTGCTAACTAGGCTAACTTTAGGATTAGCCATGGATGTATTATTTAGATATATCCGTGAGATAAGCTTGACATGAGAAGGCTTTGACTGTCATTGGCATTTTGATATGTATGAAAACACCCATTATGATCACTGTATGATCAGACTACTTGATTGGTGTAAGCAACTTATTAAAACAAATGCAAATAATGTTTTTTTTCCCTTAGACCAGTGCGATGGGCCAAGTGGTGGATCACTGCAAAAAGCAGCAGAATGGATACAGGCTAACAAACATTTGCAGCCAAAGTGGAGACGCCTGACATTTAACAAATGGACAGTAAACAAACTGAGGAGGCTGCACAGGAAAAAGCTAAGCTGTTTGTCGACACCATGGATCCACATGAAGAAAGAAGAGAGGAGGGGGAATTGCTGTCTTTGTGAACTCTAAATGGTGTTGTCCCGGACACGTGACTGTGAAGGAGACTGTCTGCACCCCTGATGTGGAACTTTTAGCGGTGGGATTACATCCGTATTACCTACCGCGGGAGTTTTCACACGCTATTGCTGTTGCTGTTTACATCCCGCCGTCAGCTGCACCAGCTGGCGCCTGTGATGTCATCCACGCTGTGATCGCGGGACTCCAAACCCAACACCCCAGCGCCCTCGTACTTATCAGTGGGGACTTTCATCATGTGTCTCTCTCTCCTGTCCTGACAAACTTTACCCAGTATGTGGACTGTGCTACAAGAGGGAATAAAATCCTGGACCTCCTGTATGCTAACATGAAGGGAGCATACAGCTCTTCTTCTCTCCCTCCTCTGGGGGAATCAGACCACAACCTTATCTACCTTGATACCACCTACAGGCCGCTGGTGGAACAACAGGCGGCCACCATCAGGACTGTCAAGGTTTGGTCTAAGAACGCAGAAGAGGCGATGCAGGAGTGCTTCAATGTCACAGACTGGGATCCTTTTAAAGAGGACTATGGTGATGACATTGAAGGCGTCTCTCATTGCATCAAAGACTACATCCATTTCTCCATTTCTGTGAGGACAACATTTTTCAAACCAAAAAGATCCACTGCTGCCCCAAAAACAAACCATGGATCAATCAGGACATTATTAGCCTCCTTAGCAGTAAGAAGAGGGCCTTCATGGCTAAGGATCGGGACGGGCTCAGGGCTGTCCAGAAGGAGCGGAAGAAGTAGCTGAAGGAGGCCAAGAACAGCTACAGGGAGAAGATTCTGGCCAAGATGGGGCAGGAAAACTCCAGAGAGCTGTGGTGTGGGATGAAACGGATGACAGGCTTCAACAGACCTGCACCCAGAGCTGAGGGAGACCCAGAGTTTGCTTCTGAGCTGAACCTATTCTTCAATAGGTTCGACACAACCCCCACCCCGGTGAGCTCAGAGAATGGATCTGGGTCTTCAACCCCCACCCCAGCCCCCACTCACAACTCTGCAGGAGACTCTGCCCCCCTCCCTGGCACATCTTCATCCCCCTCCCCTAGCTTGCAAGTGGCTCCAACAGACAGCCCCCCCCCCTCCCCCCCAACCTCCACCCCCTGGACACCAACCTCACCCAGCACCCCTCCCTCTCTCCCTGCCTCACACTCACGTCCAGCCAGGTACAGAGGGAGCTCTCCAAACTCCGCACCAACAAAGCCAGTGGGCCAGACAACATCAGCCCCAGGGTTCTCAGGGTGTGTGCCGGGCAGCTCGCTGGAGTCTTTCAGCACCTCTTTAACCTCTCCCTGAGGTTGATGAAGGTGCCCGACTTGTGGAAGACCTCCTGCATCGTCCCGGTACCAAAAAAAGGACGTCCCAGTGCTCTTAATAACTACAGACCTGTGGCACTGACGTCATATGTCATGAAGACCTTTGAGAGGCTGGTTCTTCAGCACCTGAGGACTCTGCTCTCTGCTTTCCAGGATCCCCTGCAGTTTGCATACCAGCAGCACATCGGCGTGGAGGATGCCATCATCTTCCTCACCCACAGGGCCCTGTCACACCTGGAGAGACCAGGGGGCACTGTGAGAGTCATGTTCTTTGACTTCTCTAGTGCCTTCAACACCATCAGGCCCTGCCTCCTGGGGGAAAAGCTGCTGGACATGCAACTGCACCCTGACACCACAGCCTGGATACTGGACTACCTCACAGGCCGGCCGCAGTACGTCAGGGTGAATGGCTGTGCCTCTGAGGTGGTCACAAGCAACACCGGAGTGCCCCAAAGAACTGTTCTGGCGCCCTTCCTCTTCACCCTCTTCACTTCAGACTTCCGGTTCAACTCTGGTTCCTGTCACCTCCAGAAGTTTTCCGATGACTCCTCTATTGTTGGATGTATCACCGACGACGACGACGAGGGGGAGTACAGAGGACTGATCGAGAGCTTTGTCACATGGTGTGACAGCAACAACCTGAAGCTCAACATCAGCAAGACCAAGGAGGTGGTGGTGGACTACCGGAGGAGCAGGAGGTCCCCTGCCCCCATCATCATTCAGGGGGAGGAAGTGGAGAGGGTGGACTCGTACCGGTACCTTGGGGTCCACATTAACGATAAACTGGACTGGTCAAACAACACCGACGCCATCTCAGGAAAGGACAGAGCAGGCTGTTCTTCCTGAGGAGACTCAGGTTGTTTGGCGTCTGCAGCAGGCTCCTGAAGACCTTCTACCAGTCTGTGGTGGCCAGCGCACTCTTCTTTGCTGTAGTGTGCTGGTGGGGCGGCATCAAGACTGGTGAGGTCAACAGGCTCAACAAACTGGTGAAGAAGGCCCGTTCTGTGGTGGGCCTTCAGTTGGACACTCTACAGACTGTGGCTGAGAGGAGGAACAAGGACAAAATCATGTCGATCCTGGACAACCCCTCTCACCCTCTCCACGACGAGCTGTGGGACATGGGAAGCTCCTTCAGCCAACGCATCATCCCCCCCAGAAGCAGAACTGAGCGCTTCAGGCGCTCCTTTGTGCCCACTGCCATCAGACTTTACAACAGCAGCGGAGGCCACAGTCTGTCACTGCACTGACCGACTCCAAGATGGGGCAGGACCACTGCATGGTGGTACCCCACCATGCAGTTCACATTTCTAACAGGTTTTCTCCCCTCGGTTCCCCGCCGGGAAACAAAATCTGATAATTGGTGACTCCATAGTTAGAAACATGAAGGTAGCCGTTACTTGTATCCCCTGGGATACAAGTAAAGGGCATAGTTACTTGTATCCCAGGGGCCAGAGCGTGCGACATCGAGTCAAATTTGAAGTCGCTGCAAGAAGTAAACGTAAGTTTGATAGAATAGTCCTCCATGTCGGCACAAATGACTCCTGATGTCGCCAGTCGGAAGTGACCAAAGTGAACATTGAATCAGTGTGTGCATTTGCCAAAACAATGTCGGACCCCGTAATTTTCTCTGGCCCCTTCCCAAATCTGACTAGTGATGACATGTTTAGCCGCATGACATCACTCAACCGCTGGCTATCGAGGTGGTGTCCAGCAAACAATGTGGGCTTCATTGATAATTGGACATCCTTCTGGGGAAAACCTGGTCTGATAGGAAGAGATGGCATCCATCCTACTTTGGCTGGAGCATCTCTCCTATCTTAAAACATGGCAGAGTCATACTTGTGACCTCTGAGAGATGAGACCATGTTGCAGAGCTGCAGTCCTCCACGCTCCTCTGTGCTTACTTTAGGACAGTTTTCCACCTATTACTGTTATGGCAGTTGTGTTCATCACTATGATAACTGCTATGACAGTTGTGATAGGGATGAATATTATTCTATAGAGACTGTGTCTGCCCCCCAACCCAAACCTCACATCACTTATGTCCTGATGAAGACTGATGAGTCAAAACGCGTTGACATGTCCCTAACACAATAAAGGATTTTAACTTTAAGCTTACCTGTCATCTCAGAGAAAATTTCATCCTCCAGTTTCTCCAACAAGTTTTTTGGTGGCCCAACATGGCCAAGACACCAGGGAGTTTGTGGCTGCCTGCTCAGTCTACGCCAGAGGTAAAACCTCCCACAAATCCCCTGCTGGACTGCTGCGCCCTATGCCCATCCCTAACCGTCCATGGTCTCACATTGCTGTGGATTTTGTTACTGGACTTCCTCCCTCACAAGGTAACACAGTTATTCACACACTGACTGATCATTTCTCTAAGATGGTCCACTACATCCCTTTACCTAGCAACCTAAGCTACCTTCAGCCCTTGAGACAGCTGATCTACTTGTTCTGCATGTTTTCAAATTACATGGCACACCAAGTGATATTGTTTCAGACCGAGGCCCCCAGTTTTCCTCCCGAGCCTGGAGGGAGTTCTGCAGGGCAGTGGGCGCAGCAGCCAGCTTGTCTTTGGGGTTTCATCCACAAACCAATGGCCAGACTGAGCGGGCCAATCAGGACCTGGAGAGCGCCCCGTTGTGTGGCTGCTCATCATCCAGCCTCTTGGAGTATCCACCTCCCTTGAATTGAATATGCCCACAACTCCCTCTCCTGTTTGGCTATGGGTTTGTCACCCTTATTGGCTTGCTATGGCTTTCTACCCTCCCTTTTCCCTGAGCAGGAGACAGAGATAGCTGATGAAGTGTATCTCAAATTACTGCATTCCACAGAAGACCATCATAAAAAAGAAGTTAAGTTATAAAAGATTACAAAGTTAATACAGAGACTGATTAAAAAAATGATGTATCCAGAAAATCAAAAAGAAGGTGTATGTTACTGATGTCACATATGTTGTAATAATGTCATAATGATAAACAGAAGCGAAATGTAAAGAAAATATATTATCATCATGCCTGGGTGAAAAGCCTTCATGCTGAAACTAGAAACCAGAAATGAGAAATCAAAACAGAATATCCTGTCTCTGATAACAGAGGACTGGGCCATCACATCAGCAGAACTCAGAGTTTCTGAATGATGAAGGTGACCACTGCTGTGACAAAAGTTTGTGTAACCCTAAACTGCATTGTCATTGGTTGATGCTTGTGTAATATAGTTACTGGCAGTGTGGGAAATTTTCCTGACAGTTTTCATGAATAAATGTCTATATTTGAAAAGAATACATCTGTCATTTATTGTTGAATCAGATGTTGTTTGTCTTGTTTCCTGTTTCTAAAACAAATAGACTGCCACAATAAGAGGAACACATCAGTTCTCCTACAGGACACACTTGGTGTTATTTACAATAGAAGAAGAGTGTAGATATATCAGGAGGAGCTCAAAGAAGTCTGAAATGTCAGCATATCAGATATCAGCAAAAATCCACCATCATGCATCCCTACATATGATCAGTCAAACATCTGGACATGAAGATGGTTCAGTTAATAATCACACACAGAAGATCTACAATAGAAACAGAGAACACATGAACTTACCCCAGAATCTCCAGTCTACAGTTTGGACTCTGCAGAAAATCACACAGCAGCTTCACTCCTGAATCATGAAGATCCTTGTTGTCACTCAGGTCCAGCTCTCTCAGATGGGAGGGGTTGGACTTCAGAGCTGAGGCTAAAGAAGAACAGCTGATCTCTGACAAACTGCAGCGCCTCAGTCTGAATAAAGAAGAGAGAATGAAGAGAAAAACTATTTAGGATCCAATCAGATGAGTCCACATCACACAGTCTGCTCAGCAGAGCCAATCAGCTGCTGCTCTGCCTCCTGTAGTTCAGTTTGTCTCAGCTGCTTTCACACACGTCTTGATCCATTTCTCCTGTTTCTCTAAACTGTAAACAGCAGAGCTCAGATTTTTCTGTCAGGATCAAACATTCACATCTAAACACTTCAATCTGAGCTCACAGTCAAAGTCTGCTGTCACATGGTCCACACTGCAGTCCAGATGAACTTCATTAGAATTAATGATCAGAAAATGTTCAAGAAGAAAAACTTGATCCCACCTGGACAGGTGAGACAAGTCAACAAACCAAACACAGAGAGACTCCTACACACTGTGGTCTACATGTGCATCTCCAGAACCTTCTTTGTTCCTTCAAACATGTTGGAGCTCAGACCTTCATCAGGTTGATGTGGATCAGACTGTAAATCAGCTGAAATCTTGTCCAACAATACAGTCAATGTTGGAGCTGGACTCTTTTTTCTGTAGTTCTGTAGTCCTTGCTTTTAAATGCGCTGCGGGTGAGGCACAGTGCCAATTTCACGTCATCATGGACGAAGACAGCAGAAGCAGCATCTCCAGGTGGCCAAACTTCTCCCAGGTGGAAACTGATGCTGGTCCGGGAGGTCCAAGCTTTCAGTACACGAATATATGGTAATGCGAACAGACCTCCACAGGCTGATGATGCAAAAACAGCCTGGGAGGAAGTTACTGTAGCGGTCCTCTTATTAGTAAGGCTAATGAGTGTAGGGCTAATGAGGGTAGGGCTCCTGGGTTCTTTCTGTCATCAAAAAACTAAATTAATAATTTTAGGCCTCTTTTAGCTGACCACACCTGACCAACTCAAAGCATTCCTCACCATGCAATCTCAATAGAATAATGACAGAACTTTTGTCCCTTCAAGGGCAATCAATATTCCGCCCCAAACACTCTAAGCACCAAAGCTGAACTCAGTAATGAATACACAGCAACTCGGATTTTCTAAATAATTCTCAATTATTTAGTTAGAAATCAGTTCATAATAATTGCGAGTTAAATATTTCTCATTAAATAAATTCAAAACAAAAATTGTCCCTCTTCATGGGTATCATCATGATTTGGCACAAACCTAAGGAATAATTGATAGTGTGTACTTGTGGGCCCACATACATCTTAAAGCAGTCCCCCAGAGCTGGCTAACCCCAAAATAATAAACAATGCAGGCCCGGTTCGTTGCTTGTGTACGTGGTGACCTGAAACAGAATGGCCCCTTCGCTCCTCTGTGAGCAACAAAAATAAAAGTTTGCCTTAATGGTGACTGCATGGTCCCATGTACTTGCCCACAGTCACAGGGTGCCAGTCCAGCAGGTGCATTGGTGAATGGCCTCCAATCTGGACTCCGTCCTCTCCTCCCACGCCACTGAAGAACCCTCAGCAACAATATCCACAACAACATCCACATTCTCACTGATGAAGTCAAACTGTCCTCTGCTCAATACTTTTGCTACTCCCCACACCTCTCCAAGTCCGTCCCTTTATGCCTTCTGGGCAGGAACACACCTTTTTCAGCTGTTCCTGCGGAATGTAACACCCCATGTAAAGTTAACTCAAAATGCATGATTTGTATATAAATAAAACACAAATAACATTTTAAGAATTAGCAAAACAAAACAGAATCAACACAATCATGTTTCCCCTTTCTTCAGCACACAATTATTATATGGCCTCACTTATGCACTGTGTCGGTTTTAGACTGGGTTACACCCTCCTCCTTCTAAATGTTGGATGTCCTCATCAAACAAAACTAACCACAACATAGGAGACTGATGAGTAGATAGGAACGGGAATCTATTACTCTATTACCCAATGTAAAAAAACGTTCAATAATGCAAGGAGAAGGGACAAACAAAAGCTTTCAGATCAAAGAAGGCACATGGTGGCCCCTTCACCAGCCTCACCTTGAGCTCAGTGGAAGAGATTGCATCCTCCGCGCTCTACTGAGTATTGAGGGCTTTGGTGGGATAGAAGTTGGGATTACGGGTAAGGCAAAAATATTGTTCTACTAACAAAGACACAATTTATAACATATATTTAAACCGCACATGATAAAGATGAGTGGTGTAGACAGATCACTACATGAATAAATTGTGTAATGGCAATAAAATCAGAAGCGCCTGTGCTGAAATGATGCCTTTTCATTTTTTGCATGTGAAATTAACTTGTTTTACCCTATTGAATCATAATCATTTTGACATGTAACTTCTGATTACACAAAACAAAAGATGGGAATAGATTTGATTAACATGACCAGCTTCTGCGTCCAATCTCATTAGATAAAACTGAGCAGCAGGAGGAGGAGGAAAAGGGGGAGGGGGAGGAGGTGGTTGGCGACCAGGGGACCGAGGAGGTGGAGGGCACAGGGAGACAGAGCCTCGCGGAACAGAGAGATGGGAGACAGTACAGAGCCAGGACCAACCCTTCCTTAATATCCAGCTGGGGGGCCTTTAGATTCTGGAGAGGCAGCTGGGGAATCTGAATGCCTGGCTTGAGGGCGTGGCAGTCCGGCTCCGAAACCTGGATGTCCATCTCTCCTCCATTGACTCCAGCCTTGGGAGACTGGCAGATGTAGCCGAATGCCTCCTACTGCAGGGGACATCCGCGTCCCCTGCCCATTGCAGGTGGCCGCTGAGACCTCGGAAAAGGGGAGGACGGCTCTCTTCAGGCTCCCTTCTTGCTTCTCCAACCAGCAGTCCAAGCACGCGAGGAGGAAGAGGAAGGAGATGTATTTAATTAAATGTATTTTTTCCGTAAATGATTTTGTGTATCGTTAATGTGACTGAGTAAATTGTGGCCAAAACATGTATAAACGGTAGGCATATACACGCATTTAAGGACAGCTGTGCAGCCAGGTGGTCTCTCCTCTCCCATGCGCTCTGCTGCTCTCCCTGCTGATACTGCACATGCAGTTCGGCCCCTCTCCGGTTTAAGTCCTGTAAAGTCTCCTCCGTGAGGTCAAAGTGGCATCCATGGCGTAAGGCCATGCTGTGTAGCATGCAAGATGTGACAAAGAAAGCACTGACACAGGGACTTCCGGCTGGGTGAGCATGTGAGTGCGCTGTAAT
Organism: Cetoscarus ocellatus; assembly: GCA_037902135.1. Taxonomy (NCBI): domain Eukaryota; kingdom Metazoa; phylum Chordata; class Actinopteri; order Labriformes; family Labridae; genus Cetoscarus; species Cetoscarus ocellatus. The sequence continues at coordinate 145,874 of JBAMNC010002007.1, forward strand.
CTCTGTCCCCCATAACTCAACATTGATAAACTTTAAAAAAAACCTTCTCTTTCTCATACCCTTGATTACCCAAACGATAGGAGACACTATTTAATCTTACAGTTAACCCAGATCATCTGGAATAATGTCTAAAACATCGAAACAACAAAAGAAGAACGAGACTAACACTCTGGGTGCTTGTGTCAACACGTGTGGCTAGCATCGCTGAGCTACTGGAGGAACACAGAGATAACATAGCTGCGGACTTTAAAAACTCTTTCACTGCCCTGGAATCCCAACTGGAAAAGATGCAGGCTACGGCAACAGACTACGGACAACGTATTGTCTCTCTGGAAACCAGTGCCGAATCTGACAACCAGCGTCTATGTGCTCTGGAGACGAGGCCTTAGCCGATAGCAACAACAAGCTACTATTGAAGATGACAGACCTCAAGAGCCGGAGTCGAAGGAACAACATCCGAATAATTGGTCTCCCTGAATCGATAGAGGGACCTAAGCCCACAAGCTTCTTTTCCAAGCTGTTGGTGGAACTACCTGGGGAAGAGACCCTTGAATCCCCTCCTGAACTCGACCGGGCGCACAGGTCTCTGGTTGCTAGGCTGCCGCCAGGTTTGCAGCCACATCCGGTTATTATCTACCGACACCGCTATCAAACAAAAGACCTTATAATACGGGAAGCCCGAAAAAGGAGAGAAAAACTGCAATATCAAGGAACCTCTGTCCAAATCTTTGAGGATTACGCTTCTGAAGTGGTGGAGGAACACTCCAAATATCGAACTGTGATGGCTGATCTATACAACCTCTCCCTCAGGCCTGCATTACTCTTCCAGCTCGCCTCCAGGTAATGCTCAACGGCGGTACAAAGAAGAGGTTTTGTTCCCCAGAAGAGGCTGCAGCGTTTGCTTCAAGCTGCAAACAGAACCCGTGGCCTGACTAGCATAGCCACCTTGGCCAGGCTAACACAACAAGCTATGGTGGCTCCAGTAAAATATAGGGACACTTATAGGTACAACTCTGGCCTCACATGTCTGCCAGATTTATTATGACTTTATATTTAACCAGAATAGCCTCGTTGACATTAAGAATCTCATTTGCAAGAGTGTCCTGGCCAAGACAGGCAGCAGCACATTTACAAAGTTACAGACAAAAAAAAACAATTACAGACACAGATACAGACATATAAACCAATCAAGTCAGAGTCACAGAGCAGCAAGTTTATCAGTCAAAGCATCTACAGCCTACTTCGTCCTCCAATGCCTTTAACCTACCCTTAAAAAGATTTAAAGAGACCAGCTCTCCAAGACACAGTTTTTCTTGTAGCAGATTCCAGTCTGCAGGAGCAACATATCTGATACCCATTTCAAGACGAAATTTAGGGACAGAGAGCAAAAGTAGATTTTGTGACGGGGTCACAGAACGAAGGCTGTAGCTTCCAGAACTTCTCACGTGAATATAGTTACTTAAGTATGATGGAAACAGGCCAAATATAGCCTTGTAAATAAGGATATGCCAAAGATTCAGCCTACGGATGGTAAGACAGGGCCACCCAACTTGCTCATACAGAGTACAATGATGAGTTAAAGGCTTAAGATTAGTTATGAACCTTAGCGCTCCATGGTAAACAGTATCCAAAGATTTAAGGCATTGAGAAGATGCATGCAGATATAAAACATCACCATAGTCAATCAGAGGCATGAAAGTAGCAGAAACAAGATGCTTTTTTGCAGCGAAAGAAAAACAAGACTTATTTCTGAAGTAAAACCCCAATCGCAGCCTTAGCTTCTTTACAAGCTGCTCAATATGAAGCTTAAAAGACAAAGAATCATCAATCAAAAACACAAGGTATTTATAAGAAGACATGGACTCAATTAAATCACCCTGAGCTGTAACAATGGACGGCAGGTTCTGTGACCTGTGTTTGGAATTTGTAAACAACATCAGCTTTGTTTTTTCTGAATTCAAAACCAACTTCAGCTCCCTCAGATTATCTTGCACAATATCAAAGGCTTCTTGCAGAAGACAAAGGGCCTGATCTTGTGTGGGGGCCAAGCAATAACTAACAGTATCGTCCGTATATAAATGAAAGTTAGCATCAGGGACATTATGACAGATACTGTTAATGTACAAAGTAAATAAAAGTGGTCCCAAGACCCAGCCATGTGGAACACCATTTCGGACCTGAAGGTAACCAGAGGTCAGGCCATCAGCTTGCACACACTGTGACCTGTTTGATAAGTAGTTATCAAACCACCTAACTGATTGATCAGACAGACCACAACTGTGAAGTCTGTTTATCAAAATGACATGATCGACACTGTCAAAGGCCTTTGATAAATCAATAAAAAATGCTGCACAATGTTCCTTAAAATCCAGAGTTGATAAAATCGCAGACAACGTTTAGAGCAGCTGTGGTTTAGCTGTGTTTTTTCTTAAAACCTGACTGAAAATCCGCTAAAATATTATTTGATGCTAAAAACTGCTTGAGTTGGTCACCCACAAGTGATTCCATGATCTTAGCTAAACACACAATTTGGAGATGGGCCTGTAATTATTAAGTAGGGTGGGGTCACCCCCTTTTAACAGGGGGAGGACAAAAGCGGATTTCCACATAAGTGGAATTTAGTGGCCAAAGACAGGTTAAAAAGGTAAGTTAAAGGAGTTGCAATAAAATCAATAGCTAATTTTAAAAAATAAGGCTCTAAAAGATCAGGACCTGCTGGTTTCCTGATGTCTAAAAGTCTGAGGGCAATGTGCACCTCACTGACGGTGATTGGCCTGAAATTAAAAAGTTCGGGTACATTAAAAACAGAATGGACAAAGGATTTATTTGACACAGTGTTTACTGTGTCAAACAGAGATCCAGAGGCAATGAAATGCTCATTAAATAAATTCAATAGCTGATTTGTCTGTAATGTTTTCAAAGGTTTTGGTAATGCAAGGGGGGAGCTCTAATCCTTTTTTATTCCCTGACACTGATTTTATAGTCTTCCAGAAAAGTCTTGGGTTGTTTAAATTATTTGAAATCTGACTTATGAAAAACTCTGCTTTAGCCTTTTTTATTGCAGCATTGCATAGGTTCCTCAGCCTTCTAAAACCCATCTAGTCAGAGTCAAGACCAATTCCTCTTGCTTTTGCCCAAGCAACATCACACTCCTGTAGCATGCTAGCTAACACTGGCATAAACCAAGGGTCATCAAGCCCTTTTACTCTGTACTTTTTGTAAGGAGCGTGTTTACTTATTATCCCTAGAAAACTAGTGTAAAAATATTCCCAAACACAGTTAACATCATCAATAAGGTTATTTTCCCCCAGTCAAAAGCAAATAATTGTGCAGAAAACCTTGTTTATCAAAACGTTTCATGTTACATTTAACAATGATTTGAGGTTTTGTCTTAGTTATTTTTGTTTTTCTTACAGTAGCAATAACACAGTGATCGCTAATGTCGTTTGCAAATATTGAGACAGGAGAGAATTTGTGGGGAACATTTGTTAAAATAAGGTCAATTAATGATGATTTTTCAGGACATTTAAGATTGGGACGAGTTGGTTTATACACAATCTGGGAAAGATTTAATGAGTCACACTGAAATTTAAAATCATTAGAAACGTGATTCAACCAATTCAAATTAAAATCACCTAAAACCACAATTTCATTAAGGTGCTTTTCATATAAATGGCAACTCCTCCACCCCTACTGGGTCAATCAGTCCTGTACACTTTGTAACCATCGATACAGATGTCTTTGTCCATGATGGATTTACTTAACCATGTTTCTAATATGACGATTACATCAGCGTCAGTTGAATGCGCCCAAATGCGCAGCATGTCAAGCTTGGAGATTAAACTGCGGATATTTAGATGAATAAAACCAAGACCAGTCAGTGTTTTAAAACCAGATGGAGTATTAAATCCAGATGATACTTTGGTGTCACCAGGTGTGCTGTCAGCGGGCCCAGTATTAGGCTGAAGATTACCAGAAATCAACAGTAAAATAAGAATCAATAATTTCCGTCTCATAGTCCTGTCGGGCTCAGCATGCCTTGAATGAGGCATGTAAGAACTGTCAAGATCAGAGCCGTCATGACCAACAGAAAAACTTTTCAGTACCATGGTGCACAAAAAACGGACCAGCATCACTGGTTTTGAGCAGTCAAGCGTAAAGATACTCCACTGTTTTAGCAACTTCTGAGAAAGTGCGCTGGTGTGGGCACTGGGTATAGTCAGCGGAAAACACACCATCCCCATTACTCTCTCTGAATCTGTTTCTTTTACCCAAAAGTTCCAGGAAAGCAACACAACTAGCACAAAAAACATTTTCAGACACCACACAAGTACAAGCCGCAGTTAAGATACAGCCGAAGATAAGGCCAGGCTGTTTGCGTAGGCTACTCTGGGCAGCAGCAAACACTGAAGAGCGAGCCAGCGGGAGTTGGATGCAGTAGCACTGGTTACTCACAGGTAGCAAGCAGAGATATCAGCAGATCCTACCACAGGTAGACAGGATTAGTAGCACCGAATGGAGAGGACAATCTCTGGAACACAGTCCCGTGCGGTGATGTCCAGCAGGAAGCCCCCCATAAAACAGCAGCCCAGCACAGGTAGCATACACACGCAGCAGTGGCCACCAGCGGCCAGGTAAGGACATGTTATACTCCGGTGACAGGGGGGAAGGTTCACAAAGACTGAGTAGTCACAGTGATGGCAGGTGTCCAGATCACATAAAGATAGTCGACCCAAATTTGGAATAAAAACCTTGTAAAAACCTTGACTCCTAAAAACTAGACTGTGTTGAAATGCTGACTCAGCATTTCAACATTTTGTTATCCGACTTTATTCTTCTTCTTCATCTTCTTCTTCTTCTTCTTCCCTCAACTATTTGGAACTTTTCACAACTTTCAAATTTGCACAGATTTTCACAGAAAAAAAGAGATTTGCGCTTGTATTTTTCACATGTTTAACTACTACAGTTTTTACAGCAAAAATCATTTTCTGCAGATATTTTGTCACGTGGCCTGTTAGAGCGTGAGCTTCGCCTAAAGATTCCAAAATTTGTAGCCAAAAAACTGCAATAAAAGCCTCAAAATTTACTTCACAGATATGATGTGGACATCAAAATAAAGGTAAACTTCTCCTCTTTCAGCTGAAATACGTTTCAAACTCTACATTGACATTGTTTTGTCTCAGTGAGCTTCAGAGCCACGGGTATCCCGCAAAGTCCTCCATAAGCGTCCATTAAAAGACAACTCCTCAGAGAGCTGATCGCTTCACTTTGAAGGCCATTTTTAAACTGCTCTCCTGTCAACATTTTCTACAGTACAGACATGAAACTTACATCAATCGTTTCAGCTGGTTCTTGGGATGCTCAGGGTGCAGTCTTTTTTTGGATAGCTATCACGGTTTTGCCACAGCCATCGCTTGATTACCCAGAAGTACCCAGCTTAACTACACACCTCAGTAAAGGCATACAGCATTATTAAATACGTTGCTCTTGTATGTTTGAACATGTCTGATCATGATGGCTCAGGGGTAGCTTAAGTGGCTACAGTCCGAGAGTGTGGGGTTTGCATCCCGGTTAGGACTTTCACTTTCTTTGTCATGCATGTTTCATAACATATGTAAACACTTCTGCTTCTCATCACAATCTCTCTCATTTTAGCCCTGAAAAATTCAGGCCTGCCAACTCTCACACATTTCATTGGCTTCCACGCTGTCACGCCACACCTCCCATTTCTCACACTAAAGGCATAAATCCCAGGGGGACGCAGGGATCATTTGCCCAAACATACTCGGGCGGAGTGGACTACAAGGAGGTCCGCAAGGACTTCGCTCCGCGCACTGGTGTCACACAAAACACTGCTCGGGATGTATTTTCACATGACCCACATTAACTGTGACACCACCTCCGTCTCTTCATGTTAGTGCTTTGTAAAGTCAGCAGGCAGAGCAGCTCCTCTCACTTGTTCTCAGTCTACAGGCGAAGGATTGTGGGAAATGTAGGCTGATGTGTCCAGAGAGCTGATCGCTTCACTTTCAAGCCCGTTCTTAAACTCCTCTCATGTCAACATTTTCTACAGTACAGACATGAAGCTTACGTCAATCATTTCAGCTGGTTCTAGGGATGCTCATGATGCAACCCTTTTTTTGATAGCTATTAAGGTTTTGGCACCGCAACAGCTCGTTTAGCTGGAAGTACCCAGCTTCATCATCGACCCACATTAAATGTGACAGCACCTCCGTCTCTTCATGTTAGTGCTTTGCAAAGTCAGCAGGCAGAGCAGCTCCTCTTCCTCGTCCTCAGTGGACAGCGTCATGACAGAGAAATGGAAAACAATGTGCAAGGTTCGTGTTTCACATTCATTTCATTTCACAAGCAAATACTACGTGGCAGTGCGCACAACTATAACAGCTCTGACGTCTCTGGACATTCTGCGCGGACTCTGCTCTACAGTCCGCCAGACTCTGGCTGCACACGCAGGTATACGCCATATACCCACTAGAAAAAGCCCCGAAATACCATATAACCACAACAAAATGCGCAAGGATACGTATAGCAGCATGCTTGTGTGACTTTCACTTTCTCTCAGCGTGTGTGTGTGTGTGCGCGCTCCTCCGTCTGCTGGTGAGCGTAAAGACGCAGATAGACGCACATCGCAGGGACAGTGAGGGATCATCAGTCACTCTGAGTGATTTTATCATTCACACGGTGTCTTCACAGCTCATGTGCCCGGTTTAAGTGAACACAAAGACTTCAAAAACTGACGAGTCAGCCTTTCATTAATCAAAACTCTACATTCTTCATCAGTCCAGCTCTTGTTTTCACTCACTCACTGTTTTCTAAATAATAAATTCATCCTGAGGGATCCTCCATCACTTATTCTCCATGATATCAGAACAATCTTTGAAGGATCAAGCTTCAAATACAGTCTACTAGTGGAGCGGTTCCCAACCTGTAGGTGGAGGCCCATTGTGGGTCTCAGAGCTGTACTCAGTGGACGGTGTATTAATCTGGTCAAATTGTGGTAAAAATGTCTTCAGTGTATGGAGGCCCTAAGAGGACAAACATCATCAGAGTATGTCAGATTATACCCACTAGAATAAACCAGACTACACACAAATATTACACTGTTTTACATTTCTCTACTCAGATATTCCTGTCCAGATTTACAAAATCATTTATGTAGGCTATTATTACTTTGAGTTTGATGTTCAAGTATAGATTTGTTGATTTAAAAATAAAGTAGTGACAACTTTGACTTAGATGTTAACTTGAGCAGATCCAGTTTCTAATGACACTCTGACCGTTAATGTCCACTCCTTATTGTCCTCCAATGAAAATCACCTCTGTTTACATTAATGTTCAAGTCAGATGCTGTTATACTGGATAGTTCATAGTGTTGTGGACTTGTAGCCTACAAATTGATGCCAAAACATTTTTCAGTTACTAAAGGAAAATGTAATCTAGGCTAATTATGCATATTCAATTGCACTTCATAATTTAACCCTTCAAAGCCTGAATGCACAAATAATAGCCAGAACATTCATTTTTTTTTAGGAGCTGAAATGTTTATTTCACTTCCTACTGAAATCCAACAAAATCACAATTTCCATAACATTTATCATATATATATATTTTTAGCAGCAAAGTTGCTGACTCTCCCTCCGGTGGCCCGGGTTCAAATTCTGGTGAAGGCAGTTGTACTTTTCAACTGTGTGTCCAACACAGACTGCTGATTACTACAGCTCCTTGCTGTATGCATCTGGCTGCTGTCCTCTCAGTCTGGATGTCACAGGTTGTCAGTGATTCAACCTTTCACTTCCATACAACTTTATTCTTTTCCTGTCTTTACAATGCAAATTTGATAACATATTTCACACTTCTGCTACTGATTACAATCTTTGTCAAACAAATTTTACTCTTTTAATCATAGATTACAACTTCTTCTTGGTGGCCAAACATTTATACAGCTTTCTGCAATTTCCTTTCACGTTTATTCATTTTCAGCTTTGTTCACACTGCTTTCAGCTATTTCTTTTCACATTTTCAGCATTCAGACTCAGCATTTTAAAGCATTACTGCAAGGAAATGCAATTTTTCTAGTTATTTAAGTTTTCGATCTCAGTTTTACACTATAAGTGGCAAATTAATCTTCATACATTCAAAGGAAAAGTCTATTTATAAGATGTTGCTTTGCCTATGGTAACTTGTTTATGTTTATTTATTTAATGCTGCAATTCAAGCAAAGGGATGATACTATAAAATAAAATAGTGAAATATTGTCATAGTCTCATAGGAATGATTTTCGTCTTTAAAGGGATCTGAGGTTGATTAATTGAGCTCAATATGTTCCTAAAGTTTACATGTTATGTGAAGGCTTAATGTCAGCATTTTACCTTAGGTTGTTGTGTAAAGTTTATACTCTTTAAATTTTTATTTCTCAGGTTAGAAGGGTATATTTAATTATTCTTTCTAGGGTTCAAGGGTTTACATTGTTACAGCTCAGCTCATAAGGCAGCAACAAATGAAAGGGAAGACACAAATGGCAACGTTTAAGCCCTTTCTTGGGGCGTTTATTAACAAAACGATAATTATAACAGTTATATTCCTGTAATCAGTATAGTGGACTGTATGCTGTCCGCGTGTGTGTCTGAGTGCGAATCAGTAGGAAAACGGGTGTAGTGAAATGTAAGGTGTTGAAGTGCGTGTAAGTGCATCAAATCAAAAAAAGCCGTAGCTGCTACATGGCCGGCCAGAGGATGGAGTTTGAGAGAGAGCGAGACCGTGGCGGAAGTCAGCCTTTTATAGTCCCAGAAACACACTGGGCCCTAGTGGTCCCCGGAGCACGCCAACTGCTGCACCTCAGATGAAACATAGCATGTTAGGTCACAGTAAGGGACTGTAACAACATGTTTATATTATGACATAATTTGAGTAGGGGGTCTGAGATCACTCTGAGGTAGGATGTTTCAGATAGGGAAGTACGAATTTATCAGTTCAGTTATTAAGTTTTGTTGCAAGGGTTGGGGCAAACAAGGGGAGGGACAGAGGATTATGCTCCTTCTCAGAAGGAGAGGACAGTTTAGGGGGTTGGGGGGTGAGATGACTTCTATGTCTACAAGTCATGTTGTCTTGTATGTCAGGTATATGTTATTTGTGCTGTGATATATATGATCCTACTCACTGTTTGCCTCTTGCATCTTAGAATCAGCCTGCCTTTTGCTGTAACATGACTGCTTTATCTGGGAGGGGGGCGCTATCTGTGGACAGATGGTAAGGTTTACCTCTTTAAACACTAGTGGCATGAATGCTGCATTGAAATGAACAAAGATTATGACATATTAAAAACTTAAATGCTGACGTGATGCTTCTTCAGGATACACACCTTCAAAAGACGGATCATAGAAAACTAAGTCGGCTGTGGATAGGACACATTTTTCATTCCCAATTTAGTGGCCAAACAAGGGGAAGAGCTATATTAATCAGGAAAAATGTTCAGTTTGTTCCCACTAATGTTCTTTCAGATACAGAAGGGTGCTATACAATTGTTGCTGGCATGTTATATCAGAAACCTGAAGTCTTGGGATCAATCTACGCTCCCAATTGGGTTGACCCTAATTTCTTTAGCATTGTATTATCGATAATCCCTAACGCAAACTCTCACACTCTTATACTAGGTGGAGATATGAATTGTGTTATTGACCCAGTCCTGGACAGATCGAGCCCTCATATTATTTCTCCCTCAAAAATGTGACAAACTCAATCCACCTTTATGGATAAATTTGGTTACATGGATCCTTGGAGATTCACATATCCTTCTTCCAGACAGTATTCTTTTTTTTCACACGCTCATCGCTCTTTTTTTCTCATATCGACTATTTCTCAATCGACAAAAGTCTTACCCCCTCAATTACTTCTGTTCAATATCTGCCCATAACGGTTTCTGACCACTTGGCCATTGTTTTAGAGCTATGTTTAAATTTAAAACCCAAACAATTTATTTTCTGGTGTTTGGATACACTACTACTGGCAGATGAAGAGTTTTGTAAATATGTCTCAGACTCAATTACATTCTTTCTATGATACAAATAGAGATAATGAGACTTCCCCATCACTACTTTGGGATACCATGAAAGCTTTTCCCAGAGGCAAAATAATTTCATATACAAATCATGTAAACAAATCACGCAAAGCTTGCAAGGAAGAACAAGTAAAGTCAATTGCCGACATCAATAGATCACTATTAGTAACAGACACACCTGATTTATTGAAAGAGAGACTCAGACTTAAGACAGAACTCGACTTACTCCTCACTACAGAAGCTGAACGTCTCATTCTCCTTTCTCGTGGATCGTTATATGAACATGGCGATAAGGCAGGCCGCATTCTTGCTAATCAACTAAGAGCTAAGCAGGTATCCAATCAGATAATCCAAATCAGAGACAAATCAGACACAGTTGTATCAGAACCAGTTAAGATTAATGCTTAACTTAAGTCATTTTACTGTCATTTGTATGAATCTGAATCTCCCAGTGATGAAACCCAAATGAATGCTTTTTTTCCAGAAACTTGACTTACCTAGAGTTCCCCTGAATGATAATCAGGCACTGGACGTACCATTGGTTCTATTAGAAATAAAGGAAGCAATAAATTCAATGAATAGTGGTAAATCCCCTGGCTCTGATGGGTACCCGGTTGAGTTTCATTAAAAAATTTCTAATCAGCTAGCCCCTTTACTTTTGGAGATGTTTAATTATTCTTACAGAAATGGTTCTCTTCCAACCTTGTTAATGCAAGCCTCCATTTCCCTTATTCATAAAAAAGGCAAAGATCCGTTAAGTTGTGCGTCAATTCGACCAATCTCCCTTCTGCCTGTAGATGTGAAAATACTGGCAAAAATCCTTGCCTGCCACTTGGAACCTATTATGCCATTAGTTGTCTCAGAAGATCAGACGGGGTTCATCAGGGGGAGGCAGTCCTTCACCAATGTCAGAAGGCTTCTCGGCATCATTCACACCCCATCTTCTTCTACAGGCCCTGAAGTCGTAATATCACTTGACGCCGAGAAGGCCTTTGACAGAGTGGAATGGTCCTATCTTTTCTCTTCCTTGCAGCATTTCGGGTTCGGGAATGGATTTATTTCTTTCGTTAAATAATTATATTCCTTTTCTCATGCTTCAGTGTGCACGAACATGCAACATTCTGACCTTTTTCCTCTTTTCCGCGGCACACGGAAGGGGTGCCCCCCTCTCCCCACTTCTGTTCGCCCTTGACATCGAACCTTTGTCCAAAGCATTAAAATCTGAAAAAGATTTCAAAGGAATATGGAGATATAGTACTGAGCATAAGGTCTCGTTGTATGCTGAGGACCTCCTTCTCTATGTAAGTGACCCTGTGTCAAGCCTCCCACCCATTCTCTCTTTCTTAGATTCTTTTAGTGTATTCTCTGGGTATAAGTTGAACATCTCCAAAAGTGAATATCTACCTATTAATCAGCAGGCTGTAGAAATTCCAATTTCTCTTATGCCATTTGAGGCTGCTGAGCTGGGCATAAAATACCTAGGTATAACAATCACACAGTCTCTGTGTTCTCTAAAGGATAAAAATTTTACAGCATTGACAGCAACAGTTAAACAAGATTTACAGAAATGGAACTGTCTACCGCTGTCAGCAGGTAGAGTACAAACAGTAAAGATGAATGTCTTGCAAAATACCTTTACCTCTTTCAGTGCTTGCCAGTCTACCTTCCTTGTTCTTTTTTCAAAATTACTGATAGTATTATATCCATGTTCATCTGGGCTGGTAAACGTGCTAGGGCGAATAAAACCTTACTTCAGAAAAAAAGGTCTTTGGTTGGGCTGGGACTGCCCCACCTTTTGGGTTATTACTGGGCAGCCAACACGCAGAAGACTTTATACTGGTTCATTTCACCTCAACACAGTTGGTGCCAAATGGAGGCAGACTCCTGCTTCACATCCCTCCAGGCACTTGTGTGCAGCACTCTACCCCTTTCTCTTACAAACTTTACATCTTACCCTATCATTATAAACACACTAAAAATCTGGACTCAAATTAGGAGACGACATGGTAGGTTTGATCTTTCTCAGTCTACACCCTTATGTAACCACCATTTGTTTGTACCAGCCAAGATTGATCCACGCTTTACAACACTAGAAAAGAGGGGAATGAGAACACTTGGTGACTTATACATAGGTGGAATATTTGCTAGCTTTAATCAACTATGTTCAACCTAAAATCTAGGTATTACAGACTTTTTCCGTTTCTTTCAACTCTGTGACTTTGCTAGAACTCATTCTTCCCAATTCCCCGTTCCACCCCTCAGTGGTATTGATTTAGTGCTTCAGTCCAAGTCGTTATCTAAGGGCCACATCTCACATTTCTATAACCTCCTAGCACCAATAAATAGATCAGTTGCGGAGAAGAGCAGGGTAGACTGGGAAACCAAACTACAAATAAATATTTCAGATATTTTTTGGGAGAGGGCGCTTGGCGCGATCAGTTCCTCTTCTAGTTGTGCTCGACTTTACGTGATACAGTTTAAAGTATTATTTAGATTGCATGACAGCAGAGATAAAATCTTCAAACTTTATCCTAATAGAGTATCTGAAGCTTGTGACAGATGCTCTCAGATACCATGTAACTTGACACACATGTTCTGGTCATGCTTGAAACTGTCCAGCTTCTGACAATCCTTTTTTACATCCATTTCTGACATCCTAGGCCTAACAATAACTCCTTCTCCACAGATCGCTATCTTTGGGGTGTCTCCTAAAGAACTGGTAACTACATCTATGCAGAACAGAGTCATAGCTTTTGATTCCTTAATTGCGCATAGGAAAATTCTCTTTTTATGGAAATCCTCTCAGTCTCCGTCTTTTAAATCTTGGTTACACGACCTATTACATTTACTGAAGCTTAAAAAAAATCAAATTCCAGCTAAGAGGGTGTTCCCAGAAGTTGCTGATGTATCTCCATGAGGTGACTTTCCTTTTACTTCCTTTGCCCAGTGAGGTCTTGCTATGTCCACTTCTGATGTCCCTCCTATATTCAGACTAACATGTGATTTTAGGCTGGCTGGTATTTAATCAGTGTTGAATTCATTGGGAGGCAGGAAGCAAACAGTGGTAATCAATGGCATTTAACTTCAAAGCACTTACAGATGTTATTACGGTGGCATCTTTGATGCCTATGTAGGCGTGCCATTAAACAGTAGCCACATGGGGGTGTGTGAATGAGTGCTTGTGTGTATGTGTGCATATGCACCCGCAGGTATGTTGCTATGGTTATGTAGATATGTATCTGTATGTATGTACTTATGTATATTTTTTGTATGTGGCTTGGTTAGACATGCAAGGACCTTGGGATGGGTGGGAAGGGTGTTCAGGTGTTGAAGACTGTTCTGTTTTGTCTAGTTTTGTTTTGTTTGTTTTTATTAGAAAATTTTGACAATTTGATTCTTTTGTATTGTATTATTTATCTGTTGGTTGTTAAATACAATATAGTAAAAAAAAAAAAGAAAGCACTGAAACTCTGAGGGCTGTATGATAATGTACCACCTGTATGGTCCAGACATCTGAAAAGCATTTTGAGCACTCCAAAAGTACGTTCCATGACTGACCTGGCACAGCTGAAAACTTGGTTAAAACCACGCTGCCTTCTTGTTGTTGGTGTGATGAATGGAGTTATCCACCACGTTTTAAGTGGATATCCACTGTCACCTAGCAGCTATCATCCAGAGGGGTGTCCCCCTGAAAGACTGCAGGGATGACAGAATTCGCCAGGATGAATGAGTCATGAGCAGACCCAGGGAAATTAGCATACACATGTGTCACCAGGCAATTTGAGTCACAGATCACCTAGATATAAATGGAGTGTACTCCCTTATGGTTCACATGTGATGGCTTGGATATCTGGTGCTCAAAACTGCATATGTGTGCAGTCGATGGCTCTCAGTGTCCTGGGGAATCCACATTTTGACAACAAACCTCACTTCGTTTCCAGCTGCCTGTCAGGTGTTGATGGAAAAATTATGTGCGCATTTGCATGTTGGATTAGACTAGAGGACACTCCATTTATGGCTGAACCAACAGCGGTCTGACTGATCCCGGCCACCGTGGACTCGGTGTGCTGGAAAGACCCAGTGGCGAAGAAGGTCAGAGCTGCTGTCACTTTTACAGCAACAGAGAGAGAGCAGGGGATTATTCTTTGAATTGGACAAAAGCATTCACTCTACAAGCGCAAGAGCATGGAAATATAAGCAGAAAGGGCTTCACATCAGCAGTGTTTTCTCTGGGAAGGTGGGGGGATACTGCTGCCTGATTGGTTTGAGAAGCATTTGGAAGCTGAAGACGCCTCGACAATCCAAGCGGAATATAGCTAACGATAGTTTAAAATTAGCTAAAGGTAATATAACACCAGAAGAATTAAAGCTTGGTGAAAGAGGCATCATATCATTGATGAATAACATTAGCTCACACAGCAGGAGATATAATGTAGATATCTAAACAAGCCTCCAGTGGAAAATGAATTAACGCATTTCATGAGAGAAGTTATCAGGATCTTAAATAGCATAATGGGACCATGTATAGACGGATACTTTATTATACATTCATATTGTCCTGTATCTCTGCTTAAATTTCCTGCCAAAATGCATCAGATTGATGCTTTTAAATATGAAATATTCAACATTTCCTCCAGGTGGGGCGTGCCCCCGGACCCCCCTAGGGGGATCGTATCCTTCTCACCTTTGTCAACCCTGACCTGTTTTCATGCCTGAATGCACTGGAATACAGGAAATGTCATATTCTTAATTGAAATTTTTCTGGGGTAAGACCCCCAGAACACTTAGGGTTTATTTATTTATGTGTGTTCTTCATAGTCCAACATTAAATCTACACAATTCTTGTGGATGCTGATCTTAACTCCAAACTAACTTCAGCAGTCTGTCTAGTTAGTCTGTTTTAGGCTATTTAATGTGCCATTTATATAACATATAAACATGTCTAAAGTGCCCTTGAAAACACGTGAAACCTAGTGCCCTCTTCAGTGGTGAGAGTGCGCTGTATGTGCCCTTTTTACCTTTTTGCCCCTGTTTATGAAAAAGTCTGTGCACGCCATTGCTCCTTGTTATCAATAATCAGCTTTAATGGCATTTTTTTATTAATGTCCTTTTTCAAGTTTGTAAAAGTATGAGGTGTTACCTTTCCCCTTCTCAATTAATTTGGTCTTTGGTCTTATCAAGGCTCCTTTAGCTTTGGAGATAAAAAGAGCATCAAGTTTGTTTTGACGGGCTGAGATGTTCAGCTCCTCCTCTTCTGTGAGGGTGTTTTTATTGCATAGTGTGTTTAGCTCTTCTACCAAATCTCTCTCTGTTTTCTGCTCATCACAGCTTTCTCCTTACTACATGTTCTTGAGTATCTTCTGAGTTTGGACTTTAAAAAGTCACATTTGTTCACATATGACTGACTTTCTGGGTTGGTGAGAGAGTCCTGGATCATGGTTCTGATGCTCTGAGAGTAAGTCTCATTGTTCAACAGACCAGAGTTGAATTTCCACAATCCTTTGTCATGTCTTTCATTATTGTCTGCTTTCAGCTCCAGGTGCATGAAGCTGTGATCTGTTCAGGGTCAAATATCCAAAGATATATCAGAGACATTTTGTCATGGATTATGTGAAAGTAGCCAACAGTCAGTTCTAGACTTGCAGCTTCTATCTGCTTTAAACCAGGAGGATTTCAGCATTTCAGGATTTCAACTCTCCATGTATCCTCTAAATTTACTGTTACAAAAGTCCATTATTATGTTGTTCAAATAATGTTTGTCAAATCTTGATGGCCGTCTGTCCTTCCATTGGTCTGGGGTCATATTAAAATCCCCCCACAATGATATTATCAGTGGGATAAAGGCTTTTCATCTCCATAACTGGAGCACTAACTGTTGACATCAGATCTTTATTTTGGGCCTTATTATTGTCACCATAAAGACTGGAAAGAATCAAAAAGAATCATCTCTGTTCATGACTGTCACTGTCCAATGAGCATTTGTGTCTGCTGTGTGGGTTATAATCTTTCCTGGACAGGTGTTGGACAAACAGCCACTCCGCCCAGCGTGAGGAGACATGACTAAATATTATTCAACCCCCCTGGTTGGTCTTTACTCTGCTCACTGTCTGTCAGCAGGTTGTTACAGTTCAGTTTGTTCATCTGAAGAAGTTTAACTCTACTGTGACAATTAAATCTGACATGAAATGAACATGTGAACAAGAAATGACTTCAGTTTTCATGAATAAATGTCTATATTTGAAAAGAATACATCTGTCATTTATTGTTGAATCAGATGTTGTTTGTCTTGTTTCCTGTTTCTAAAACACACAGACTGTCACAATAAGAGGAACACATCAGTTCTCCTACAGGACACACTTGCTGTTATTTACAATAGAAGAAGAGTGTAGATACAGTTGCAGGAAAAAGTATGTGAACCATTTGACATTTCATGGTTTGCTGCATTAATTTGTCATAAAATATGTTCTGATCTTGATCTAAGTCAGAACAAAAGAGAAACACAGTCTGCTTAAACTAATACAGCAAAAAAGTATAAGTTTACATTTTTTATTGAACACAACATGTAAACATTCACAGTGTAGGGTGGAAAAAATATGTGAACCTTTGGATTTAATAACTGGTTGACCCTCCTTTGGCAGCAATAACCTCAACCAAACGTTTCCTGTAGTTGCAGATCAGACCTGCACAACGGTCAGGAGGAATTTTGGACCATTCTTCTGTACAAAACTGTTTCAGTTCAGCAATATTCCTGGGATGTCTGGTGTGACTCGCTCTTTTGAGGTCATGCCACAGTCACATCTCAATCAGGTTGAGGTCAGGACTCTGACTGGGCCACTCCAGAAGCCGTATTTTCTTCTGTTGAAGCTGTTCCATTGTTGATTTACTTCTGGGTCGTTGTCCTGTTGCATCACACATCCTCTGTTGAGCTTCAGATGGTGGACAGATGGTCTTAAGTTTTCCTGCAAAATGTCTTGATAAACTTGGGAATTCATTTTTCCCTTGATGACAACAATCCGTCCAGGCCCTGAGGCAGCAAAGCAGCCCCAAACCATGATGCCCCCTCCACCATACTTCACAGTTGGGATGAGGTTTTGATGTTGGTGTGCTGTGCCTTTTGTCTCCACACATAGTGTTGTGTGTTCCTTCCAAACAACTCAATTTTGGTTTCATCTGTCCACAGAATATTTTGCCAGTAGTGCTGTGGAACATCCAGGTGCTCTTTTGCAAACTCCAATGTGCGACATTGTTTTTTTTGGACAGCAATGGCTTCCTCCTTGGTTTTCCTCCCATGAACTCATATTCTTGTATTTAGTGTTTTACATATCATAGATTCAACAACAGAGATGTTAGCATATGCCAGAGATTTCTGTCCAAGGTCTCTAGTCTGACACTCTCGGATTCTTTTTACTTCATTGATTATCTGTCGACTGTGCTCGTACAGTCATCTTTAAAGGAGGTCCTCTTAGGGAGAGTAGCAACAGTGCTGAACTTTCTCCATTTGTAGACAGTTTGTCTTACTGTGGATTGATGAACATCAAGGCTTTTAGAGATACTTTTGTAACCCTTTCCAGCTTTATGCAGGTCAACAATTCCTTATTCTTAGGTCCTTCTGAGAACTCTTTGCATGAGGCATGGTTCAATCAGGCATTGCATCTTCTGACAAACTAGTGCTGTGTTTGTTATAGGGCAGGTTGGCTGACTCCGCTTGACTCCAATTTAGCTCTTGGAGAAGTCATTAGACTAGGGGTTCACATACTTTTTTCCACCCTGCACTTGTGTCTGTTTACATATTGTGTTGAATAAAAACATGAAAACTTATCATTTTTTGTGCGGTTTTAGTTTAAGCAGACTGTGTTTGTCTAGTGATGTGACTTAGATGAAGATCAGAACATATTTTAGGACCAATTTAAGCAAATATCCAAGTAATTCCAAAGGGTTCACATACTCTATATCAGGAGGAGCTCAAAGAAGTCTGAAATGTCAGCATATCAGATACCAGCAAAAATCCACCATCATGCATCCCTACATATGATTAGTCAAACATCTGGACATGAAGATTGTTCAGTTAATAATCACACACAGAAGATCTACAATAGAAACAGAGAACACATGAACTTACCTCAGAATCTCCAGTCTACAGTTTGGACTCTGCAGAAAATCACACAGCAGCTTCACTCCTGAATCATGAAGCTTGTTGTCACTCAGGTCCAGCTCTCTCAGATGGGAGGGGTTGGACTTCAGAGCTGAGGCTAAAGAAGAACAGCTGATCTCTGACAAACTGCAGCGCCTCAGTCTGAATAAAGAAGAGAGAATGAAGAGAAAAACTATTTAGGATCCAATCAGATGAGTCCACATCACACAGTCTGCTCAGCAGAGCCAATCAGCTGCTGCTCTGCCTCCTGTAGTTCAGTTTGTCTCAGCTGCTTTCACACACGTCTTGATCCATTCCTCCTGTTTCTCTAAACTGTAAACAGCAGAGCTCAGATTTTTCTGTCAGGATCAAACATTCACATCTAAACACTTCAATCTGAGCTCACAGTCAAAGTCTGCTGTCACATGGTCCACACTGCAGTCCACATGAACTTCATTAGAATTAATGATCAGAAAATGTTCAAGAAGAAAAACTTGATCCCACCTGGACAGGTGAGACAAGTCAACAAGCCAAACACAGAGAGACTCCTACACACTGTGGTCTACATGTGCATCTCCAGAACCTTCTTTGTTCCTTCAAACATGTTGGAGCTCAGACCTTCATCAGGTTGATGTGGATCAGACTGTAAATCAGCTGAAATCTTGTCCAACAATACAGTCAATGTTGGAGCTGGACTCTTTTTTCTCTACTTCAGAAATATTGTGGACTCAGTCACAGTGTCCATGTTGACCTGTCCCTCAGATTGTCTCCGTCCATCTTTCATATCAACGTTCAGCTCCTCTGAGCCTCCTGGGGCCTATTCACCTTATTTTGCACCGTCGCCAGGGCGGCGCCATATTACAGCATTTTGTCATTTGACTTCCGCTTCAGACCGGAAGTGCAGTTATCAACAAAAGGAACGAGCGGTGTAAACTAACAAGCAAGCGATTTTATTTCGTCAAGATGTCTAGTATTTTGTGTTCAGTCAGAGGCTGCCATAATAACTGGGCCAAGAGGAGAGAGTTTTTGAAACAGAACTGTTTTGTACATCATGTGGAGAGATCGGAGTGTTGTTGGGCACCATATAGTCTATAGTCTATATAGTCCTCTGCCCAAGGATGAGGAGCACATACGGCTGTGGCTGAAAGTGCCCACCGAAGCGCCCTTATGTATGTTCGTTTCATTTTGTGGACGGGAGCCGACAGAGGAGCATCCTTCCCTTGAGAAACGGCTCGGCTATGATGCTCCGGTAAAGAAGCCACGGCGGGCTTTGAAGAGGTTGTCAGATAGGGGTGAGTGAGATATTGTTTTGCCTGACGTTAAGTTCCCATGATCCATGCTGTGATTACATTTAAAGATCAGTTATGAACAATTAACTGAATGAAACAATTTCTAAAATTACATTTTAAATTTTATCAAGATGGTGCTTTTGAACACTGTGATCAGCCTTAATGTAGCTCACATTATTTCTGGATACTTGTTAGACTTACAGTATGCAACGTATGCCAGTCTCAGTATTTTTAATTCTTGCTAGTCTGTACTACTTGTCATTATGGTGGACCTTAGCAACACTCACATGACCCGTGGATCTTCTGGTTGAAGTTTAAGTCCTAATAATAATAATAAAAAACATTTTGATTATGTTTTTTGTAAATTAGATATGACAGTCAGCGTCAGGGATGCAGAGGAGAAGGATGACCACATTCACATGCCTCCACGTTGTGATGTGGAAACTCAGTGGGAGGATCTGTCTGTCTCTGAAGACAGCTATGCTGCAAGATCATCACTCCATCTGAAGTTGGAACGCAGCTTGTTGGGTCAGCTGCGTTGTACTCAACCCTACTCAGGACTGATAACCTATGTCAGCTGTATACAGGGTTGTCTCTGGAGGCTTTTAATTGTGTTGCTGAACACCTCACAGAAGAGTACCACAACAGCTTCCAGTTACACCCCTGGGATCAGCTTCTGATGACCCTGATGAAGCCGCGCCTCAATTTGCTGCAGGGAGACCTTGCTGAAAGATTTGGTGTCTCACAAACCATTGTGTGTAAAGTCATTGCTTGCTGGCTTGATCTAATGGAGGAAAACATGAGGTGTTACATTCCCTGGCTGCCCAGAGGGACCATTCAGAAAACAATGCCTCAGTGTTTCAAAGAACAATACCCCAAAACAACCTGTGTGATTGACTTTTCAGAGACCCCCCTCCAAAAGCCACGCAATCTTAACTCAAGAGGTGAGTCTTACAGCCACTACTCTGGCCAGAACATTATGAAGTACCTCGTCGCCATTGCACCATGTGGTCTGATCATGTTTATTTCAGCTGCCTATGGAGGAAGGTGCAGTGATAAATTTATTACTTCAAATTCTGGGTTCTTGGAATACCTCCGCCCAGGTGATGAGGTAATGGCTGACAGAGGCTTCACTATTGAAGATCTTCTGTACGAAAGGAAGGTGAAACTGACCATCCCAGCATTCACCAAGAGGGGCATGCAACTGTCTGAAGAGGACACCACCAGCACAAGGCGTATTGCAAATGTACGGGTCCATGTTGAGCGGGTCATACGCCGACCAAAAAACTTTAAAATCCTTTGTCAAACATTTCCCATCACCCTTACTCCCAAAGCTGACAAAATTTTAAGAATTTGTGCAGCCCTGTGCAACCTTAGAGGTGACATCATTTCTGATGTAGAGGAGGAATGAGGACATTAAGTTTTGCTACTAAGATGGCCAGATGTTACCTGTACATAAGTTCAATATTATAGATACATAGTTATTACTTTTTAATAGATTGTTTATTCTGAATCTTTTCAATATATAGAATAATCTTACCTGTTTGTAAATAGTCATTTTTATTAATCTTTACAGTAAAGAATGATTTTACCTGTTTGCAAATACTTATCTGTATAAACCTTTAGAATATGAAATGTTCTTACCCATTTGTAAATGTAATTGTCATAAATCTTTACAATATGGAATAATCTGATCTGTTTGTAGAAAGCATATATTAATCATTGAACATAAAGAACAGTAATAGGGCTGAACAATTTATTGTTTTCAGATTGAAATCACAATTTCAGGCAAGGCAATTTTGTGATCGCCAAAGCTGCAATTTTTTGCAGACCCAGGATCTGCTGTCAACTATTTTACACAATGCAGGTAATGTGCATTTACTGAAGTACTGGTAAGCAGGTCAACAATACAAAGACTCTGTTAAGGAGTACAAGTAATGATGATAATAATAATACACTGTTAACCCAGATAAATTGACTTTACTCAAAAAATTGGAGGCACTTAAATGGTTAAAGTAATGAAATAACTAATCAATTATTTTAAGTAAACTCAACTACAATTCCAAGTGGTCAGGGCTTAACTGTTTAAGTGGAATCTACTAAAAGACAAGTTATTTGTACTTGAAATTTGCTGTAAAAACAACCTTCCCTTGTGAACCAGACAACACAATATTTTAAGTAACATGTACTTATTTTCTTAATTACAATCAGACACATTTGTCACCCATTAAACTACATTTATTAACTTGTTAAAACTTAAAATTTATACCATTTAACTCAAATATTTATAATATATATATTTTATATATCTGTTTTATATATCTATTTATATATCTGTGTTGGTATAATATATACATTCAAAGAAATACAAAAATGCAGGGCATTAATTTTATTCTGTTTTATTAAACAAAAATATAAACCATCAATTTACAATTTACACTTTTGTGTAAACTTAATCCAAAATATCAAAACACAAAGTTAAAAATCAAATGCATGAATTTTAAAAGGTAAATGTCTGGGGGAAAAGTGAAAATCATTAGTTTACTCAAATGACTAAATTTTTAACCATATTTAGCCAAAACCAAAATTGTCTGCATGGATATCACAAGGACAAGGTTTTTAATAATGTTTTTAACTAACCATTTATGTATGATAATTTCTTCCCAAACACAAAAAACCCACAAAATTCAACCCACCTTTGTTTTAATGGGTCAAATAACAACTGACCAGCTAGAGTTTTCTTCTTCCTGAAGATTTCCATCAAGCCTGGGCACAGGCCAAAAAGGTAATCAAAGAAGACTTCCTTAAGGTTTCTTCCAACAACTCTGCTCCTAAAAGACCTAAAAAATGCAAAGAAGACTAGTTTGGTACTAATTAAGAGTAATTTATAATAACATCAAATAGGCGACAGCAAGGGTGTAAATGTATACTCTGCAGTGTTTGAAATAAAGTGCTCTTTTCTTGTATCTAACAGAACAGTACTTGCATTTCCAAAGCATTTTTCTCATGTCTGAGAAGAGAACAGTGGCATTACAACTGCTCACATTTATTCTACTTTCAGCAAAGTACATTTTTTTGTATTATCAACAATGTTAAGCATGTTTAGCAGAACTGGTTAGGAGTGACAAAAAACCTTTGAGATAAACCACAGTTAAATGTGGATAATGGTTCCCAATAAAATTAGCACAGGAAAATAAACAGTACTTTTTAAAGTAATTAAATCTACAATAAAGATAAAATGATTTGTCTTAATCAGTAAAAAAACAAACTAACAAAAAAATCTTACCAAGTTCCAGAATGTTAACAGTCGACTGAGGAAGAAACTATCTTCTTTGCCGCTGTGACTCAAACAAGGAAAAGGCGCAGTGTTGTCTCAAATAAGCCCAGACAAGTTTTGAAAAACAACCAGCCAGTCAGAATGCAACATCTTGCCGCATTTTAGTACAAAGTTGAAATTTTAAGTCACTTTAACTTAAATTTATCAGTAAACCCAAAGTTTAAATTAAAAACTTGAAATTTTAAGTTTATTCAGTTCAGAACAACAAGTACACTCTGCAATCATGTAATAGTAGTAGAATACACCTAAATCATTTAAGTAATGCAACAAAACTTATTTTTTTAAGCAATATTTACTTAAATTATTTGCTTACAATCAACTTTGGGGTTAACAGTGTAATAATAATAATAATAATAACAATAATAATAATAATAATAACAATAGTAATAGTACATTTTATTTAAGGGCGCCTTACAAAAGGTACAAAAAGTGCATAAAACAGGTATAAAAAACAATATAATATGAAGAAAGTGCAAAAAATCAGAGGAAGTCGGAGAGTTTGAACAGATGAGTATCCCTTAAATAATGATAACAGATTATTCATCAATATTTGATGATGAATAGTGTGTTGTGTGCTTTTGATCACTGATTTCCTTACTTTTGTCTATGCTGCAAACATAGTGAATATTGAACTGAAGCTTGATTTAAAGAAAATTGTGAATTGAATTGAAATCGCAATATCTGCCAGAAAAATTGCAATTAGATCTTTTCCTGAAATCGTTCAGCCCTAAACAGTAACACATATTTCTAGCTCCTTTAAGCCAAAAAACAAACATATTACACAACTTGCATTTACTGAAACAGATCATGAATTTAACTCATAACTAATTTAACTATTTTTGATCTTTTCCGATAATTTTTACACTATACTCCAGTTACTTCAATAATGTTATGCCTAATTAGTCTTACTTCTTATTCTTTGCAAAGATGCATGAATTTTGCTGACAGCAACAGGCGGACTGCCTGAAACTCATCAGACACCTGGGGGAGCATGTGCTTAAAATAAAAGGTTTTAAGCCTAGCCACAGTCTTGGCACAGAACTGCTCATCATATGGGACTTGTATCAAGACTTGCTGTGATGGAGCCCAGAGGAGCAGCTTACAGGCCCTCAATCCTGTGCAGAACATGCCTAGCTGCACTTGCATGTAGAAGCCTCGTGAACCATTTTGCTGCAGCTGAGGCATCCCCTCTACCATCCTCACGTCGTACCTCTGACTTATGATCAGATCCTCCAGAGACTCATCGCACCTGAGGAAAGGGCATTTGATTTCCAGCAGTTCTTCTGCATTCAAAACTCCATCGGGACTTGCGGACAGCCATGGCTCACTTTCACACACAACTGTCCCTCTATGGCTGACTGCATATCCACGTTCCTCGAGTCAATGGAAGGCAGATGTTGGTGCCATCATGGTCAGCATGAGGTGGGGATGCAGGCTGTTCTGGCTCATGTCCCCGCGCATTCAGACACTTCTTAAGAAGGCTTGACACAGGCAGTCTCAGATGCTTGAAGCCCTCTCTTAGCTCATCCTGGCTGCTAAATGAAGGAGTGGGAGGAAGAGGCACATGATTGGGCATTACCTCTGGTGTCAGAAGCACATCAGTGGCTCGGTGATGGGAAAAGGTAATGTCCATCATCTGCTTTGGGCCAAGGTTCCTCTGGGTCCCCACATTCCAGAGCCGTTGTTCATCCGTGCAGGATATACCAGTTACCCCACTGGACACAGCATTTTCAACCTGTCATCAGAAATGATTATTTGATTAGTTTGTATTTGTGATATAACAGAAGACAATTTGAACTTTAACAGCTGTCTTCAATGAAAACTATTTATGGCAAGCCCTTTTAACATTTAAGGGCCAAATTCTACTGTCCAGAATCAACACTGCAGATATCAACAACATCAATCTTACTAGCCGCGACTGCATTTTGAATATCTGGAATTTTCATTCAAGATATCTATAACGTCATTTCCACTAGTCGAAACTACAGATAGAGATACCTGTATTTCAGTTTTGCCTAGTCAAAACTGAATTACAGATATCTGCAATGACGTCAAAACAACATTAAACGCGTCACATATCTTTAATGACAGTTTCAGATATCTGTAATTCAGTTTTGACCAGGCAGAATGGAAGTTGAAGATATCTCAAACGACATGATGACACATCCTCCCCCTGCCAAAATCAAGGAAAAAGAAGCCGGTTATTTTTTTATTAGCAGTCATGGGGTTAGATGTACCTGACAAAATAACAAGAAAATGCCAGGAAATGTGAATCAACTTAATATGTGGAATTATTTTTAAGTGTTTAGTGTCAGATTTCTAAAAAAAAAAAAAATGTGATTTAACTTTGATATAAAATCTCTGGGAGGTTATGATAAGATCTTTGTTTTGCTTTTCTTTACTACTTTTAAAATTTTTAGCATTAATACATAATTAATACGTATTTTATTCCATTCACTTTTAACTTTAAGTTCTATATAAAATAATATAATTAATGTCATAATGCAGCAGCAGTGTGAACAGTGACAATGTTGAAAATGAACAGCAGCTTTAAAAAGACATGAACTCTAATAATAGATTAAAATTTAGATCTGTAAAATTGCATTTATTGACTTACATTGTTTCATGATTATTGCAATATAACAGAGCATCTTTTTTCCCCAACAGATGCCATTATTTAGCAACAATCCACCTTCATCTACGGTTTCAGGGAGGCAGTAAAAACAACGTCAATGTGACGTCATTTCGCCTAGTCAAAACTGTC
Organism: Cetoscarus ocellatus; assembly: GCA_037902135.1. NCBI lineage: Eukaryota > Metazoa > Chordata > Actinopteri > Labriformes > Labridae > Cetoscarus > Cetoscarus ocellatus. The sequence goes on from JBAMNC010002007.1 coordinate 171,470, forward strand.
TATGAAGATATCTGTAATTACATTCCGACTCGACAGAGTTTTAATTAAAGATATCTCCAGTTTCAGATATCTGTAATCAAAATTATTTAAAGATATCCTTATCTTGATTATGGATATCTAAAATCAAATTATGACTATCTGTAATTCCAGTTTAAAATATCTACAATGACATTCTGACTAGTTCAAACTTAATTAAAGATATCCAAAATGGGACATGTAGATATCTGTAATTGAGAGGGAATGAAGATATCTCTAACTGGAATTGCGACTAGCCAGAATTAAACTGTAGATATCTGAAACTGGAATTACTGCTAGGCGTAATTAAGTTTCAGATATCTGTAATTCATTTTGTAGATATCTGCAACTGAATTGGAGATATCTGTAATGATTTGTTCTAGGAAGAATGTATTTGTGGATATCTGGAATGACAATTGTGGGTAGGAAGAAAGACGTTGCGGATATCTGAAAAGCTCTTTTTGGCTAGGAAGAACTTAATTACAGATATCAGCAACAGATATCTAGTTTAGCCTTTAAATGTTAAAAGGGCTTGCCATAACTATTGCATTCATTAATATTACACTTAATTATTTACTTACCATTTGCATACTCCCCATACCAGGTGATAAAGTGATTAGGCTCAATGTTATGCTTAATGTATACCTACCATACCTTACCTTTACCGTTCCTCTTGCATATGGTCCTTGCTGTACTTACCTTGATATTATTCACTTACCTTGTTCTGCAGTACAATTAAGAGATTCGACCAGTTACTTAGCCTGCATGTTGTCATCAGGTCAGCAGCTGTGTATATTTTAAAAACACATGTTAATAACACAAACAGTGCAAAATACAATCAACCTTTAAGTAAAAGTAATACAATGAATCATAATCAGTGTTTCCTCTTTAGTCACTCAGTTGTTGCATCACAACAGCTAGGAAACTACCACTTCTACTTCTGCTATATCCATAAAACTCTGTAATATAGCCTTAAATGCAATCAAAATACAATGTAAGAAATAAATAGCTCATAGTTTCAAATGTTTTGATGTTAGAACCACAACTTTAAACATGTATTACATGCAAAAAGCAACAGATATTACTGTCTCAAGCGCCACCGTTTTTTTTAATAGAGAAAACTTTTCTTCAGTAATTCTAATAATGATAACAGTGGTGGCAAAACAAGTCATGACAAAAAGAAGAATAAGGTGTAGGACTTTTACCTTCCATAATATTGAGGCTGCATGACTGCACGACCGTCCTAATCCAGAGATGAAGGAGCATCCCGTCATCTCCATCGCGCCGCTATTGCTAACTAGCACCCACGCCAAGTGAATCGTACTGCTGGCCTGGCTCGGGTTCACGTCTGCTTTTAAAAACACGTAATCATCTTCTGTGTGCAACAATACACGACCAACTTTGCCGCTATGAAGGTACTGGTACGCCTCTGTGCTCTTATAATTTTTTATAGCCGCACCATCAACACCCAGGGATAGCACAAAGTAGCAAAAAATGTCGCCATATGAGATCTCCGGCCACTTTCTCATGTAATCAACCCACATTGACATGGTCGATGGATGAGGGAACGCAAGACCATCCGTTCTTCTAATAAAACTTGCAGTTTGTTCCCATTATAGAGCCCCTGTCGTCGCGTCTGTTGACATTTTGATGCTTTAATTCTGCGGAGCCGGCTACTGGAAAGGGCTGACCGGAAGGAAGAAGACAAAATGCGGAAGTAATGAAGAATTAAAAGTGAGCGGGGTGAAATAAGGTGAATAGCACGAAGTGTGGTGAACTTACCCTGAGAAACCCACATCTATCCAGTGCTGACTAACACCAATAATGGCAATCCAGATAATCAGTAGCACGACGCGGATGATCAGCATGGTAACTCAATCCAGGTTTGTCTCATCAAGAGCAGTGAACTCGTACGTATAAAGGGAGGACTCAGAGGCAGCTGACCAATCACAGTCATGAGCGGCAAACCACTGAGAAGTACAGGGAATGCACTGACAGAGCTCCCTATTTTACATGTAAAGAGCATCATCTGATAGAGAAACTAAACACCGTAGCGGCTGCCAATCACAGGCAAAATGCAAGGCAACTGTTGTGAAATAACTTTATAACAAGGACAGAGACTCTTGTACCCTTTCTGACCATTTGACCCCTCACCTCGCTGTGAGGGCTGGTTACAGACCCCCACTCCCAACTATCCAATTTGGGCACACAGGATGGTATGGACAATAAACAGTGACAAAACCCATTCCCTTGAAGGACCATTAAACAGTTCACTCTGAGGAATGACCATGAAAGACTGTCTTCCTTTGTTTGGAATCAGGATATTTAACAGCGATCACCCATTTCAGGTGAAAGGAGGAAGCCCGCCCTTTCTGCTAATCCCCTTAAACCACTCTGCCAGATTAACCTTTTAACCTGTTTATCACCTCAGGACATTTACAGCCACAGAGACATTCCTCTACCTCAACATGGAACTAACTTCCTATAAACTTTCAAACTCCCGCTGCATATGTCTAGCATTGTTATATTCGGTTGTTTTATGAGATGTGTATTCTGTAGATGCAACTCCTGTGATTCTGTCACCAAAACCGCCAAAATGAGAGAAGTTCCTCACTCTCTCTTTTTGGCACGGAAACTCTCATGGACCAACAGTGCCATCTTGTGAAAGGACCGACAAAAGACAATCCCTGCGGACTCATACGAGTAAACGGCAAATATACGTATCGATCTGTGTGATATATTTTTATGTGTGAAAGAGAGTCTTCGTACTCTAGGCTTTTCTATCTAAGTAATCAAAATCAGGGAAGCCGAGGAAATTTAGCTTAGTCAATGGGACGCATGTCCTTGGTGATGTTAGCACACTTACTATCGGCAAAACTTAAGTTTATGTAACTTCTGTTAAAGTATTACACGGACCTTCCCACAGCGCACTTCAATGAGTTTAAAACTGGAGACAAAGTTTCAGTTCGTACTCTCTTCCTCTTCTTTTTTCTTCTCTTACTTTTTCTTCAAGACGTCTCCTCGTCTGTGTCCCTCTGGTCTCCATTGTCAACACGTCCTTTTCTTTTGTCCTGTGTTTTAGTCTTTTAAAGTTAACGCTGCCCTAAAGGTTCGAGTTTTTGTGCAAGTGATTCAAAGATTTTTCCTAATGCTATTCCACAGTCATTCATTTTTGAATTAACTTTGGAATTAGCGTCATCTGGCTTCGAAGCCTTTTCTGAGTTAATTCAAGAGTGTTTTCTTGACCGAATCGAGATCCCCGCACCGCTACGTCTCTACCTGATAGGAACCAGGGAGCCAGAGAAGCTGCATCTCCAACCCATCGCGGAGCCTTTCGAGATCCATAGGAGCACCAGTAGAATCATCGCCTTCTTCATGAGGCAGCTGAACCAAGCCATCCTTTCCTGGTGTCTTCGGACTTGCGAGAGATCCCCGCTGTGTCAAAGTAAGAGCTCTCCTGGACGCTCTTTCAGACGGGTGGTGTACCTCGATCATTCAATCAATTTATCTCCCTTTTCATCCAAACTGTTAGATACCCATCGCGCAACCTATCTCTTTATCACTCAATATAACCATTTTATATACATACATATATGTCCATATATACTAGTGTTACCAAACAAGATTTTTAATGCTCCTCAGTTAACCTCTTTCTCAATTCATGTCCTGTATATCCATTTAATACGTCACTCATTTCTTATAAATTGTGTTTTATCATTTATCCTGTCAATGAATTCTCCCTAAATTTAAAGTTCTGTCTGTTGGGGTCTGTCCGAAATGTTTGACATCCCTGTAAAGAAAACTTTCACTCAGGTTTATGAGATTGATTCACTTTAAATCTTAGCTCTCACAAACGTGATAAAGGCTAATAATGAATAATAGATCTGTTAATAGATCACATTAATCTTTTCCGAGGTCAAAGTTTGGTGGTGCCCCGATTATAATCCTAATTCTATGAGAAACTTTAAGAAAATATGAATATTAATTTTTATAATTGTCCATAAAGATCAAACTATTATCGCAGCACAACGCATAGCAGACTGTGTAAATGTGTAAATTACTCATCATTGGCTCCATCTGACACTGATCACACTCGTGAATCTCATCAAACAATATACTGTGCAAATGTATTGCGTGTCTGACAATTATCATCCCATTCCCCCAGATGTACTCCCTCTGGAGTGAGAAGGTCATGGGCTCAGATAAAAAATAAATACAAAAATATCATTGCATCTGGTAGCTAAGTTGATCTGTTTCATGTCATATTATGCTACATTTAAGATTTAAAGCCCCAATATGTAAGATTCCGGCTTTCAGCTCTCTTGGGGCCTCTGTGGTCGTTGGGTGTAACTGCACTGTCTCAAAACAGAGTGCCTCACACCAACGTGCATTTGTTGACATACAGAGGGAGGAGAAGCGAGCCGACAGGATGTCCTGAGAGACAAATAAACCATGTGGACTGATAAGGTACAGTCTGATCATGTTTCTTTCTAAATATATCGTTTGTCAAGCGTCAGCAGTCAGTTGTTAGCTCGGCGTTTGTGTGTGTGTTCTGTAACTTTGACCAGAGCTCTTTGGCTGTGGCTAATGGCTACTCTAGAGGGACTCGTTTACCACTTTACGTGTTACAAACTTTCTAAGCTAAGTTGAGGGGCCTCTGAGACATGACTGCAGTAGGATGACTTTATGCTCTCGATAAAGCTGCTTAATCTGAGACAAAGAAGACGCTGATAATGTCGGAGCAGAGCGTTATGACACAGCTGTTATAGACCATCATCTGTAGAGAAACACACACGAATAAACTTCATCAGCTGTGAACACTTATAACACCTACGAGTTAGACAGTGAAGGCATCTGGCAAAAAGTTACGTTGTAGCGTTACATCTGTTCATTTGTGTAATTCTCTCCTTTCATGTGAATGTTAGATACTGGACTGAGCCTCCACTTCAGACCCCTGAGAAGTTAGAGGATCAGGAGAGTTGTGAAGGTCTGAGGAGGAGTTAGAGGATCAGGAGAGTCGTGGAGGTCTGAGGAGGAGTTAGAGGATCAGGAGAGCTGTGGAGGTCTGAGGAGAAGTTAGAGGATCAGGAGAGTCGTGGAGGTCTGAGGAGGAGTTAGAGGATCAGGAGAGTCATGGAGGTCTGAGGAGAGGTTAGAGGATCAGGAGAGTCGTGGAGGTCTGAGGAGGAGTTAGAGGATCAGGAGAGTTGTGGAGGTCTGAGGAGGAGTTAGAGGATCAGGAGAGCCAGGGAGGTCTGATGAGAATCAGAGGAGATGTGTGAGCTCTGGAGGAGCAGCAGTGTTTTGGTCAGAGAGAGATCCAACTGACCAGAGGAGACCTTCTGATGTGTTTCTGTAATGATGTGCAAAACTCACAGATTTAATATTGTGTAACTCATTTATATTATCAAAGTTATTTTCACATATTTCAAGGTTTAAGTGTCCGTTATTATGAAGAATAAAACTGCGAACCATCTCAATTCAATAAAAACACTTTATCTGTCCACAAAAGGCGATTCAGATCTCCTGAGCCAGTTGGTGCAGGACACTGAAAATCAAAAGTTATTAAGAAATAGGATAAACACACTGAAAAGCCAGTAGAAAACTTGACACTGGAGTATTCAGTAGTATGTTATTAATTTAAGCACAGACAAATGTTCTCATTTAGTTCAAATATTCTGGATATTTACTCACATGATTAAAAAGGAAAATGTTCCTGTGTATGTCTTAGTGTTTGCTACTGTGCAAAATAAAACTACTTACCACTGAACAATGATTTAGTGCCAAATACAGAAAAATCTAGGAGATAATAAACCTGAATGTAAGGCTAAAATAATACATCAGAGCTAAAGATCAAATTGGCAAATATAAAAATGCCTGAAAGGCAACAGGACATTGGATAGCAAGTTATAGAAGCATGTAGACATGTTTTTATTCAGAGCAAACATGCAGAATATCAGACATGATTGAAGAATATTCTCATGTGTCAAAACTTCAGTGTTCGCTAATGTGGAAAATAAAACTGCCAAAAATCTCCCTCTAATTTACTGTAATATTCAGAGAAAGAGCCGAAGTGGAAATCAGAGAACTGGCAGCAGGTCTCTGGGATCACTGAAGGCCCGGTCCACTTTGAATCCTCATAAGATCAATGATTCCTGAAGGTCTTGGATGTAACAGTAATCTTTGTGTCTTTAAAAGTCTACAAACTCCAGCTCTGGGATATTTTTGATTGTAGTCCTGTTGATACCTTGAAAGAGAAAAGCATTTTATTTTACAGTTGTTCATTTCACATCTGTTTAGTTTGTAGTTGTGACAATCTGTCTCACTGATGGGCAGCTAATGAAGCAAATACTAATATACTGTGAAAAGTATAAAAACAATGGCCATGTTTTATCTAAGAAAAGGGAGCTCTGAATGATTCATTCAGTAAAATCAGTAAGTTCTGCAAATAAAATGTAGTCAAATACCAAGTATTTCGAGTACACTTCCTAGTGTATAAAGATTAGATGGATTATAATGAGTAAACCTGTTTGTTATATCATCACAGAAGAATAAAATCAATAATAATTTCACCCAAAAAAGAGAATTGAGGGGCACTTTGTTCCTATAAATATGACAAGTATAGCAGAGATATCAGAAATAATATACTTTGTACACTTTTTGATTAATAGTTATACATAAGCACACTACATTGAATACAGACTATAATTTTCACACAAAAATGACAAGAGTACTAACACTGTTGTTTTTTAACTATTTGGATAGAACAAGCACACAAAGGCTAATTAATGACAGTAAATAATGAAACTATGATCAGAAACTTTCAGCCCTGCAGACACTTCAGAAAACATCCCTGCTGTTGTCTGACTTCTGTAGTGGTGTTGGTGTCTCCTGTCAGGAGTTAATGCTGATCACATGAGCTGATACCTGAAATAAATACTGAGGTCAGTGCTGCAGTGGACTGTTCAGAATATAATCATCACTCGTACACCGGGACAGAAAGTTTTACGTGTTATCATCTCCAATATTACAGAGTAATATGAGCTAACTTCAGACCATCTGATTGTTGGTCGACAGCCTCTGAAGTGTTCAACAGTCTGAATCACTGCTATACTAATCATAATAATATTATCAGATACTTAATCTAATGGATTCTAACTCATAACAGTAGCATGTGAGGCTAACACACATGCTAACAGGAACTGTGTATTTCTAATGTTTGGCTGTGTCAGCGTTGATGCTGTATCGTTGTTGAGAGGCTGAACTGACTTTTGATGAACAGTAAAACGACAGAATAAAACCCCAGCGGCTCAAATGAAGCAACAAACATTTACAGACTTCTTTACTCACCCTCTGACAGCAGCAGAACAGCTCAGAGTCTGACTTCAGCCTGTTGTTTCCCGAAGCTCAAACCAACCCTAAAAGCCCATCCAATCTTCTCTCTGGTCCGGCTTCTTGCTCGGTTTTTCCTCCTCTTTCTTTTCCGATCCTCATCTGTCACAGTCCCCTTTCATATCATAGCCTCAGGTTGCATAAACTGGGGACACACATATGTGTTTATACTATTCATATCGGCCATAACGCTGAATTCACGTTCGTGCCGTAAAGCAGTTCCTACTTAGCGCGAGATGTCTGTTGGTCGACCGCGGCTCGTGGTTAACAGTTACATAGTGCCAGAGAAGATCTCCCGGCTGTATAGAGAGAGAGAGGGAGAGACTATTCACTTTACTTACTGACTCCCCAATATTAGAGGGACTTGAAAACAGTTATAGTAAGGTATAAAAGATACTTATTGTTGCTTTAAGTCATCACTACAATGAAATCATGTCAACATACCAAGCTGATGTCTGACCCAAATTAACAATTTAAAAATCAGCAGCTGAACTAAAATACCCCCCCTAGAAAAAAAGCCCTCAAACACAATGAATAAAATGCAGGAATGACATGATAGAAAAATGTGCTGCTTCACATCAGCATTACATCCCTTTTATTTGTCAAGTATGGTGCATTTGAATGTATGAAAGGGGCTATACATAAATGAAGTTTCTATAGCAGAGCGATACACAATGACTGCGGGACAGTCAGTGCACCGCTCCTGTAGGTCGCATGGGCAATAACGGCTCTAATACATCACACAGGTAGATGAGTCCAGGCCAAGAGAACCGGTACCCCTCATATACCACATCATCAGGGTGAACTAGTGGGTTAGATCGGTCTCGTGACACCCTTTCATGTCTTAACGGAAAAGGGTGTCCCGAGAGGTCCCCTTGTCCTGAGATCTCTGACAAGTGGGTATGTTGGGACTTCATTTATAGGGCGTCGGTGGCGCAGTTGGACAGTGTGCTTGGTCAGTGATAGGGAGGTTGCAGGTTCAAGCCCAGCTCCGGGCGACACATGGCTATGTGTCCTTGGGCAAGACACTTAACCCCAAGTGCATCAGGGGGCGTGTAAATGGGCATGAAAGGGTGAGAATGTGTTAGTTGATACTGATGGTAACGTAAACAAAAACTTAGAACCATCAGTGAGTGAAAATGAGAGCGAATGGCATGAATGGGTAGATGTGACCTGTGGAGTAAAGCAGCTTTGAGTAGTCAAAGACTAGAAAAGCACTATATAAGCTCAAGTCCATTTACCATTTAACGCTCATCTCACAAGTTGTGCCTCTGTCTACCAGGTTTGGGAGAAGAGGGCTAGTGCGAGGGGCATTTTACAGGATCAGATTCGAGCTCCAACATATCCTGCTCTGGAGTAGGTTAGCCGTTCAGAGTAAGTCACCATAGTGATCTACCCTGATAAGAAATGAACCAGCTCTGTGCTATCGAGAAACCAAGGTTAACCCTGAAGTTACCTCGCCAAGACATTAATCCTGCTTCATGCTATAGGCCCCTGAACTGCCTCAGACTGTTTTCATCAGCGAGGCCTGATTAGCACCGAGTTTAGGACCACCAGGAGCAGAAGGCCTCCCAGCCCAGAGGAACAGAAGCTCCAGAGATCCAACAGACCAAAACCCCCAATGATTCAGGGACACTCTGAGAGGAGACCCCCCAACAACAACATGGAGAGAGGCAATAATATCAGGGATGTCACAACTTCATTCATTTATTACTGCTTCTCTGTTTTACTTTCTGCTCATTATTTGCCTCATCTGTTCAGCTCATGTTGTCCTTTTATTCCTTTTAGAGGTCATAGTTACCACCACTAAAGAGGATATGTTTTTGCTGGTGTTTGTTTGTTTGTTTATTTGTTTGTTTGCTTCTTAGCAATTTTACAGAAAAACTGCTGGATGGATTTACATGGAATTTGAACAGGAGTTTAAACGTCTCATTGTTCAACAGACCAGAGTTGAATGTCCACAATCCTTTGTCATGTCTTTCATTATTGTCTGCTTTCAGCTCCAGGTGCATGAAGCTGTGATCTGTTCAGGGTCAAATATCCAAAGATATATCAGAGACATTTTGTCATGGATTATGTGAAAGTAGCCAACAGTCAGTTCTAGACTTGCAGCTTCTATCTGCTTTAAACCAGGAGGATTTCAGCATTTCAGGATTTCAACTCTCCATGTATCCTCTAAATTTACTGTTACAAAAGTCCATTATTATGTTGTTCAAATAATGTTTGTCAAATCTTGATGGCCGTCTGTCCTTCCATTGGTCTGGGGTCATATTAAAATCCCCCCACAATGATATTATCAGTGGGATAAAGGCTTTTCATCTCCATAACTGGAGCACTAACTGTTGACATCAGATCTTTATTTTGGGCCTTATTATTGTCACCATAAAGACTGGAAAGAATCAAAAAGAATCATCTCTGTTCATGACTGTCACTGTCCAATGAGCATTTGTGTCTGCTGTGTGGGTTATAATCTTTCCTGGACAGGTGTTGGACAAACAGCCACTCCGCCCAGCGTGAGGAGACATAACTAAATATTATTCAACCCCCCTGGTTGGTCTCTACTCTGCTCACTGTCTGTCAGCAGGTTGTTACAGTTCAGTTTGTTCATCTGAAGAAGTTTAACTCTACTGTGACAATTAAATCTGACATGAAATGAACATGAGAACAAGAAATGACTTCAGTTTTCATCAATAAATGTCTATATTTGAAAAGAATACATCTGTCATTTATTGTTGAATCAGATGTTGTGTGTCTTGTTTCCTGTTTCTAAAACAAACAGACTGTCACAATAAGAGGAACACATCAGTTCTCCTACAGGACACACTTAGGGCTCTAATTTCGTAGACCAGGCACAGACGGAGCGCACCTGCCCTGCGCCGTGCCAACGGGGTGTGTCCAGGGCATTTTGCAGGTTTCATGCACGGCGTAGTCTGGCGCAGAGAGGCGCACCCACGCCTCCGTCCCTCCTACCGGCGCAAGTAGCAGAGAGGGAGGAGAGAAGATGTTAGTGGGTTTAACACAGCTGAGTGTGATCTTCACCAATCAAATGAACGCCTCTCCTTGCCTTAAACTGCGCTGCGGGCGAGGCGCAGTGACAATTTCACCTCGGTGGCGAAGAAGGTCAGAGCTGCTGTCACTTTTACAGCAACTGGGAGAGCGCAGAGGCCACTGGGCCACGCATCGGAGGCCACGATACGCGTCACCATGTGGACCACCTCGTGGGACAGATATCATCTGTTCCTGTGTCATAATAGGAGTACAAAATTAAGTGATAATTACATTTAAACACAGCAGCAGGCTAATCCATTCATTATGCTTGTGATCCACATGCATTCCTGGTCTGTCATCGCCAAATAGCAGAACCTTTGGTGAAAATATATCCCCTCCTCATCCTCCTTGCAATAATATACTCCATCTTTTTAGATCACGTTACGAATAAAGATTAAAACAGAGAAATATGGGCAATCACAGGTAAATCCTTAAGACACCGAGTGACTTACATTTATTCAGCGAGCGTCTCTTTCTTTTTTCATTTCTTCTGAATTTCATGAGATGAGACAGGCCGGATACTCCATATTGGACGATGTGGCTGTTTGTGGTTGACTGAGAGATGTGAACTCGTTAGTTATGACAAACGTCTCTGATCTGACATCAGATGTGACGGGACAATTAATATAGATACAAATGTATGTGCAGGTTCAGACGGTTACATTAAATAGTGGTTGCTGTGATTGTTTATTGCATTGAAATGTGCCTGACACTGCTGATACCTGCCTGTGAGGTTTTGGTGACGTGTGCGCACTGTGCGTCTGTCAGCCAAATTACCACTTCACGGGGTGTGCCTCGTCTGCGCCGAGAATAGACCAGGTTGGAGCTGCGGGCTTTCAGCGTGCCTTCTGCACAGTTTTTTGGAACGAAATTGTCACTGCGCCAAGCTGAATCTTTCGACACCTCACCCTGGTGCGCCGTCACACCCATCTCGGTGCAGCAGGTCTACCAAATTGCCAAATTGGCTGCGCACGGTGGTGTGCCAGACGAAATTACTACTGCAAGGGCTGTGCCACCCTGAGTTGCGCCAGGAAATTAGAGCCCTTGGTGTTATTTACAATAGAAGAAGAGTGTAGATATATCAGGAGGAGCTCAAAGAAGTCTGAAATGTCAGCATATCAGATATCAGCAAAAATCCACCATCATGCATCCCTACATATGATCAGTCAAACATCTGGACATGAAGATGGTTCAGTTAATAATCACACACAGAAGATCTACAATAGAAACAGAGAACACATGAACTTACCCCAGAATCTCCAGTCGACAGATTGGACTCTGCAGAAAATCACACAGCAGCTTCACTCCTGAATCATGAAGATTGTTGTCACTCAGGTTCAGCTCTCTCAGATGGGAGGGGTTGGACTTCAGAGCTGAGGCTAAAGAAGAACAGCTGATCTCTGACAACCTGCAGCTCCTCAGTCTGAATAAAGAAGAGAGAATGAAGAGAAAAACTATTTAGGATCCAATCAGATGTGTCCACATCACACAGTCTGCTCAGCAGAGCCAATCAGCTGCTGCTCTGCCTCCTGTAGTTCAGTTTGTCTCAGCTGCTTTCACACACGTCTTGATCCATTCCTCCTGTTTCTCTAAACTGTAAACAGCAGAGCTCAGATTTTTCTGTCAGGATCAAACATTCACATCTAAACACTTCAATCTGAGCTCACAGTCAAAGTCTGCTGTCACATGGTCCACACTGCAGTCCAGATGAACTTCATTAGAATTAATGATCAGAAAATGTTCAAGAAGAAAAACTTGATCCCACCTGGACAGGTGAGACAAGTCAACAAGCCAAACACATAGAGACTCCTACACACTGTGGTCTACATGTGCATCTCCAGAACCTTCTTTGTTCCTTCAAACATGTTGGAGCTCAGACCTTCATCAGGTTGATGTGGATCAGACTGTAAATCAGCTGAAATCTTGTCCAACAATACAGTCAATGTTGGAGCTGGACTCTTTTTTCTCTACTTCAGAAATATTGTGGACTCAGTCACAGTGTCCATGTTGACCTGTCCCTCAGATTGTCTCCGTCCATCTTTCATATCAACGTTCAGCTCCTCTGAGCCTCCTGAACTGCCTCAGACTGTTTTCATCAGCGAGGCCTGATTAGCACCAAGAGTTTAGGACCACCAGGAGCAGAAGGCCTCCCAGCCCAGAGGAACAGAAGCTCCAGAGATCCAACAGACCAAAACCCCCAATGATTCAGGGACACTCTGAGAGGAGACCCCTCAACAACAGCAACTGTTGTTGTTATTATTGTCACCATAAAGACTGGAAAGAATCAAAAAGAATCATCTCTGTTCATGACTGTCACTGTCCAATGAGCATTTGTGTCTGCTGTGTGGGTTATAATCTTTCCTGGACAGGTGTTGAACAAACAGCCACTCCGCCCAGCGTGAGGAGACATGACTAAATATTATTTTTTGTGCTATTTTCTCAGGTACTGTATACAGATGACTGAAAGCTCATGACAGCATATTTCCATTATCGTATAAAATCATACATTGAAAGCCAATTCAATAAATATTTACAATTATTTTGATTTGGTTGTATTCTAGGGATGTCCTAGTGTGGTGTGCATGTGTATGTAAACAAAATTTACGGTAAATGTGTGCATATGGGAGGAGCCAAAATTCAGCCATCAAATTATTTTCATTTCAACTTAAAATGATAAAATCTATTTTTCAGTGCCTGCAAGATAGTTTAGGCTTATGTATGTATGTGTGTACATGGGTGTTTTTGTGTGTGTGTGGGGGGGGGGGTGTGGGTGTGTGTTTGTGTGTGTATGTGGGTGGGGGGTGGGGGGTGGGGGGTGGGGGCAGCTACAAATGCTTATTTTTTCAAACAGGCTCAAAGCCTGACCTCAGCATGTACCCACTCACAGACCCACGTTTACACGTGCCCTTTGTTCAATGATATAAACATCTTGCATCTTGTGGCACTTCAAAAGCTGACCCACAGTGACCCCAAAAGTCTGGCTTTGTCTGCACAGGTGCCATGGCAGATAAACACTTGTATAGGTGTCCATTGGTTGGGGTCTTATTTCATTCTGCCTGGTCAAGATGAGCTGACACAGCTACAGCACTGCTGAAGTCCTCAACCTCCTTGGACTGGGAGATGAGGAAGATCCTCTGATGAGGTCAGCTCAGATGGAGACACAGAGGATGATGTGGACCAGAGGAGGGGAAAGACACAGCATGTGGTCCCTTATCTGGATGGGAGTCAAAGGGTGTTTCTTAATATGTGTACTTCAGCGTACTTCTGGACTTGCGGACTTGTAATAAATCATGAATTACAGCCGAAGTTCTGTTCCAATACTAAGTCCACATCGACACAAGTTCGGTTCACTTACCCAGATGTGGACTTGCTCCGCCCCTTTTACCAAGTCTGCTACCGCACGTTACTTGAGCGGACTTTTCACAGCTAGAATCCTACAATGAAATTAGCACCATTCAGCAGGAAACTACGTCAGCCACAAAGAAGAAGAAATGGCAGAGGAGAAGGTGCACAGTTGTAAGTAACCATTGTTGCAGCATAAAATTTTGAATAAGATAATTATTTTCAATAGACTTGTGTTTGAAACCTGAACATTGTATAAAAGTCATCCTTGATAAATTCTGAATGGAAGAAGTGGGTGATTTTGAAACGATAAAAGTTAGCTTCTGTAGCACTGACACAGCGGTCCCTGTTAATACTTAATACTTTTGCACTTTTCAGTACAGCTAAGACACCTAAAAGTTGTACGTGTAGGCTAACTTCTGCAGTGTTACATGAGCCCTGTACATTCTTTAGATGTGAAATAATTGGTTTTGCTTGTCTCTTGTAATGACAGTATGAACTTCTTTCTATGCAGGGACAACTGAAACCCAGGCCCTGATCCACTGGCGGGCAGCCAGTGGGTCAGCCCAGACAGGTTGGGGGTGAGTAATGATTTGTGTACAGTTGCTTATTGTATGTTAAGGGACATTATAAAGACGTTTTGTGGCTATATCTATGATGATTGACTTATATGCTCTTGTTTTGCCAGGGACTTTGTGACAACTTCTGGCCTGCCATGTATTGGCTAGGCAGGCCAGGAAGAAGTGGTGCATTTTGAAAGGTAAGCATAAGGTAATGTCTTGCTTCTGTTTGTAATGGTTTTCAAAATCTATCCTCAAACTGTCCTGTCAAAGAAGTGCAGTTTGCAGAAGCTATATTTTAAAAAATACTAGAGCTAGAAAGTGTGTCTTTTGTCTCAGTAGCTTAGGGACCCACTGACAGGTAAGGTGGTAGAGGCTGGAAGTGTGACTGCTGCCACCTAGCAGTGGTATTCAGACATGGATGCAGCACTCAGGGGCAGCACTCTGTCAGTCCAACCCTGGAAGTCACATCTGAGAGACACTGCAGGAGACTCAGTCAGAACACAAGCCTCTACCCCCACCTGAGAGGAAGACAGCACCAGGCAGCCAGCAAGGAAAAGGGCCAGAGAGGAGAGTCTGCTGGAGTTTCTGAGCGAGCAGGAGGAGATAAAAGAGGAGAGGGAGAGGAGGACACTGGAGAGAGAAGAGGAGAGAGAGAGAGAGAGAGAAGTAGAGAGAGCAAAGAAATATTTGAGCCTATTTGAGAATCTTGTGAATAAATTAAAAATAAGTGTTGTTTTTGTTTGAACTCGAGCATTGATTCATTTAACCCTTTAGGCGCCAAAGTCGCAAAATTGCGACAAGCAACATTGCTGGATGAAACAGGCCATAGCTGCATATATGGTGCTGAACAGTGTTACCACTTTTCACCAGGGGATAGTGGACACTTTAATCTGAGGAGCATTGTTTGTTCATTGGCGTGTTTCTATTCAAAGTTTTGGCGTAAACTTAGTTTGAAACACACACACCAGATCGGGGAGACGCGCGAGTGGCTGTAAAGCGGAGCAAAGAGACACGCACAGAGAGACAGAGAGTGAGATAGAGAGTGAGTTAGAGTACTGACAATGCTGAGAGTACTTCATCAAGTACTGACTGACTCTGATTCTGAGGATATTTACCCTCTAAGATGACGTTCAGTCGTCCAGTGAGGACGAAACTGGTGGACGAAACACGTATGTGTGTAGCGGCACCGGGTCCGTGCGCCATGACAGTCCCCAAGCAGCACATACTGAGGCCGATGCTTTGCCTCTCCGTGGCCGGGGTGAAAGTAATCGGCGAGTGCCGAGGAGGGGACGTGGTCTGGGAAGCAGGGAAGCTCAAAACACCGTGAAAAATGATGGTGGTAGCGTCAATGAGAAAAAAAACGCGGAGCCGGCAGATGAGGGAGAAGCTGGGAGATGAAAAGCACTGTCAAAATAGCGGTGGGGCGTTACTGCTTGGCCCGTAAATTACAATGATGATGCCCTGGCTTTACTTAGGGATGAGGAAGAGTACCAAAAGTGGATCAGACATTTTGATGAACCTGTTGGGTATTGTGCAGACAGAGATCTGACAAATTTTGAGCCCAATGACTTCTTGTCTCTTTTTTTGGATGGTGAATTCTGGAGCCTAATCACAAATGAGACAAACAGATATGCCCACCAGTTCTTAGAGAGGGAAAACCCCAAACCAAACTCCAGGTTTCATGACTGGTATGATGTTACAGTCATGAAGATGAGATGAAAGCTTTCATGTCACTTCATTTGCGTACATTTTCCTATACGGCCGCCACTTGGTGATGTCACAATATGCAAAATAGATGAGTTTATTTACTTCCATTCCAAATTTTGGGTCATACTGAAGATTTTTCTCAATTACAGTCGGCCTTTATCTCTAACCACTTTCAAACTACAGCCTTTTCAAATAATGATAGAAAAATTTTATATTTTCTTGAAAAACTCTGGCGCCTAAAGGGTTAAAAATCATTTATATATTCTAATAATTCATACATTTATGTAGTTTTTAACTGTGTCAGACTGTGTTACAAAAATACATAAACATAGTTGATATATGAAATTCCCATTATCATTTGGGCTTATACTGATGCATCTTTTTATCTATCTATAAATTGAGTGGGTCAGAGTTGGAGGAAGAAATACAAGACATTCACTGTCATTGTAAAATAGTTTATTGCAGTGAAAACATTCTGCAAACTAGAAAAGCACTCAGAGCGCACAGACAATAAAACAATTATCAGCCTCTTTAGAAAGGCTTCAATATGAACACAAAAAGGAAGCAAATGAATCCATCCTAAATGAAATAAGATAAGTTAGAAAAAGGATAGAACAAATTGAACTTGAAAGAATTGAAAGCCCTCATATTTTCCAAACAGAAATATTATGACAGTGGGCCAAAGGCACAAAAAGTTTTAACAAGTTTAAAAAACAAAGGTCAAAAGCAAAAATATCTAAAATTAAGGATATCAACTCAAAAAAATTTACACAACAGGACAGAAATAGCAGATGAATTTGTGAAATATTACCAGAAACTGTACACTCCTGAAAACTTAGATACCAATACTGAAAAACTCAGAAACTGTTTGGAAAACATAAATCTACCTAAAGTTACAGAAGATCAAAAAGCACAGTTGATAAAGCCAATAACAGAGGAGGAACTATCAGAAACAATACAGAAAACTAAAAATGAAAAATGCCCAGGTAGTGATGGTTTCACAAATGAATTTTATAAAGAATTTAAACAAGAATTGTTCCATTCCTTGTTAAGGTTTATAATTGGGCCCTCAATACAAATGAGTTCACCCCCACGTGGAAGTCAGCAATTATAGCTGTAATTCACAAAGAGGGTAAAGACCCAACAAACTGCTCATCATATAGACCAATTTCACTTTTAAATGTTGACCAAAAACTTCTCAAAACAATCATAGCAAAAAGGTTAGCTAAAATAATCCCCAATATTATAAATTTAGACCAATCTGGTTTCATCTCTGGCAGGCACCTAAGTGATAATGTGAGGAGAACCATTAACGTAGTGGAATACTCACAGAAAACAAGGCAACAATTACTCATGTTGACACTTGATGCCGAAATGGCTTTCGACAGGGTGCTATGGCCTTTTATCTTTGAAACATGTAAAAACTTTGAATTGGCTGAAAAATTTTTATGTTGGTTAAAATTGATGTATCAAGCATCAGAAGCAAGGATACGAGTAAATGGCACCCTGTCTAAACCTTTTGAGCTTTTAAGAGGTACCCGGCAGGGGGACCCTCTCTCCCCTCTTATCTTTATCCTAGCTATGGAACCACTGGCAGTAAAAATAAGGAATAATCAAAACATACAAGGAATACAAATTGGCATGAAGAACATAAAATTGCCATGTATGCGGATGACGTTGTTCTGTGTTTAACTCATGTAGCACCATCTCTCAAGGCATTAATGGAGGAAATCCAACAATATAGTGACGTGTCTGGATACAAACTTAACACAGGTAAATCGGAGGCAATGGCAACTGGGCAGCCAATAGTACAGGATATTAAGCAGAAATACACATTTAAATGGGAAGAAAATAAAAGAAAATATTTAAGAGTTTTCATTTCTAAAGATGTAAGCAAGTTATTTGAACACAACTATGGAAACTTGGAAAAATGTGTAAAATAGGATTTAAGAAGATGGTTGATGATTCCACTCTCTGTCACAGGAAGAATTGAAGCAATTAAAACAAACATTTTACCCAGATTTATGTTCCTGTTTCAAAACTTACCAATATGTATACCTCAAAATACTTTCCATAACTGTGATAAAAAATGTACTGACTTTGTTTGGGGAAGGAAAAAAGCCCGTATTAAACTCATAACACTAAAAAGTAACAAATTATCTGGAGGACTAGCACTACCAAACTTACAAAACTACTATACAGCAGCCCACATAAAAAGTATTCTAGCCTGGATGAATAAAGACTGTAAAACCAAATGGAAAAGTTTGGAAACTGCACAAATGACAAAAACGATGAACGAACTCATATTTTGTAAGTTAACAAATGCAGCTGCAGATAAAATTGATAATACATGTATAAATATCACATTAAGGGCCTGGATAAAAGCCAAACAAACAAAAACACTTAATAAAGATCTGATGTATTTAAGAGAGATAGCACGTGATAAAGACTTTAAACTGACTATGATTGATGATACTTTTAAAGTGTGGGCAGAAAAAGGTTTGACTAGATACTTTCAGTTGATTACAGACAAGGGAGTGGACACCTTTGAGCATCTTGTAAAAAGATTTAATCTTCCAAATTCTCAGTTTTTTAAATATCTTGAAGTACGAAGTTACCTTATGAATTTGATGGGCAACCATAAAACATTAAATGATATTCACCCCTTAGTTACATACATAGCCAACACACATAATAAAACTAACTCTAAGAATATACTAGGAAGAATTTATAGAATTATCGAAGGAGAGATAGAGGGGGGTAAACCAAAAGAATTGATTAACTGGGAAAATGAATTAAACATAAGTATAACAGAAGAAGATTGGGAGAACATGTGTTTTAACACATGGAAAACAACTAACTCTTTATTTTGGAGAGAATTCTCCTGGAAACTTCAGACCAGATACTTTATAACTCCTATTATTCAATCAAAATTCAATGGCAATATCACACCAAGATGCTGGCATAACTGTGGAGAAAGCAAAGCTGACCATACCCATATCTACTCATACTCATGTCCGATTTTGGAAGAATACTGGTCTGCAGTCAAAGCGGAAATGGGATAAATATTTAACTGTGATCTTTCCTTAGGCCCCCAAAATTTACTCTTGGGAACCCCCCCAAGGCCCTCCTCCTCAAATCCGATATATACTTGTACAGAATCTTGAGAATAACTGCAATTAAACAGATAATGAAAAACTGGTTAAAACCAAATCCACCACAAATAAACAAATGGAATGAATCAATAAGAGAAATATATAACATGGAAAGAATTACAAATAGGATAAGAAACCTCAGTGATGTTTTTGAGTTGCGATGGAAAAGATAAATGAACTAATGCAACTATAAAAATACTCAAAAAACATGGGTCGAAATGGGGGGGGGACCTCCAGAAATATTAAAAAGACGATCTATATTGCCAGCACTGTTCTGTCAGGTTTTTTTTGTTTTTGTTACTCTTTGATTAATTTCTGTTTTGTCTGCTTTTCTCTGTCTAGAGCGTTTTTTTTTTTTTTTTTTGTATATGTATATGTATATGTTTTTTTTTGTATGTAACCATATACATTTATGGATTCCTGGATTGGCAGATTACATCAAAGACAAGCTGGTGTCCCACAAAGTCCCATCCTCCCTTGACGACCTCATCAACCTGGCCATCCGTGTAGATCTTCGGGTGCAGACACAGAGACGGGAACGACGTCTGGGGTTCAATTGTCAGCCTCTTCAGAGCCCACGTCAGAGGGAACCTACCTGTCAACACCAGAGTCCAAACCCTGGTGTTGACAGGTTGGTGCGACCCAGTTGCATGCGACCCATGCAACTGGGTCGCACCTCTCTTACCCCTGCTGAACGAAGGCGACGTCTGCCAGCTCAGCTTTGCCTGTACTGTGGAGGACCAGGACATTTTGTGGCCACCTGTCATTTAGTGACCAGGCTCACCTGTAGATGAGGGGATACGGGTGAGCTCTGTAGCTGAGTCCTCTCACTCTCGTCGCCCCCTGCTCCAAGCCCACCTGCTTCTGCCTGATGGTCCTCACACTCTGGCCACCCTCATAGACTCTGGAGCCGATTCCTGTTTGGTCAGCAAAAGTGTGGCACAACAATTGGGACTAGGCCAGCTCTCTCTCAGTCACCCCATCCCAGCAGGAGCCCTTAATGGCCATGAAATAGGTGTCATCACCCGCCACTCTCCATGCTCCTGTCCGGTAATCATAAAGAGACCATTCAGTTCCATATCCTTGACTATCCTGATATGCCTCTGGTCCTGGGGTTCCCGTGGCTTTGTCGGCACAATCCCCACATAGACTGGTCCACTAGTTCCATTCACGCCTGGGGAACCGCATGTCATCTCACCTGTCTTAATGACGCCATGTCACCACTCCAGTCAGCCAGCATCATTCCACCACCTGAACTCTCCAATGTGCCACCAGAATACCATGACTACAGTCCCGTCTTCAGTAAAGCCAGAGCGACCTCTCTGCCTCCTCATCTTCCATATGACTGCGCCATAGATCTTCTGCCCGGCACCACCCCTCCCAAGGGTCGTTTGTATTCCCTCTCTGCCCCTGAAAGAAAGGCCATGGAGGAATACATCAGCAACTCCCTGTCAGCTGGCCTCATCCATCCTTCCTCCTCCCCTGCTGGAGCAGGTTTCTTCTTTGTCGAGAAGAAGGACAAGTCCTTGTGGCCATGCATCGATTATCGAGGACTTAATGATATCACGGTGAAGAGCCACTACCCCCTGCCTCAGATCTCATCGGCCTTTGAACTGCTACAGGGAGCCACCGTCTTCACCAAACTGGACCTCCGCAACGCCTACCATCTCGTCCGCATCCGGGAGGGGGACGAATGGAAGACAGCGTTCAACACTCCTATTGGCCACTATGAGTATCTGGTCATGCCGTTTGGACTTACCAATGCTCCTGCAGTGTTCCAAGCCCTGGTCAACGATGTCCTCCGGGACATGTTAAACAAGCACGTCTTTGTCTACCTGGATGACATCCTAATCTTCTCGAAGACTCACAGCGAACACATCCATCACGTCCAGTCCGTCCTCCAGAGGCTCTTGGAGAACTCCCTCTTCGTCAAAGCAAAGAAATGTGAGTTCCACGTCCCGTCTGTACCCTTCCTGGGCTACATCGTCTCCAAGGGCCACATTCAAATGGATTCAGCCAAAGTCTCTGCTGTCACTACATGGCCCGTTCCTGAGTCCCGCAAACAACTGCAATAATTCCTGGGGTTCCCAACTTCTACAGAAGGTTCATCCGGAATCCAGTTCCAAGAAAACCTTCCTGTGGTCGTCTGACGTTGAACACGCCTTCCAGACCCTGAAGAAGAGGTTCACATCTGCCCCCATCCTACAAATGCTTGATCCCGACCTCCAGTTCATCGTGGAAGTGGATGCCTCTGATGTGGGAGTAGGAGGAGTTCTCTCACAGCGGTCCTCCACAGATCACAAGCTCCATCCCTGCGCCTTCTTCTCCGCCCCCTGTCTCCTGCTGAGAGAAATTATGACATCGGCAACAGGGAACTTTTGGCAGTCAAGTTAGCCTTTGAAGAATGGCGTCATTGGTTAGAGGGAACCAAGGATCCATTTCTGGTATGGACAGACCACAAGAACCTGGAGTACATTAAGACTGCCAAAAGGTTGAACTCCCGCCAAGCCCGTTGGTCCCTGTTTTTCACCCAGTTTAACTTCACCCTGTCTCATCGACCTGGTTCTCGCAACACCAAGCCAGATGCCCTCTCTTGTCAGTTCCTACAGGATGATGACATTGCTGAGGAGCCTGCTCCCATCCTCTCACCTCCCTGTGTCATCGCCACCCTCACCTGGGACATTGAGGAACTTGTGAAAGCTGCCACCCTGGATCAGCCTGGCCCCACCACCTGTCCACCCCGCTGCCTATTTGTCCCAGAGGCCCGTAGATCTGAGGTCCTCCAGTGGGCTCATGCCTCCAACTTTACCCGTCATCCTGGGTCCAGTCGCACTCAAGAGGTCCTGCTCCAACGGTTCTGGTGGCCCACGCTGGAGGAGGACACCAGAGACTTTGTCAAGGCCTGTCAAGTCTGCAATCAGCACAAACCCTCACACCATGCTCCTGCAGGACTCTTCCAACCCTTGCCTATCCCTCACCAACCCTGGTCATATATCTCCCTGGACTTCGTCACCGGTCTTCCCCCCCTCGGATGGGCACACAGTCATCCTCACAGTGGTGGACAGGTTCTCCAAGATGGCTCACCTCGTGCCCCTGAACAAACTGCCCTCGGCTAAGGAGACAGCCCAGTTGGTGTTAAACCACGTCTTTCGCCTGCACGGTCTCCCAGTGGATGTGGTTTCTGACCATGGGCCCCAGTTTTCATCAGTGTTCTGGAGGGAGTTTTGCACTCTCATCGGGACCACCGCCAGTCTGTCGTCTGGGCGCCATCCCCAATCAAACGGTCAGTCGGAGAGGATGAACCCGTCGGCGAGGAAGGGGTCTGCAGTATCTCGTCCACTGGGAGGGTTATGGTCCTGAGGAGAGATCGTGGGTACCATCTCGGAACATCCTGGACAAAGACCTGATCAAGCAGTTCCACGAGAGGCATCCAGATCAGCCGTCCCTCAGAAGGCAGGGACCCCATCACAACAGTCATGAGTCATCAGTCCTGAAAATACTCAGACCTCTGAAGAGGACTCTGATGAGGAGGAGGAGGAGGGCACTGTTCCACCACCAGATGTCCGTGAAGACTCTGCCTCAGAAGAGTACAAGGGACCCCTCCCCAACCGCCCTGCCCCTGTTTGAGATGTTTGGGACGTCGGAAGCCGTCCCTTGAGGGGGGGGTTCTGTCACAATCCTCAGCCTCTGTCACTCAGCAGCCTTCACCCTAATCAGCTCAACTCCACTCACCTGCGCTCCTGAGCACACCTGCACCTCATCTCCAACAATCAGCCAGCCTACTTAAGCTCCAGCTCCACACTCACCAGTTGTCAGATCGTCTTCGCTCTCATGCCTAGCAATCCAGACACTCTCACCGGACTGATCAGCCCGTTGCCGACCTGCTTCGTTCTCGTTTCTGCTCTACTCGTCTAATCCTCGGCTTGACTACAAGGTATCGACCAGTTTCTGTCCTGATCTTACCTGCTCGCCTGATCCCTGGTTGTCGACCTGCTTCCTGTTCCTGACGACGAGTTTCTGCCTGAAAGTCCTGATCGGTGTTGGCTGTCTGATCTCTGGCTTACGACCCTGCTTCCTGTACCTGACAACAAGTTTCTGCCTGTGAGTCCTGATCGGTGTTGGCAGTCTGATCCCTTGCATCTTCCTGACACTCTGGTTGGCAACTCCTTAAAGACTCTGCTCCTGTGGAGAAAGAGTGTGGCTGCAGTTTGGCTGAAAGTCCTGGTGGGCAGCATCTGGAGAAGGATGTTGATGCTGTCCCTGGAGAGCCTGAATTATTAGAATAGAGCTTAGTGATGTAACGTAAAACTACAAATAATGATCTTATCCAAATCTGAATGATGAAATGGACGTACAAAGGCAGCAAAACTGGCCAGCAGGGCTCATCTCCTCTCGGTCCTCTGCCGTCGCATCCTGGCCCTCCTCTGAAGGCTCTGCCTCCTCAAACATGCAGCCTCCTCTTCAGTGGTGATGAATAGGATCCCAACAGTAATGATCTGATTCATTTGATTCATTCCTATTAATTCTGTTTTGAATAATTGAAACCTGATGACTGATGACTGATAGATCTTCCGTTGTCTCCCAAACCACACTCGTTTTTTCCTGCCCATGGTCGACTATTTATATATATATATATATATATTTTTTTTTAATCAACAAACCACCGGCAAGGCAACCAGATGTGAAGTGTAGGTACGTCGAAGGGGATGCCAGCAAAGTACACTGCCTTCCCAATAGTGGTAGGATCGTTCTGTGGACTACCGTACCCTTGAAGTCCGAACTCAGGAACGAACTTGCCAAGTTTGAACTTCCAGAGTTCGCAAGTTCGAACTTGTAAACTTTGAATTGAGAAACACCTAAGGACTAGGATAACTTGGTCCCCCACTATTACAGACACGGGCCTGCACCAGCCAGCTGGGACCCTTTGTCAATCAATCAATCAATCAATCAATCAATCAATCTTTATCTGTATAGTGCCAGTTCATAGCAAGTGTTATCTCAAAAGACTTTACATTAGAGCAGACTGAGGACAAACTCTTCATTTTATAGATACATATATATGCACCTATACAAATATAAAATGTACATATACACATATATCCAAAGCCCAACACGAATCCATCATGAGCATAGCACTGGGCCAATCAAACTACAGGAAGGTGTTTCTGTAGGGGGGCTTACAGTAACAGTGGCAAGAAAAACCTGTTTAACATCTCGGAAGTCTTGAGCAGATCCAGTCTCATGTTAAACAGCCATCCATAGAAGCTGTGTTGGGATGCGATCAAGAGAAGGGAGGTGAGTAGAAACAAGTGGACAAAAGTAAGAACTGAAGGTAGTGACAGATCCATGGGCCAATCATAGACCTGTCCCCGTCATGTTTGTCTCTGCTAATATAAATTTATCAGAGGTAAGCCTTTTGAGATGTGGCATCTCGTTTTTGAGAGGGTTGTTGGGATCCATGCGCTCTGTCCCTGCCGAAGCTTGAACCACAGCTGGCTGACCATCTCACCCTCCTCCAGGTTCACACATAGGTGTGAACCCTCTGATAAGGACAATAAGGCCCAGCTCTGCTATGTAGTCTCTGCTCTTGCTTTTCTGATTCATTTGGAGAAAGGGACAGAGCTCCACTCTCTCAGCTCTTTCTCAGCCTGTAGAAAGGGACACAGAACCTCTCCAGTCTCTTCTCAGGAATACAACCTCAAGACTTTTTCTGCAGTCCTGCTCAATGCGAACTGCAGCACCGCAATCCTAAGAACAGTGAAGCGAGAGCCTGCCAAAGGAACAGGAGTTCCTGATGGAAACAACATAAAGCAACATGACTGAGTTAGCATCAAGCTGCTAACTCCAGGGACAAAGAAACAACCAGTGGTCTTCAGAGCCAGAAGCTGAAGGGCCAGACCGGCCTGGAACCCACTAGGAAACCACCAAACCTGCAGTACTGGACTTTGCAGAGCATCACCAGAAAGGACACCTTTTCCATACATGGACTTGGTAACGTAACTGGGCTTTACATAGTTAAGCACAGGACATTTCAGTTTCTACAATCACTGCATTGATTTATTGAATGTGTTCTTTAAGCTTTAAGCAATGGCTAACTGCCGCTAACTACAATTTAACTTGGAAACTTCATGTAGAGGCAACAACATTTAACAAAGACCTTTCCTAACCTCCATCACCCCCCATAGGGTCCTGAATGTAAATGTCGTGGTTTGAGCCATGTGGTGTTAAGACACCCTTTTGAGGCAGCCATCATGCTCTTTTTCTGTTAAATCCCATTACTTAATGTAATTAATTATTTCTGATAGCCAATATTATTAAGTGACACAGTGAATAGTTGTCCACTGATTATAAAGCACAACAGGGTCCTCATGTCTATGTGGTTGTAAAGAAACTTACAATGGATGAATAATCAATACAACCACGGACAGAAAGATCAATCTAATGTTAACATTAATATCAATAATGAATATAATCTGGAGAGGACTGATGTTGATTAATATAGCAGCATCTACCTAAACTACCATTAAAATGGATTTAACTGATCTAAAAGTATGAATTTATGTCAAATGATGTCGTTTCTGTTAGTGGCTGATGCAGGATAGAGCACATTGAGTCTAGCAGGTCCACAGCGGCAGTCATCCATGATTGTTTGTCAAGGTCATACTAATATATGTGTGCTGTTTTGTAGGAACTATTTTGTATTTAATTTTGTTTCTCTCTCTAAATTTAATATAAAATCTCTCTAAAGTCCTGGCATCACACACTATGCAGTCTCCAGGATGGAAATTAATTCACTTTTGGTGAGCTTTTTTCATATTTTTAAAAGTCACTTTTTTCACAAAAACTGTCATTTAAGGGGTTAACATTCTGAAACAAGGTAAAAAATTGTAATGTATGGCTACAGCTGAAGTTACTGAGAGTGGCCATGTAAAAAAAATGGAATGATACATTCATATATCAAGTTTTTTATGGCAGTATTTCTCGGCTGATAAATTTTACCCTTAGGGACATATTTGGTGCCTTTTATGCAAAATCTGACCCTACTAGAAAAAAAAACATGCATCAAAATGTATTTTTCTACCAATCTTTGACACTCCTAGGCTCTGATAATCACCCACAATACATGACATTTTTCGTGCAAAGCATTGAAAATAATTCACTTTTTGTGTGTTTTTGTATTTTTTAATAGTCAACTTTTTTCAAATAAATCTTCATGTACTTACAAGTCCAACAATAGCATGTCCAGATCAGCATCAGTCAGACATCCCTGCTCATCTTTCAGCTCACGCCAGTGAGCTGAAAGATGAGGAGTGCTTAGAGTGCCAGTGTTTATCCCTGTCCGGGCATTTAGCTTGTTACTCTCCAGCTTTCTTTTTTTCGTCTCCTCCGATAAAACTTTTCTTTGGGTTTTTTGCTGCTTCCGTCATGATAACAACACTACATGTAGCTTTCTTCTTCTTCTTCTTGTTTAACGGCGGGTGGCATCCAACGTCAGAGGAGCATTACCTCCACCCACTATGCAGGAGTGTGAGCCAGAGGTCCCTATTTCTATTAGGAAAATAAGTGCATATTTACTTGAAACTAAGTTCTGTTCATTAAATCTATTTTAAAAATTTATAAACTGCTTTATATTCTCTTTTTCCCAACATTTAGCTGTCGCCTTGAGGGGGAAGTGATGTATGCCTTAAAGCAGTCAAAGAAGCAAACTTTTGTAGTTTTTTAGTGTGAAAGTGTTCCTACCATCCACATCGAAGTTACTTAGTGCCAGTGAAGGCGATACAGACCCCCTCAGACCATGACAGAGGTATCATTCAACCTGTTGTAAGGTAACGTACTATAACAAAGACTCTAGAAATATTATACTAGGGTGGAAAAACTACATAGTGTTGGTTTACGGGGTTAAAATTTTGAAACAAAATAAAAATTTGTAATGTATGGTTACAGCTGAAGTTTCTGAGGGTGTAAAAACTGGAATGACACATTCATACATAATTTTTTTATGGCAGTATTTCTTGGCTGGTAAATTTTACCCTTAGGGACTTATTTGGTGCCTTTTACTAAAGGGATGCACAAGAGTTAAGTGCAGTATGAACCAAGGCCCTTAAAGGTACATTTGCATTTGTAGTTTGAGTCCAAAGATGACAGCAGTCTGCACCAGGAACCATCATTTAACAGTTATTTTCACATTAACAGAGCAGTACCAGTCTTGAGCAGTCCTGGGTCATCTATGGAACAGGAATCAGGTGGTTGTTGATGAAGCCCACGGACCCGCCATAAAAGGCTTTTTGTCCACAAGCTCTGTCCTCTTTGACCTTTGACCTCACTGCATCCCTCTCCTCTTTGTCAGCTTTGGTCAGGAGAAGCACATCCCCAGCTCCTGACATGTAGTTTGGTTCTTGAAGCTCTCCAAAGTGCATCTGGGTGAAGCCTCATGGTGACCTGCTCCATGATTTGTCTGCTTTTCCCCTCGAGTTTGTTTCCCAGGCGATGTGCAGAATCAACGATGTGGTCTTCTTCTCTGTCCACTGTGGTGTGATCTTTGATAGGATTTTAATGACCATCTCTCTCACCTTCTCTCCCTCTTTTTCTTTAAGTCCATGGATACAGAGATTCCAGCGTCCACTGTACCTCTCACTCTCCAGCATCCACTTCTTTAGGTCATTATTTTCCTCTGTTACCGTCTGCAGCTGGTTTTTACTTTTTCTTTGTAATGGTTGATTTCTTGATGGTTGAAATCGAGGCTTGTTGCTAAGTTGGTAATAGCAAGAGTGTTCTCGTTTAGTTGTGCATTAAAGTTGTCAATAATAAGAGTTAAATTACTCAGTGCTTGTAAGATGGCTGTGTTGGATACCTCATTCCCAGAGGAGTGATCAGGGTAAAGTTGTCTTCTTCTGTTTTCTTCTGTTGTTGGGCACTGAGATTTTAGTTGGCGTCTGGAGACAGCGTTTATTGTTTGGAGTGCTAGCAACCATATCCATGCTTAAGCTAGCTGTAGCATGCTCACTGAGTGACTTTTCCACTGCAGTCGACATTTTCTGACCATTTGTTGTTCAGATTTCATTAGAAGGTAAAATCGTCCATCCTCATTACTTTTTAGTCAGGAAACATTTTTAAATTTGAGTTTTGGGACTTTGAGAAGTAGAGCTGAGCAACATGTGACTGCTCAGGTCACCATCTTGCCCCTCCTCCTTAGTGGAGATTTTAGCGTCAGTATGAGCTTCTTTTGGACCAACGTCCTCTCAACCAAGAAAAAGGTCAGTCTGCAGTCTGTTGATAAGCAAGGATCTGTAAGGGGTAATTTCAGTGACAAACTGTGAGGCTGCACAGAGTTCTCAGGGATTGGCTGAATTTGTATTAATTGTTGTGAACACAGAATCACAATTCCCTGAAGAGACTGAGTTATGCACAAGATTTTAAGGTCATTTGAAAAATTAAAGGATAAGTTCGGTTTCTACAGCTTTTACATAGTTTATAGAATGAAGTAGAACAATATACTCACCCAGAAGGCTTTCCTGATCCAAACAGTGCTTCGGGAGATATTTAGATCCAAAATCGAGCGGCGGACATCCGTAAAATGGTAGCAGACGGGGCATGTATAGCCGCTCCTTAAACTGCATTAATCGTCCAAAAACTCATTAGTTTCACCAACATTTCATCATGGTCCGCTCGCGCTACTCCTCCACGACAGTCCGGTGTCACTCCATCCATGTTTTTGTGACTGTGCTGACCTCTGAACTGAAAAGTTTCTTTCCGGTTGCGCGCATGCACAGTACGGCTCATTGTTTCAGTGGCGAGCGGTGGCTACACAATAACTTTCTTCTTCCAGTTTTGTGCAAAATGGACGAATATCTATCGGATGAAGATGTTGTGGATGAGAACTTTGAAAATGATGGGTGTCCTTATAGTTTCGAGCCAGAGTATACAGATGAGGAGCTCATCGAAAGGAGGACGCAGAGGCAAGAAACTTTTCAGTTCAGAGGTCAGCACAGTCACAAAAACATGGATGGAGTGACACCGGACTGTCATGGAGGAGTAGCGCGAGCGGACCATGATGAAATGTTGGTGAAACTAATGAGTTTTTGGACGATTAATGCAGTTTTAGGAGCGGCGCTATACATGCCCTGTCTGCTACCATTTATAGGGATGTCGGCCACTCGATTTTGGATCTAAATATCTCCTGAAGCACTGTTTGGATCAAGAAAGCCTTCTGGGTGAGTATATTGTTCTACTTCATTCTATAAACTATGTGAAAGCTGTAGAAACCGAACTTATCCTTTAAGTACACTGTACAAATGAATGGTGACATTCAGTTTGGTCTCTACTCTGCTCACTGTCTGTCAGCAGGTTGTTACAGTTCAGTTTGTACATCTAAAGAAGTTTAACTCTACTGTGACAATTAAACTGACATGACGTGAACACATTAACAAGAAATGACTTCAGTTTTCATGAACAAATGTCTGTATTTGAAAAGAATACATCTGTCATTTATTGT
The DNA here is from genome assembly GCA_037902135.1 of Cetoscarus ocellatus. NCBI lineage: Eukaryota > Metazoa > Chordata > Actinopteri > Labriformes > Labridae > Cetoscarus > Cetoscarus ocellatus. Next base: position 201,184 of record JBAMNC010002007.1, read on the forward strand.
TGAATCAGATGTTGTTTGTCTCCTACAGGACACGCTTGGAGTTATTTACAATAGAAGAAGAGTGTAGATATTGCCGGGTTTTGTGAGCAGAGTTAACCAGGAACAAAACAAAATATAACCCAAATGCGGATTAACCAAAGATTTAATTGAAAAAAAAAAGACAGATTGAAAGTCCAAAAATACTAAGTACAACGAAAAATCTCAAAGTAACAAATCAAAACTGAGCAATAAAGTACAAAACAAAGTCACAGAAAGTACAACTAAATCCAAACAAAGATAACTCCAGACTTACTTAGAGGCAGAAACTGACACCAGAAGACCAAGGAGACGAAAGAGTAATGAGCCCACAAAGACAAAGGGAAAGCATGCGGGTTAAATACATGAGGTGATTGGGGTAAATGAGAAACAGCTGGAGAAGAACAATCAGGGATCAGGTGTGACAGGACTAGACAGGAAGCAAAACCAGCAGCAAAAAGGGGAGACAGGAGGACTTTCAAAATAAAACAGGAAACACAAAGACAAGACAAGAAACAAGAACAAAATGGGTAACTTAACTAAACCCAGGAACAGGATCAAAACAGAAAACACCAGACACAAGAAGTCTAACAAGTAACACAGAACTGGCAAAATCATGACAAGATACACTATATTGCCAAAAGTATTTGCTCACCCATCCAAATAATCAGAATCAGGTGTTCAAATCTCTTCCATGTCCACAGGTGTATAAAATCAAGCACCTAGGCATGCAGACTGCTTTTACAAACATTAGTGAAAGAATGGGTCGCTCTCAGGAGCTCAGTGAATTCCAGCGTGGAGCTGTGATAGGATGCCACCTGTGCAACAAATCCAGTCGTGAAATTTCCTCACTCCTAAATATTCCACAGTCAACTGTCAGCTGTATTATAACAACGGGGAAGAGTTTGGGAACGACAGCAACTCAGCCACCAAGTGGTAGGCCACGTAATCTGACGGAGCGGGGTCAGCGGATGCTGAGGCGCATAGTGCGAAGAGGTCGCCAACTTTCTGCAGAGTCAATCGCTGCAGACCTCCAAACTTCATGTGGCCTTCAGATTAGCTCAAGAACAGTGTGCAGACAGCTTCATGGAATGGGTTTCCATGGCCGAGCAGCTGCATCCAAGCCATACATCACCAAGTGCAAAGCAAAGTGTCGGATGCAGTGGTGTAAAGCACGCCACCACTGGACTCTAGAGCGGTGGAGACGCGTTCTCTGGAGTGACAAATTGCCCTTCTCCATCTGGCAATCTGATGGACGAGTCTGGGTTTGGCGGTTGCCAGGAGAACGATACTTGTCGGACTGCACTTTTCCAAGTGTAAAGTTTGGTGGAGGGGGATTATGGTGTGGGGTTGTTTTTCAGGAGCTGGGCTTGGCCCCTTAGTTCCAGTCAAAGGAACTTTGAATGCTTCAGCATACCAAGACATTTTGGACAATTCCAGGCTCCCAACTTTGTGAGAACAGTTTGGAGCTGGCCCCTTCCTCTTCCAACATGACTGTGCACCAGTGCACAAAGCAAGGTCCATAAAGGCATGGATGACAGAGTCTGGTGTGGATGAACTTGACTGGCCTGCACAGAGTCCTGACCTCAACCCCATAGAACACCTTTGGGATGAATTAGAGCGGAGACTGAGAGCCAGGCCTTCTCGTCCAACATCAGTGTGTGACCTCACAAATGCGCTTCATATTTCATTGTTTTTCCAAACTTGATGGGGATAACTGGTTAAGCATAAAATCTTCATGATGATATTTTTTCAATGTGCTGAACACATACTGCACACATTGGTGTTCCTCAAGACTTTTTAGCTATATAAAACTTGTCTGTTGTGTGTGTGACCTAACACCCCCACACCTGCAGGTGCAGAGTTGATACTTTTGAGTGGATGCATAACAGGGGGGTGGGGAAAACAACTATTCCCATGTCAACTTTGATACTTCTCATGGTGTGGGCATGTAGGAAACAACCTGACTTTTGAACTCCTGCCAAAATGGGGAAGCCAATGTAGACTTAAGTTGATCACACCCAAGGCTTTCCAACTATCAAGTCATCATTAGAGCTCTTTATAAAATCATGGATAGAAAATATAGTATTTGGATGAAAAATTAAGAAGCCAAGTGTGTGTATGCGGACAGTGGGAAAGACCTGGATGTAGTTGACTTTGAAGCTTATATTGGCTTGCCTACTTTGGCAGGAGTTAACAAATCAAAAGGTGAAGGAACAGCAAGACTTTGGAACACTGAGACTGATAGGGCAATATTTCCAGACACCACACATGTGAAGACATTCTAAGTTTTGGAATAACAAAAGAGGAGGGGTGAGTGCGATTTTATAGTGACGAACCACAAATATGTTACAAAAAAAAGAGAAAAAATAAGTAAATAAATATGTTTATGAGAGGAACAGGAGGTCACCAACCTCAATCAATATGGTTTATTCAGGATCTGGATGAAATATTTTCAGGATACACTTCCTCTAAAACTGAAAGTTTGACCTTATGGTGACGCTGAAGGAAAGGTCATATATCATCAAAACCAATAAGGTTCACACTCTTGTGGTCATTATAATGTTGTCAGTAAATTTGAGAAGATTTGTATGAAAACTTTTCAAGATACATGAATTCTAATTTAAGAGCTTGGCCTGATGGTGGCACTAGAAGACAGTTCAACTCACTGATAGGTTTCACCTTTAAGGAGTTATTTATGTATTCAACAAACACACAAAGTGCCTGACACAAAAACTTGGTCAACAATTTTATGTAAATCATTTTCTGGAGGCAAATATCCCCTGGGATTGACCCCAAGGGTATAATGTGTTGGTAATATTTGAGGATAATAGGAGGGTCAATAATCACACACAGAAGATCTACAACAGAAACAGAGAACACATGAACTTACCTCAGAATCTCCAGTCTACAGTTTGGACTCTGCAGAAAATCACACAGCAGCTTCACTCCTGAATGATGAAGATCGTTCTCACTCAGGTCCAGCTCTCTCAGATGGGAGGGGTTGGACTTCAGAGCTGAGGCTAAAGAAGAACAGCTGATCTCTGACAAACTGCAGCAGCTAAGTCTGAATAAAGAAGAGAGAATGAAGAGAAAAACTATTTAGGATCCAATCAGATGTGTCCACATCACACAGTCTGCTCAGCAGAGCCAATCAGCTGCTGCTCTGCCTCCTGTGATAACATTACACATAAGTAGGGATGTACAATATCATCATCATCATGTTGGTGTTGGCAGATATGAGCTCAAAAGTTCATCATCAGTATCACAGGTCTGAACATCTCTGTCTAGATGTTGGGCCCATATATCAGCCGTACATCTCAGCAGGATGTGAAGGAGCTGAATCATGAAGATGATGAAGTTTGAATCAGAACCATCAGACCTTCATCAGATGAAGACTTTGACTTCTTCATCCTCATCCTTTAAACTCTACAGTGAGCTCTAAAGACTGAAGTTTGAGCTCTAAACTACAGATAGTTTCATGTGTCCCACTTGAGAAGAATGTGTTTAGATGTTATTTGAAGCTCTTTGTCAGGATGTTCTCAGAGGACCACCCTGCTGTTTCATCAGGAGAATTATGAGAAGATCCAGAAGTTCAGATGTTCTGGTTTGAAAGTCTCAGCCTGGTGTTACTGGGGGGTCTCAGAGGTTAAATATATACAATCAGTTGTTTTTATTGGTTTTAAAAACATCAAGAAAGACACAAACAAACAGATTTCTCACAACGTCAAAAGATATTACAACCACCCCCTCCCAAAGACTGGCTGACAAAAGGAAACAAATGAACACAAAAACAAACAAACAAATCACATGGACATGAAAACAAGTACACTGAAATGATATGAAACAAGACTGAGCAATAAGTAAGGCAATAATTACATAAAACTTGCATAAGAGGTGGCAGCAGGCACTAAATTATATTTCTCTTAGTGTGTACATTATCATAGTCCAGGACAGACTGTCATATTTTGTAGAATCCATAAACCGACCCTCGAGTAGTGTATCTAATCTTCTCCTGCTTCAAATGTACCATAACATCATTGACCCATCGACTGCACAGAGATGGAAGGTTGGACTTCCAGTTAAACAAGATGAGGCGCCTTAAGATAAGATAAGATATTCCTTTATTAGTCCCACGGGGGAAATTCCAAATATACAGCAGCAGCAGGATACAAGAGAAATATAAGAAAGAAGCATAAATGAAAAATAAGGTAATTACAAGTCAAATACAGTAAAGTAAAATAGAGACAAAAAATAAAAAATGTTTTAGTATATAGTAAGTGGTATATTTACAGTACTTATGTACATGTTTGTTCATTTACAGATGTTATGTACATGTTGATATTTAACAGGTGGAGATTTGAGATATAAATATAAATATGGTGGCGATGTACATGTTTGGTATTTTGCAGTGAAACATTTTAGGTATCACATATAAATATAAATGTGGTTTATTGCACACTGGAGAGGTTTTTGTTATAAAGTCTGACAGCTGCAGTAGGAAGGACCTGCGATACCTCTCCGTCACACACTTCGGGTGGAGCATCCTGTCACTCACAGAGCTCCTTAGTGCAGTGAGTGTGTGTTGGAGGGGGTGGGAGTCTTTGTCCATCATAGAGGACAGCTTGGTTGTAGTCCTCCTCTCCACCACCTCCTCCACCGGTTCCAGAGGGCATCCCAGGACTGAGCTGGCCTTCTTTATCAGTTTATCCAGTCTCTTCCTGTCAGCTGCTGTGATGCTGCTCCCCCAGCAGACCACTCCATAGAAGACTGCAGAGGCCACAACAGAGTCATAGAAGGTCTTCAGGAGTGCCCCCTGCACCCCAGAAGACCTCAGCCTCCTCAGCAGATAGAGTCTGCTCTGTCCTCTTTCGTAAAGTGCGGTAGTATTATGAGTCCAGTCCAGTTTATTGTTAAGATGAACACCCAGGTACTTATAAGATGTAACCATTTCAATGTCCCTTTCCTGAATGTTCACTGGTGATTGGGGGGAGTGGGGGCACCTGCGGAAGTCCACAACCAACTCCTTGGTCTTATCAGAGTTGATGTGCAGGTGGTTCTGCTGGCACCAGTCCACGAAGTCCTGGATGAGTTCTCTGTACGACCGGTCGTCCCCATCTGTGTTGAGGCCGACGATGGCAGAGTCATCAGTGAACTTCTGGAGGTGGCCCGCCTCTCACCTGCCTCACCTGCACTCTGTTTTTATTGCACCACGACATCCACTTGTCTGGGGCAGGCAGAGAAAGGGGGGGGTCGGTGGGCTCCTACTCCACCTGTTCTTCCCCAGCTTTAATGCACCACATCACACTTGGAGATGCACTGAGTCACTGTGAAGGGTTAATGTATCTTTGTCTGGCAACAAAGATACAGAATGGGGGGGGGGGGGGGGGTCAAGGGGTGGATCACTAGTTTAGGCTTGGTGCGGCTGGTGGGGTCCGGCCCCTTGTGGCTGTGACTCTGTGCTGGGGAGCCCATCTCTATCAAGTGGGATGGTGTTGGTGGCTCTCAGTTGCGGCTGGGCTCCAGTGCCTGCAGGTGGGAGCCTGGGGCGGCTCCCGGGGGCGGGTGGGCTCTGCTGGGTTTCATGTCTCTCGGTGGCCTGTGGTGCGGGATCTGTGGGCCTGTTGCTCGCTGGGGACCTCGGCTTGGGTGGCTGCCCGTGGGTCGCTGCTCAACTTTCGCGACTCAATTTTCTTGTTTTGTGTATTTTTCTCCCCTGTTGTCCTGTATCTTAGTTATTTTTTTGGTTTTAGCTATCTTTAATACTGGATCGTTTTAGTTGTGGTACTTCCAGCAGAGTTTTGTCATTCCTTTTGGACTTTTTCTTTGTTTACGATGCTCACCTACACACGTGAGGAACTCCTGCAGCAGCGTAATGGAGCCGTTTGCCCCACTGCACGCATACCTGAGGAGATATGGAGGGGGATGCGCAGAGGGAAGAAAGCCGGCTCCAAAGTCAGAGAGAGGATCGAGAGGGACAGGAGATTTAAACCTTTCCTTCCTTCGATCATTATGGGGAACGTGAGGTCACTCGCCAACAAGGTTGCCGAGCTGATGGCATTAGTGAACAGCCAGCGGATTTACAGGGAGAGCAGCCTGCTTGTCTTCATGGAGACATGGCTGCAGGGGACAACACCGGACAGTGTGATCGACCTGACCGGCTTCACGCTGGTCAGAGGGGACCAAGGGACACAGAGCAGTAAGAATAGAGGAGGGGGGATTGCTGTCTTTGTGAACTCTAAATGGTGTTGTCCCGGACATGTGACTGTGAAGGAGACTGTCTGCACCTCTGATGTGGAACTTTTAGAGGTGGGATTACGTCCATATTACCTACCGCGTGAGTTTTCACACGCCATTGTTGTTGCTGTTTACATCCCGCCATCAGCTGCACCGGCCGGCACCCGTGATGTCATCCACGCTGTGATCGCGGGACTCCAAACCCAACACCCCAGCGCCCTCGTACTTATCAGAGGGGACTTTCATCATGTGTCTCTCTCTCCTGTCCTGACAAACTTACCCAGTATGTGGACTGTGCTACAAGAGGGAATAAAATCCTGGACCTCCTGTATGCCAACGTGAAGGGAGCATACAGCTCTTCTTCTCTCCCTCCTCTGGGGGAATCAGACCACAGCCTGATTTACCTTGATACTACCTACAGGCCGCTGGTGGAACAACAAGCGGCCACCATCAGGACTGTAAAGGTTTGGTCTAAGAACGCAGAGGAGGCGCTGCAGGAGTGCTTCAATGTCACAGACTGGGATCTTTTTAAAGAGGACTATGGTGATGACATTGAAGGCCTCTCTCATTGCATCAAAGACTACATCCGTTTCTCCATTTCTGTGAGGACAACATTTTCCAAACCAAAAAGATCCACTGCTTCCCCAAAAACAAACCATGGATCAATCAGGACATTAAAAGCCTCCTTAGCAGTAAGAAGAGGGCCTTCATGTCTAAGGATCGGGACAGGCTCAGGGCTGTCCAGAAGGAGCTGAAGAGGAAGCTGAAAGAGGCCAAGAACAGCTACAGGGAGAAGATTGAGACCAAGACGGGGCAGGAAAACTCCAGAGAGCTGTGGTGTGGGATGAAACGGATGACAGGCTTCAACAGACCTGCACCCAGAGCTGAGGGAGACCCAGAGTTTGCTTCTGAGCTGAACCTATTCTTCAATAGGTTCGACACAACCCCCACCCCGGTGAGCTCAGAGAATGGATCTGGGTCTTCAACCCCAACCCCAGCCCCCACTCACAACTCTGCAGGAGACTCTGCCCCCCTCCCTGGCACATCTTCATCCTCCTCCCCTAGCTTGCAAGTGGCTCCAACAGACAGCCCCCCCTCTCCCCCCAACCTCCACCCCCTGGACACCAACCTCACCCAGCACCCCTCCCTCTCTCCCTGCCTCACACTCACGTCCAGCCAGGTACAGAGGGAGCTCTCCAAACTCCGCACCAACAAAGCCAGTGGGCCAGACAACATCAGCCCCAGGGTTCTCAGGGTGTGTGCCAGGCAGCTCGCTGGAGTCTTTCAGCACCTCTTTAACCTCTCCCTGAGGTTGATGAAGGTGCCCGACTTGTGGAAGACCTCCTGCATCGTCCCGGTACCAGAAAAAGGACATCCCAGCACTCTCAATGATTACAGACCTGTGGCAATAACGTCACGTCATGAAGACCTTTGAGAAGCAGGTTCTTCAGCACCTGAGGACTCTGCTCTCTGCTTTCCAGGATCCCCTGCAGTTTGCATACCAACAGCACATTGGCGTGGAGGATGCCATCATCTTCATCACCCACAGGGCCCTGTCACACCTGGAGAGACCAGGGGGCACTGTGAGAGTCATGTTCTTTGACTTCTCCAGCGCCTTCAACACCATCAGGCCCTGCCTCCTGGGGGAAAAGCTGCTGGACATGCAACTGCACCCTGACACCACAGCCTGGATACTGGACTACCTCACAGGCCGGCCACAGTACGTCAGGGTGAATGGCTGTGCCTCTGAGGTGGTTACAAGCAACACCAGAGTACCCCAAGGAACTGTTCTGGTGCCCTTCCTCTTCACCCTCTTCACTTCAGACTTCCGGTTCAGCTCTGGTTCCTGTCACCTCCAGAAGTTTTCCAATGACTCCTCTATTGTTGGATGTATCACCGACGACGACGAGGGGGAGTACAGAGAGCTGAATGAGAGCTTTGTCACATGGTGCGACAGCAACAACCTGAAGCTCAACATCAGCAAGACCAAGGAGGTGGTGGTGGACTACCAGAAGAACAGGAGGTCCCCTGCCCCCATCAGCGCCTCACACCAACGTGCATTTATTGACATACAGAGGGAGGAGAAGCGAGCTGACAGGATGTCCCGAGAGACAAGTTCATGCCTCATTTTTGTTTCTGTGAACATAGAGCTGATGTGACTCATCTGCCCAAAGCACTTTCTCCCAGAAGCTTTGTGACTTGTCAATATGCATTTTGGCAAATTCCTTGTCTCGCTTTTTTATGATTTGCTTTCAACAGTGGTGTCCTCCATTAAGTCCACTTTGGCTCAAAAAGCGATGGATGGTGTGATCTGATACAGATGTACCTTGACCTTGGAGTTCACCACTAGTCTCTCTGGAAGTTACTCTGGGATCTTTGATGTATGTATATTTATGTGTGTGTATATATGTATATATATACACACACACACACACACATACGCGCACACACACACACATATATATATATATATATATATATATATATACATATATATATATATATATATATATGTATATGTATATGTGTGTGTATATATATATATATATATATATATATATAAATAAACATATATACATATTTAAAGAAATGAAACTGCATGTGCCCCAGTTTCTTCATTTCATATTGTTAACTTTTAGAGTTTTATTGCCGAGCTGGTTTGACCCTGGATTTCAATTCAGAAATCTGGTCACCTTAATCTAGACTCCCTCAAACAGAAAAAGTCAACTGTAGCAAACCTGCTAAGTGTGTCAGCCCAGGAGCTCTGGACAGGTCCAGGTTTATGAAGGTCTCAGACAAGTCCCTCTACTGCGCTGCTCACTGCAGCTGTGAGGACAAACAGGCCTGTTACAAGGCAAACAGTCACTGTATGTCTACTTTTAGCCAAATATGATCATTTTTCAGGCAATTAGTCTGAAAGGGGGTCTTTCTGCTCTGTGTGTTGGGGGGCGGCGGCAGGGGGGCTGATTGTTCATTTTAAAAACTGACTTTTAGGAGCTGAGAGTTTGAGTTGTGATTTCATTGAATGATGATCTGAAGTGAAGATGGAATTGTGATTATTTGGTGTAAAGTTAAGAAAGGGGTCGTTAAAAATCAGAATCAAATCTCTCTCTCTCTCTCAGTTATAAATGTATGAACTGGTCAGATATTAAACTTCAATGACCATCAGCCTTTCTGGGCGGCCCAACCATTTATCTGCTGTCTGAGGAAACCCTTCAGTCTGAGAGATTAAATATGATCAAAACACAACTTTTAGTTATATATCAGTTTATTATAATACATAAGGTTAAAGGTCAGCCATTAAAGAATAAATGAACTCACCTCAGAGCCTCCAGTCTACAGTTTGGACTCTTCAGTCCAGCACACAGAAGCTCCACTCCTGAACCCTGCAGTTTGTTCTCGCTCAGGTTCAGCTCTCTCAGATGGGAGGGGTTAGACATCAGAGCTGAGGCCACGACTTTAACATGAGGCTCTGATAGTCCACAGTCACATAATCTGTAAAGATATATTTTATATATATATATATATATATATATATATATGTATATATAGAGCAGAGAGATTATCAGAGACAGACAGAGAGACACAACAGCAAACACACACACACACACACACACACACACACACACACACTCACACTCACAGCACCCTGTCTGGTCCATGTCCAGCTGTGTGTAATAATAATGGACTGCACAGCAGTGTGGTGAACACGTCCTCTTTCCTCTGAAAGTCTGATGATTGTAAATTAAAGCAACAACATAAACCTGTTCACTCAGCAGAGCGTCTCTGTCTCTCATGGCTTTGGCACAGACTATGTGCTGGAATAAGTCAACAGGAATAGACTTGATCTGTGGTTGGAGTCATTTATATCCATTTCAAAGCTTCAACAGCAGCTGAATGAGTGTCTGAACTTATAACTCGCTTGTTTTGAGCCCAAAATGATTTGAAGAAGCAGCTGAAAACCCTTCAGCTCCACACTCACAGCTAACAGAAGCATGAAGCTCTGCCAGGAACAAACATGAGACTTCAGAAAAGTTTTTCACAATAAAAGTCCTCGTCTGTAATTATGGGAAATGCGTTTATTTTGAAAACCCAAAACAGGTAGCTTTATTTCAGTAAGAGCTTGACACAACTCGGGAGGAATATCAAGGTTCCCACCACCACCACCACCATACAACACACACTCACACACACACACACACACTATATGAAATATCAGACATTCTCTGGCATTCTTAGATATTATGACTAATTTATATAAAATAGTGCAGTCACACACAGAGATTCCAGTGTCTCATAACCAAGTGAAGTTACAATATTGGTGTGGAAAATTCTCATGTTAATCTACCCTTCAAAAAAACAAGATTAAAGGGGACAACTGATGCTGATGTAATCGTCATATTAGAAACATGGTTAAGTAAATCCATCATGGACAAAGACATCTGTATCGATGGTTACAAAGTGTACAGGACTGACCAGCCCAATAAGTGTGGAGGAGTTGCCATTTATATGAAAATAAAATTCTGTGTGAAGGTTCTCCTCACTAAATCTCTGAGCAAACATTTTGAACTGCTGGCTGTTGATCTTGAGGTTTCCAAAAATCTGCGTGTAACAGGATTTATGTTGTATATTATTACACTTGCTTTCTGAGATTTGTGTTCCTTTTTGGCATGTATGGCTCTAGGGCGCACTCTCTTGGGTTTAGTCTATATATACAATGGGCAGCCGCAATGCATTGCCATTGTATGAGAGATGTGCCCGAGGTGGGTCGCAGACCGAAGCAGTTTGTACTATAACTATGTATAAACATAATTTTCTACTCTTGTAGGCTTCTAAACATACAGGGATTTATGTAGAGGTTTATGAGATAAATTATGCATTGTTTACCATAGTTTTTATGTACTTAACTGTCCATATAATTACTTTGTGCACTTATTAACAAGGTAACTAGCATTTGTGCTAGTGCTGCTATCCTGTTGTAGTGTGCTTCAGTATGCCGAGACAAGCCAAGTGCATGACCAGTATCAATCTGTTTGTACAGAATAAACGGTGGCATACAGACAGAGCAGCCTCCCGCTTCTTACTCTTCACACAATGCAGAGTCAACGGGGTTTCTTTGAACCACCCAGCTGCAGCAAAGTGCAACTGCGCACGGTTACATGCGCATTATGGTAGTTGGTTGCTACAGCCCCTCCTCAGCTGTCAATGATGCACTTCCCACTTTAACACTTGTGTGATGTTCATATACTCATAGACTTGTTACTCAGGCAGTGTTGGTGGGTTTGGTGGATCCACTACCTTTTTGGGTTTTTAATTCAATACAATCAAATAAGTTTATGTTAAAATATTCATTATATATATACTTAATCACAATTACAGGGAATATAAATAATATACATGGTTAATATTTGCTCTTTACCTTTGTTAGATCACATTTATAAATTAAAGTGCTACTTGTGTTTTGCTGTTTTTTTTTTTTTTTTAATGTAATAAAAAGAAAATCGGTTATGATCAACATATGACTTCTAAGTTCCAGGCATATGAGAAAGTGGCATCACAGGCAGCCCAGATCTTAATACCATAGTTTGCAGGTTTAGATGGTATATGCTGCCTAAAGGTACCATTTTAGTGGGAAGGCCCTCTGAGCAGAGACTCTTTTGACCATCTTGATTAGTTGTGATAAGGAACCACACTGGCAAAGCTATATATATTGTTTCCCACCCTCAATTTGCAACTATTATATAGTGTTATACCCCTTTCCCACTGGCTTAAAAACCTGTTAAACATGCCAACAATCATCTCCTGTCGGTAGTGGGAAAGGGTCTAATAAGCATTCAGACCCTCGTCGACCGACCCTGCAAGGGACATGGGTTTTTATCGGCTTGCCTCCGATCGGCTCCGGTGGAAACATCACACCTGGGTCAATGCGCTAATTTACGGGATGATGTTGGCATAACGTGTGTTGGGATCCATGCTGAAAGGGACATGTCCCTGCAGAAGGCTGAACCAAAGTTGGCTGACCATCCCACCCCCTCCCCCACGTCACACGTAGGTGTGAACTCTCTGATAAGGACAATAAGACCCTGCTCTGCTATGCAATCTCTCTCTTTCTAAACCATGGAGAGAAGGGGACACAGCTCCCCTCTCTCAGCTCTCTCTCAGCTCTTTCTCAGCCTGTAGAAGGAAACACAGAACCTCTCCAGTCTCTTCTCAGGAGTACAACTCAAGACTTCTTCCACAGTCCTGCTCAATGCAGACTGTAGCACCGCAATCCTCCCAAAAACAGCGACGCAAGGGCCTGCTTAAGGAACAGGAGTTCCTGATGGAAACAACAAAAAGCAACATGACAGAGTTAGCATCAAGCTGCTAACTCCAGGGACAAAGAAGCAACCAGTGGTCTTCAGAGCCAGAAGCTGAAGGGCCAGACCGGCCTGGAACCCACTGGAAGCCGCCAAACCTGCAGTACAGGACTTTGCAGAGCATCACCAGAAAGGACTCCTCTTTATACATGGACTTGGTAACGTAACTGGGCCTTACATAGTTTAGCATAGTACGGCTAAGCACAAGACTTTTCGATTTCTACAATTGCTGCATTGTTTTATTGAATATGTTCTTTAAGCTTTAAGCTATGGCTAACTGCTGCTAACTATATTTTAACTTTACCACTTCATGTAGAGACATCAACCTTACACAAAGAGACCATTTTCCTCCACCACTCCCCATGTGGTCCTGGTTGTAAATGCTTTGAGCCATGCGGTTTTAAGACATCCTTTAGAGGCAGCCATCTTGCCTTTGTTAAAGTCCTATGTTTGTACATAGGACTTTCTTTGGTTAGATCTTGTATGTTTTCATGTTTGTTAATAAATGATTTTGAACACAAAGTCAGTTGCTGGTCTGTTAATGTTGCATAAGAATGAATCTTGCCAAACTCTTCTCTGCAGAACTCCAAATCCTTCAACTTTGACTGACAATTGATTAGGTAACTTTGGTTATTTTTATTAACTTAATTATAATCATGGTTCCAAATTGATAGTCAGTAACTTTTATGAGACTGACTTAATAAATTGACTATCATTTCCCTTTATGGGTGGTGCCCCGAGGTAGATTTAATGTAAATTAAATCCCAATATTTAATGTACATTATTATCAATTATTTCTGATAGTCAGTATTATTAAGTGACACAGTGAATAGTTGTCCACTGATCATAAATGCACAACACCTGCCTACGGCATAATATCGAGCCTGTAACTTGGGGCAACAACAGGACGCCGACATCTCGGCAACAAATTCCATCCACCTTTGTATCATCAGCCCTCAAATGTCATTCAGTCTGCGCTGAGTTTGTATATTTTGAAAGAGGGACAAAAGTACAAAGTACAGAAAACAGTTGACCACTATGTCCATGGTTCACATGCTCCTTTCCACTGTTTACCTGTCTGTGTTGCTGCGCGCTGATGCAGGGGTTGAAGTGGGCCGGAGCCCTCCAGAGCTCAGCTCCACCACCTCGGAGCTGAGCTCCGCCTTAGTCAAAAAAATTAATCATTCAATTCAAAAATTCAAACTGGCAGGAGCACCACGGATGACAGATTTTATCATGCACAGCCTGCGTGGCTCTCTCATAAGCACTGAGATGCACAACAAATCAGAGCACAACATCATCATGGGGGGGGTATGGATGGGACATGGAGGTAGATTATCAGTGACTGCCAACATGTGTGCGCACCTGCAAGGAGCCTTGAGTTCGATAAAGACATTCACTCTACAAGCACAGGAGCATGGAAATATTACCTCTGGAGGGCTCCGGCCCACTTTAACCCCTGCATCAGCGCGCAGAAACACAGACAGGGGCAGGGATCCTGAATCACTTTCTGTGTTTATTGTAATTCAAACTGTGTCTTGTTGCCTCATGTGCACGGTTTAAGTGAACATTGTCACAATCCTCAGCCTCTGTCACTCAGCAGCCTTCACCCTAATCAGCTCAACTCCACTCACCTGCGCTCCTGAGCACACCTGCACCTCATCTCCAACAATCAGCCAGCCTACTTAAGCTCCAGCTCCACACTCACCAGTTGTCAGATCGTCTTCGCTCTCATGCCTAGCAATCCAGACACTCTCACCGGACTGATCAGCCCGTTGCCGACCTGCTTCGTTCCCGTTTCTGCTCTACTCGTCTAATCCTCGGCTTGACTACAAGGTATCGACCAGTTTCTGTCCTGATCTTACCTGCTCGCCTGATCCCTGGTTGTCGACCTGCTTCCTGTTCCTGACGACGAGTTTCTGCCTGAAAGTCCTGATCGGTGTTGGCTGTCAGATCCCCGGCTTACAACCCTGCTTCCTGTTCCTGATGACGAGTATCTGTCAGTGAGTCCTGTTCTATACTGGCAACTCTTTAAAGACTCTGCCTCTGGTATTGAAGTGTGTGGCTAAGCGTAGCCCAGGGGGACAGCATCACTGGCTTCCAATCCAGGGATTGGGTTTGAGTCCCACACCCAACACGACTTCTCCTGTGCCTTTCAATAAAGACTGTTTCTTGTGAACTCTGTTGCTGTCTCACGTCTGGGTCCTTCCTGTCTTCGTGTCAGAACATATCTATTTAAAAAATAATGAGCCAGCCTTTTGATTAATTAAAACTCAACATTCCTGAGTAGCCCAGCTCTTGTTTTCACTTAATTTTTCTAAATGATGAATTCATCCTGAGGTATCCAGCATCACTTATTCTCCATGATATAAGAGCAGTCTGTAGGGGATCAAGCTCCCAATGCAGTCTACTAAAACTTTTGACTTTGTACATCTAGAAACAACCAACATAAAAGTGTTATGATGGGAAACAGTGCACAAGATTTATGGATGTATGTTCTTTCAGTGCTCTTATTATTATTTAATAGTTATAACACTTTTGTCACCAGTCTCTTTGCAAAAAAAAATATACTTTTTTTTTTCAAGCCGACATCCAAACTGTTATGTCTTTTTTCACTAAACAAATTAAAGTTGTAGTGATTTAAAATTTAGCAGCGTTAAATCTGAAAGATTTGGCCGTGGAGTTATTAATTAAGTTAATTAATAATTCAGTAACTTATTCTCGTTGGGGGCACCAGCCTCTTTAATAAGGCAAATCTTAATTTAATTAATTGATTACTAAGTTAGCTCACTTAAATAATACAATTTAACCAAATCAAGTTTTATCAATCTCAGATCTTAAGTCAGAGTTCTCGCTTCAGGGACGCTGGCTTCCGAAGAACACTTAAAGACAGAGAATTTTAAATCAATAATCATAAATATATTAAAGTGAATAATCTTACAATGAATAAAATAAATTGTGAGGATTATGAATAAGATTGCAATGAAGTGATCAGGTTTGAATGAAACAGTGGTAAAATCAGAAAACTTGAAAGGATGGTGAGTGAGTGTATGTCTATAATAAATGAACCGTTAACTACTGAACTTTGGAGAGAATATGGATAAAATTTCGATTAAACCAATTAAGGATTAGAACACTTTTTAAGTCTAAGAGTGCATCAAATCTCCTTTTAAGCACAGAATGTTTGCCTACTTGGTCGAAGACGACTCTAGTGTTGTTTCTCCGAGGCTGAGAAGGTCCAGGCTACCAGTGGCTCAGGTTGGTTCGATCAGAGTTGGATCAAGTTGGTGACGGTTCGATCTGGAAAGCTGAACAGCGGATCTTGAAGTCCATCTCTCACACCTTCTGGACAGCTCTCTTTGGAGAATTTTCTGGCAAACGCAGGCTTGGAAGTTGGTTGCGTCTCAAAGATCTCACGGTGTTATTAACAAAAATTTACAAATGGCTGATTTAATTTGCGCAAGTCTCTTAAAACACCGCCGCTGGCCAGGACAACGATGTCTCACAGAAAACTGTGCGAAACCAAAAACAGGAACAATTCAACAATAATTATATGCAGGCTTGCGTTGGAAAGCTTGGAGCATTTAGATTCTTACAGAGAAATCTAAATTAAAGACTAGTTAAAGTTGCAGATCAAAAATTAACTGAAAAATTTGCGCGATCAGCAGACAAAAGAAAAGTTTTACGTGCTTACAAAAGCAAAGGCCTGAATGGCGCGAAGAACTAGAAAAGAAAGTTAGGCGTTACGAGAATGAGAAGTCGACTGGAAGCATAAGACAAGAGACTGAATGAGAGTTGGCATGCGTTTTTAAACATCTCCGATGGGTGTGAAGACGATGACGTCACTGACAACTTTCATCATCTCTTTCTTGATATTGTGGATTTTAGTAATTAAGTTTAAGTATAATGAACGAATTACTCATATCACTCAACTCACCATAAGAATAAGGTCTTAGACAACACATGAACAGATGATAAGAGGATGATATCAAACAATTCTAAATCATTAATGAAACACACAGTAACGATGGCACATTTATCATCATGCTTTAGGTAAATTACCGACATACTGTTGTGCAAATGTGGCTCAATGAATACTATACTACAAGGCATTACTAGAACACACTGTAACACATAATGATTACATTGTAGGTAATTTCTGGTATTTATGGCGACATATCTTGAATATTATAACTGTGATTGTGCTATACTAAAAGACAGTCACTCGGTGGAGCTGTTGATCTTCCACAGAATTCTGAATAAATCTGGAATCTCATTAACTTCACTCCTTTGGGTCGTAGAGAGATCATTGAAAGGATCTAGGGATGTACGTCCCACACTGACTTAATTTCACAGTAAACACTGTGTCAAATAAATCCTCTGTCTGTTCTGCTTCGAAAGTAACTGCACCTGAGCTTTTTAACTTCAGGCCAGTCACTGTCAGTGAGGTGCACACTGCCCTCAGACTTTTAGAAACCAGGAAACCAGCAGGTCCTGATCTTTTTAGAGCCTTTTTTTTTTTTTAATTAGCTGTAGATTTTATTGCAACTCCTTTAACTTACCTTTTTAACCTGTCACATCACTTGTGTGGAAATCTGCTTTTTTCCTCCCCATTAAAAGGGGGTGACCCCACTCTGCTCAACAATTACAGGCCGATTTCCAAATTGTGTGTTTTAGCTAAGATCATGGAATCACTTGTGAGTGACCAACTCAAAGAGGTTTTAGCATCCAATAACATTTTAGCAGGTTATCAGTCAGGTTTTAGGAAAAAAAAACACAGCACAAACACAGCTGCTCTAAAAGTGGTCAGTAATTTTATCAAGTATTTGGATTTTAAGGAACATTGTGCAGGCCTTTTTATTATTTTATCAAATCCTTTGACAGTGTCGTTCATGTCATTTTAATAAACAGACTTCACAGTTGTGGTCTGTCTGATCAATCAGTAAGGTGGTTTGATAACTACTTATCAAACGGATCACATTTGTGTGCAAGCTGATGGCCTGACCTCTGAATACCTTCAGGTCCTAAATGGTGTTCAGCAGGGCTCAGTCTTGGGACCACTTTTATTTACTTTGTACGTTAACAGTATCTGTCATAGTGTCCCTGATGTTAATTTTTATTTATATGCAGACGATAGTGTTATTTATCAGGCCCTTCGTCTTTTACAAGAAGCCTTTGAAATTGTGCAGGAAAACCTAAGGGAGCTGAAGTTAGTTTTGAATTCTGAAAAAACAAAGCCAGTGATGTTCACAAATTCCAAACAGAGGTCACAGAACCTGCCGTCTATTGTGACAGCTCAAGGTGATGTGATAGAGTCTGTGTCTTCCTATAAATACCTGGGGTTTGTGATAGATGATTCTTTGTCTTTTAAGCTTCATATTGAGCATCTTGTAAAGAAGCTAAGGGTACGGCTGTGCTTTAACTTCAGAAATAAGTCTTGTTTTTCTTTTGCTGCAAAAAAGCATGTTGTTGCTGCTACTTTCATGCCTCTGATTGACTATGGTGATGTTTTATATCTGCATGCATTTTCTCAATGCCTTAAATCTTTGGATACTGTGGGGTTTGCCAGCTATGGAGTTATATGTGTTTTGTGCAAGCTCCCGCTCAGCTTCTTTTTTCCATAGTTTTATACTGTGCATTTCTTTCAAAAAGACACATATATATCTCTCAAACCTAGTCCAACAGAAAGACAAGTCTGCTGGAGTGCAAAGATGGCATCTAACTTGTGGAAATATAAATACACCGGATTTTCTAACACAAGGGCTCACACCTTCTTGAGCCAGAGTGTCGCAAAGAGCCCGGATCAAGCAACCCCTCCCTCACCCGGTGCCAGAGAGATGGACATTTCAGATGTAAAGTCAGAAATTCTGCTTTCCTTAAAAGCTGATATCTCAGCGTTGATAAAGGCGGAGCTGAAACATGCCCTCGCCAAAGACTTTGACTTTCTGAAGAAAGATTACAAGTGGTGAAGACTGAAATAATTAACAACAGCACCACGTTAAAGTCAGATATCGACAATGTGAAAGCTAGCATCAAGGAGGTGGAGGGGGCTCTGTCGTCTTGGTCGGATGAGGTGGTAAATCTACAAAAAACAGTAGGTGAAAATTTTACTCTGGTGCATGCTTATACTTCACATTTGAGTTACACTTCACATTTCTGTCTCACATATGAGCTCTCGTCTCACATTAAGACCTTCACTTCACTTCATCAGCATTTGAACGGTTTATGTTATTTCATGACGTCTTCCTTACAGAAGCAGAGTCTCACACATAGATGACATTAATAGGTTAGCTGAGCGGTGCATAGATGTCCTTGTCCTTGGTCCACACACATAGTTCCAACTAAGGTATCAGCTGTTTGTGTCTAATTATTTAGAGGCAGCACTGGGACGGCGTCTTTGGATTTACACAAACACACACGCACCTCTACACGCACACACTCCCACATTCACAAACACACATACACACATACCAAACACACATATCCTTGAATTGCTATGCTTTAAATGTGTGCTCTTCCTCCCTTGCCTTCAGACTTTCTCTGCAGAAGATGGACCGCCCATCTCTGTTCCGTTGATTATCTCCGGACTTGCAAGCCTGTATTTTCCCTTTTTGTAATAAAAACTCACAAAGGCGGCACTTGGTTCAAGATCCTTCATTTTTCATCTTTTTCCATTCTTGTGGGGAGATATACAAATTTGCCATTATAATTTGGTGTCAGAAGTGCGTTTCCAGCTTGAAATCTTTCCTGTACCGGGAGATAGGTGAAAAAGGCACCTTCCAGGACTACAAATCACTATCGTCCTGCCTCTTACCCCACTTTGAGGACGGGAGGACCATCTCCGGGGACTGGAACCTTTCAACTCGGAAATCAGCAACCAGTGGCGGCTTGTCAATAGGGGGCGCTGGGGCGCCGCCCCCTCCAAAATTCAACAGAGAAAGTCCACTTAAACACAACATAATTTGTTTTTAAATTATAAAAAATAACTGATAAAAATATTTATTTTTACCACATAGTAATAGTCTGTCAGCAGCACCTGTCACCATCAATCAAAGGGGTTTCACAATGTTTTTACGTAGTAACTCTGTTGTGAATACATAGTTTACGTACGGAGGGGCGCCGGCCTAATGGTTGTCTATGCAAGTCCTTAAACTTTTGCTCAGCATGTGACCTGAGGCGTCTTTGGGATTGGCCGCTTCAACTTTGCCCCAGGGGCACAGACAGGTGCGCCCCGGACGCTCCCACTTTGACTGGCAGCTAATCAGTATTGTTTTGGTGTTTCTTTTCCTCGTGTGACTGGACAATGAGCGCTGTCAATCATATCGACACGTCACCGCAGCAGATATGGTTTACTCATGCGCAAATATCTCACGTATCCTCACGCGTCCGACCGATGCTCCCATGCACCGAGGAGGCGTCGTCCAGAGATCCGTCAGAGGATCACAGAAGAGGTGAGATTGCATTGGAGAAGAAAATCAGTAAGAGGCTATGCTACACTGAAGATTAGATTAGGATTTATGTCACCCATGGCACTAAACAATAGATTAGGAGCCACAAAATGAGTTTGCCAAGAGGATATAAATGCTTTGTTCAGTAGAACATTATCCTTTTGCAGACTTAAGTTCTCAAAAATCTATATAGTTTTTAATTCTTGCATATTTTTACAAAAACAACATACTTTTAGGAAGAATTGTGGCTTTTATTGGGTGGGTAAGTTTGTTTTTACCCTACTAGAAGTTCATTTTAAATTTAATTGACAAAATTGATGCATTATTTTGATTATAATATTATATTAAGGGACCTATAAAAATATATTTTAAAAAATCATGGCAAAGCAGGATCAAGATAGGAGAAACTGTAATACACAAGTGCATGCAGATTATTGCAGAGGTTTTATTGCACTGCTCATTAAATATTACTGTTACATTGTGTGAAAGCCTTTGAAAAATTACAAAAAGAAGACTTGATAATGCCATCAAGTTACAGATTCACACAGTACCACACCATGTTTCCTGAAGATTCTCTCAGCAGCACCTTGAAGGCCGACCCAGTGCTCAACTAAAGCTGAAGACAGAGCTCAGTCTGAATCTACAGCAAGGAGGAGTTCAAGGCCTGCTGTGGAGCTGTGGACCTTATCCAGTTGTTGATGGAAAATAATCTTGGAGAGGTATTTTCAGAGACTGTCACTCTGCTAAAGATCCTCATCACCACACCCATGACCACTGCAGAAGCTGAGGTGCTTCTCAGAACTTTCCTCAGAAACACCATGAACCAGGACAGGCTGAACGCACTGGCCATGCTGTCAATGGAGGAGAGACTGGTGACAGAGATGATGGACTTCAGTCAGAGGGTCACTGAGAAATTTGCAGCCCCGAAGGAAAGGAGGGCAAAATTTCTGTTCAAATATTGGATTGTTCAAAGTAGGTTGTATTGTGATTTTGTTTTGTCTTTAGTTTCTTTTCACTGTAGTATGGAGCACTTCTTTGGTTTGTTTCCTCCAAAGCTGCGCCCCCCTTAAAATTTTTGGCACCAGCCGCCACTGTCAGCAACCCAAAATTTACACTCACTCTCCAAAATTCTAAGGTAATGAAATCTTTTCTTGACAAATTTTAAAGTTTTGAGAAGGATCAGATTTTTCATTGAACCAACAATTGTGAGTTAAACTGTCCATTCTTTGGACCTAACCATCTGCTAGAAAAGGGCAGGTATGTCTACAGGTATAAGTAGTTAGCCCTCTACTTAAAATTCTACTAAGCACTGTAGAATAATACATAGGAAGAAGTCTCTGTATAAACTGAGAAGAAGTTCAGTTTAAGCGCTGAGAAGCAGTTCAGCAGGGTGTTGAGAAGAAGTTCAGCACAGGAATAAAATTTTGTTCAAAGACGTTTGACAATAAAGCAGACTTGGTGATCCACAGAGGAAAATGGGATCAGGTGATAGCAAATGTGAAGGTCTTAATATGGACAGTCTTATTTATAGGGATATGAAGCAAATCCATGGTAAACACTGTCTAAACTAAGAGCACAAATGGGAAACAAAGTTTGGGTTTCCAGAAGGATATAGTTTAAGTACTGCTCAATAGACAAAAATAAAATGTTCTTAGAACAGAGAACAGGTGGTTTTGATGAAAAAGAGAACAGTGAGCATCAAAAATTAGAGCAAATTACTAAGGAAATGGAATGCCTTAAAAAGTGGATGAATGACGCAGAAAGGCCTGAAAGAAAACAAATGGCAAAATTAAATGTCGACGATAATGCAAATCAGGGAAAGAAAAGTAAAAAAAAAAGTGGTTGTATGCAAAACACACACAACATCTAACAAGCAATCTCCCTCTGGTTTATGTCCCAAATCTGCTGAGTGCTGTGGACGACGACGACATCATCTTCTACTTTGAGAAAAGAAGACACTGTCTGTATCTGCACCTTCTACATCTGCAAACGGACAAACACCTCCATCAAAAGTGGTGACCAGAATGACTCAGTGGTTACACTGGAGAGGACTTGCCTTTTGAAGGGACAAAACAAAAACCCTTATCGCTGGACTGACAACAGAATCCCAGACATGCTGAAACATGCCATACAAAATCAGTAAATCAGACCCAGGAAAAGTCACTCAAAGAGGAAAACAAGCACAAGGCTGCAGTGCATAATGACAACCTTACCCTCACATCTTTGGGAGGTTTCCAACAGAAGGCTCGTGGATCCTACTGCAGACGCGGGGAACATGGACACAGTCACGGCAGAAGAAAAGGACAACCAAAGCCATATGACCCAAACATCTGTTTTTGTGTGGTGAAAGTGGTCACTGGAAGATAGACTGCCCACACTAAGATCAAGAGGCAACAAAAAGGATTTTGCCCCCATTACAGCAACCCTGCTCACCGTGAAACAGCTTTTTCTTCAAAAAATCCGTCTGACTGACTGAACTCTCACACCACAGACGGAGGTAACACACACACACACGCCCACAACAGACGCTCACTGCAATGAAGACCTGCTTAGCACTGATACACTGCTTGCATTGATACAGGGTAAGATATCAGGTTAGAATCAGGAAACATTGAGAAATCTATTGTTTGTAAAACCCATGGTCATTTATCATAAAAGAGTTACAGAGACATACCAGTGGTTATGTGTGAAATTCAAGGGGTCAAACTAAATTTTTTGATTGATTCCTCATTAAGAATTTAGGTTGTCCTTGGCGGAGGTTATGTTTTTGCCGGCATATGTTTGTTTGTTTGTTTGTTAGCAAGATTACGCAAAAACTATACTGGACTGATTTTGCTGAAATTTTCAGGATATTGGTAATGGCCAAACTTAAAACTGATTAAATTTTGGTGGTCATCCAGATAACTGTCTAAGCCAACAATCGTTTTTTGCTCAATACCTGTCCAACTAATAATGATATCAGTGTGATTCATTTTGTTTATAGATGTATCAGCAATATGTTATCTACTTTGACAACTGCTTTCTAGTTTGTTTATTTGTTTTAGCTCAGTAACAGATGTGGTACAAAATGTTGCAAAATCTGCGACTCTGTCTAAAATCTCTCTAAAATATACATCAGTATGATTTCAATAACTGATAATAGGTCTTTAGGAAGATTCACTACGAGGTGCAAAAAAAAAAAAAGTCACAGATTGGGTTATAAGTGAGGATAACATTTTTTTTTTATATCCTCTGTCAGGTGATGTGTATAAAATGCCCATCACTACCAGAGCACATGCATCAAAAACAATCCACCTGACTACATCTCACTTGCATTCACTCACCTGCTCTGTTTTCTAAAATTACCTTCAAGATATTTTCCTAGCTCTAGAGGAAGTGCCTAACACACTCTGGGCACAGAGCAAATATTATGTAGGGCTGATAAAAAATTGTGAACCATTTTTCATAGCTGCAAAATCAAAGTTCGTCAATATCCACTCAAACAGGAAGCTGTGGATGTTATTACACCAGTCTTCCAAGCACAGTTAAAAGCAGGAATTATTATTTCCTATGAGGATTAACCTGTTCAGACTCCCATTTTTCCTGTGAAAAAGATCAGACCTGAAGGTCAGCCCACTGAGTGGAGATTTTTACAGGATCTACAAGCTGTTAACTCTAAGATTGTGGCTCCTACACCTAGTGTCCCTAATTTGTACTCAATCTTGTCTCAAATCCCATCGACCTCTCAATGGTTTTCAGTTATGGATTTATCGAAAGCTTGTTTCTCAGTTCCAGTTTATGAAGGCTCCCAGTTCTGGTTTGCTTTCAACTTTCAGGGCAAACGTTTCACATAGACTTGTTTGTGTCAGGGTCTAACTTGCAGCCCTACTCTGTTTGTGCAGCTTTGGCTGAAAGTCTTTCACACCTGGATTTGTCACCAGGCACAGCTCTACTACAGTATGTTGATGACTTATTGCTGCACTGACAAAAGAACAGTGTGAAAAGGACACTATTTCTCTGCTGAAACATTTAGCAGCAGAAGGCCACAAAGCGTCTCTTTCAAATCCTCAGTTTACCAAACAAGTGGTCGTTTTTCTTGGTCACATCTTCACTCCTTATGGCAAGACAAGAATGAGGCTCACCACCAGTGAGCAAGGGTAAAAGAGTTGCTGGATTAAGGGCAGAACAGTGTTTCACAGGAACATGTGGGAGTTCAAGACAGGTGGTCAGACAAGATGTGAGAAACAGAGTGAGGTACATACAAGTTCAGAGGAGAGTAACCCACAAAGTCTCTAGTAGCTAATACAGCCTTCTCAGCTGACGTTTGTCTGTTGACAATTTTGTCACATTTTTATCATCTGAAATTTAACTGTTTCTGGAAATCAATCAAACTCCAGGCATGTCACCATCTACAATTTGGGAGTCACTGAAGGCTTACTTAAGAGGTCAGATAATTTCTTTTTGTGCAAACAAGAGAAAAGTAGATACTGAACACCTTATAAAACTAACAGACAAGGTACTAGAATTAGATATGCTTCACAGTCACTCCCCATCTCCAAATACGGGGAAAAAGTGAATGGAGCTACAGACAGAGTTTAATCTCCTGTCCACCCATCAGGCATAGTATCTTATCTTCAAATTGAGACAATCATTTTGAACATGGAAAGAAGGCTCGCAGATTGCTTGCTCATCAGCTGCACCAAAAAAATGCTAATCAAAATACTGTTTTTCTGCAGTCAACAATGAACATGGTAAAAAATGTACTGACAATAAGAAATTTAATGACTGTTTTAGAAAGTTTTATGATTCACTTTACACATCAGATCTGCCCAGTAACCCCACTGACATAGATGATTTTTTTTTCTTATTTGAATATCCCAACTGTAGATACAGGACTAGCTGCTGAATTAGAGAAAGACTTTATAACCACAGAGATAGTCTCTGCAATGAAGGCTATGCAAGGTGGCAAATCTCCCAGGCCGGATGGCTTTTCCACAGACTTTTTTGAAGAAGTTCTCATTTCAGCTTTCTCATTTGTTACTATCAATATTGGAGAAGTCATTGTCCTTGAAGTCTTTACCTCCAACCATGTGACAAGCAATCATGTCTCTTCTTCTTAAAAAAGATAAAACCCCTCTTAGTTGTAGTTCATACCGTCCCGTTTCGCTTTTAAACACGGATGTTAAGATTCTTGCCAAAATTTTGGCTCTCCGGCTTGAACACATCACTCCTTTTATTATTTCACCTGATCAGACAGGTTTTATAAAAAACATTTTTCCTTTTCTGATGTCAGACGCTTATTTAACATTCCTTATGGTTTATGCCACTCAATTTAACAAACGCTGAAGTGATACTCTCATTAGATGCTGAAAAAGCATTTGATCGGGTGGAGTGGGACTATCTTTTTGAGACCCTGAAATGATTTTGATTTGGTCCTAAATTTATTTCCTAGATTAAGGTTCTATACACTTTTCCAGTGGCAGCAGTCTGAACCAATAATAACCTGTCAACATATTTTGAACTGCACCGAGGCACAAGGCAGGGTTGTCGTCTTTCACCGCTCCTGTTTGTTGTTGCAATTGAACCACTTGCACTAGCCTTGAGACAAAGCCCCCTTATCAAGGGCATTCATCGAGGAGGCTTGGAGCAAAAAGTTTCACTTTATGCAGATGATATGTTGTTGTATATATCAGACTCTCTTTCAACCCTACCGGAAGTATTAACGTTACTTAGAAAATTTGGAACAATATCAGGAAATAAGGTAAACTTTCAGAAAAGTAAACTTGTGCCGATCGCCCCTGTAAATAAGTCATATTATGTGGCAACCCCCCTTTAAACTTAACTTAAATGGAGCGACGCCTGCAAGCTAGTTCAGGCAGACAACTCGAGCTGCTCAGCTATGCATATGTCACATGTCTCACTCCTCTCAAACTTCCTCATATGTCACATGTCTCACTCCTCTCAAACATCCTCATATGTCACATGTCTCACTCCTCTCAAACATCCTCATATGTCACATGTCTCACTCCTCTCAAACATCCTCATATGTCACATGTCTCACTCCTCTCAACCATCCTCCAATCACACTCTTCCCCTCTCAATTTGGCGGTATATTTAAACTGGGAGTTTTGCCATCTCTCCCTCTGCCCTGCAACGACTCTGCTGCCCTACACTGACTTGCTGCGTGTTCTTTCACCTGCTTTCACATGCGATTGTCATTTTACCTTTGGCTCTGGTGGTCATGATGTCCCTCGTCGTCTCGGATTCAGAGAGTGAGTCCCAGCTGTCAGGAGAGGATGCAAGGCTTATTCCCGAAATCCAGACTCAGTCCGCTCCAGGAATGAATCGTACCTGCTTCGTCCTCACCAGAGCTCTTGCATTACTCACAAACGACTTGCTGGATGGCCTGTGTACCACATCATGGAAGAGCTTTACGCACGTAACATCACCGCGCCGGGCGGCCTCAGCCATGAAGAGCTTTTCGATTATCTGGTGATCCAGCAGAACTCCACCGATGACCCGGGGTCGGGTGCCAGAGGCACAGTGTCCAGTGGTCCTCCCGAGGGAAAGGCAAAGCGCCAGCTAAAAAGTGCATTGCCTTTCTTCCTACGTCTCCCAAACCGGAGCTTGGCGCTCCCTCCAAGAAGCCGAAGCAGCCAGATTCCGGCATTTCCGCAGACTAGTCCATCCTGTCTTCACTTCTCGAAGTGAAATCGGCGCTGGACACGATGCACGCCAGGCTGAACACCTTGGAAAGCAACGCGTAATCCTCCGCTTGCCATGTCAACAACCCGGGTCCTTCGTCCGCGTCCCTAGCTACGCCGGCTCCACCAATCGCTGTCTTCCCAGTCGACGTCACGCCGCAAAGATCCCTGGGATCTGCAGTCCCAGTTCCTGCCATGGGTTCTCAGTTTCTGCCTCATGCTGCTGCCATTCCTGATTCTCTAAGGAACCAAAAATTTATCAGGTAATCCTATTTCCATCATCTTTGACAGCTGACAAAATGATTGAATTATAAGTCTGCCTCTGGGCCTGTCATCTATCTGCTCGTGTCATTACTTATTTATCTATTTTAATTATATTTTATTTATGTATTTTATTCATTCATCTAGGAGGTCATGAGGATCAGCATAGACTCAGTTGCACAATTATTCAAACTAATTATTAAACCTTGCTCTTATTTCGACAGGCCATGACATTAATCTGGTGAAGATTCTGTTGTTGTGGTTCTGAATCTGCAGACAGATATGAGGATTTGGGGGACATTTCAGTGGTTTTAAGGATCGTGATCCAAGACTGTCGAAGTCCCCTACTCCGGCAGGATTTAACGTGGCCTTCAGTGTTTTAGAGACACCATTTGTGAAGTACATCTGCAACGCAGAGAGGAGTTTAACACCTATTTAGCCATTATTTCAGATCTTGCACTTTCTTCCGTGGGTGGTGGGTCCTTTCTCAAAATCCGTCTTCCTCTTCTCCATTTTTCAGAGTGAGCCCCATAAGGGTCGCAATAAGGTAATATTCATTCAAACATCTCATTATAGCTCTCTCAGCTCATCATGACTCCTCAAATCCCAAGTATAAACAGCTTAATTCCCCCTGAACCATTCTCTTTATGCTACGCTAGACAATGCTGTGCAAATGATTTAATCAGCTGGGGCTGTAATGGCATCTTTCGGCGTTAAGTGGTGTTCAAAGTTTTATTTCTCTGTTAAGTTGACCTTTGGTTGTTATAGTAGCCTTGCATTTTGACACCCTGTTGGAGGCTTTATGCTGGATTCTCTACAACACGTGCAAATTCCCCTGTGCTTGCATCTCTGGATGATTTTCTGGTAGTTGACCTCCCCTCTATTCCACCAGCCCACTGCAATTCCACAGTCAAAAACCTCTTTCAAGAGTTGGGTGTGCCATTTTCAGAAGACAAAATGGTGGAACCAACCTCGCGCTCTGAGTTTCTCTGCATAACTCTCAGTGTGCTCACGCAAGCCTCGTTTCCTCAGGATAACTTGAGCCGCATTAGAGAAGCTTTAGAGCTTTGTCTCCCTCTGCTGTTCTCTCTAAACGGGATCTTTCGTCTTTGTTAGGTCACCTAAACTTTGCTATCCGCATTATCCCTCACGGATGCTCATTCGTTCTCGCTTGCTGACACTGGCTAATTCAATTAAAAAATCTAAAGACACAGTGGTTTTAGATGAAGGCTGTTCAGATCTGCAATTCTGGTCTTTGCTCTGCGATGAATGGAACAGCATTTCTTTCTTTTACGATGACTTTGTAGAGTCTTCAGTTTTCTATACTGATGCTGCTCCATCTGTTGGTTTGGGGGATTCTATAATAACAAGTGGTTCACAGATGTACGGCCAACTGAAATACAGACCCTCGAGGATCCCTTTATGAGCTTTACCCAATAGTTGTGCTTGCTCTCTGTGGGGTAGCAACTGGAAAGAAGCAAATCATGGTGTTTTGT
Organism: Cetoscarus ocellatus; assembly: GCA_037902135.1. NCBI lineage: Eukaryota > Metazoa > Chordata > Actinopteri > Labriformes > Labridae > Cetoscarus > Cetoscarus ocellatus. The sequence continues at coordinate 229,683 of JBAMNC010002007.1, forward strand.
GACAATGCAGCTACAGTTGAAATTATCAACAAAGGCCGCTCTAAATCACCAGCTATCAACAATCTCTTACGATGTTTAACTTGGATATGCGTGCTTAATAATTTCATCCTGAAAGCTAACTCATTCCCAGAATGCAAATCGTATTGCGATGCTCTTTCTGGCTTTTAATATCAGGAGTTCAAAACTATATGTCCCCAAGCCAGTCCTCCAGCTTGCCATGTCCTCCTTTCAAACTGATGATTCTAGGGTAAGTATGTCTCCTGTCCTCTGCCTCTAACTACATGAGACTGGGTTCAGCAAAAGCATCATTAAAGCCTACGATTCAGCTTGGTTTTCTTTTCATCCTTTAGTGCCAGTCTTCTCCTTAGCCCTTTACCTATAAACATTTAAGTCGCTTGTGCATTCATTGTATTTTTTTTGAATCCCGCAATCTCCAAATGCAAAGTATCAAAGCTATGCTAGATTCAGTTCTACATTCGATGCTAAGACCCTGCATCCCAGAGCCTTCTATGAATCCTTCCATGCAGTTGCTCCTCAGTGGTCTTAAAAAAGCACGTCCTTCCTGTAACGATAAAAGAATTCCTCTCGCTATATCACTGGTGCACAAGTTGGTGACAAGATTGAGACAGGATGTTTCACCTATATTCATTCTCGATTAAAAGCAGTACTCGAGGGCTCTCTATGGTTTTCTTAGGTGTGGCGAATTTACGACCAGGTCTCTCTCCTTTAATCCACAGCATGATCTCACCTTCTCTGATTTGAATATAGAAAAGCACATGTATTCCTTATTCTTGAAACACTCAAAACTGACAGATCTTGCCAAGGTACTCATATCATTATTGCTAAAACTAAAACTTCTTTTGTCCTTTCTCTTCCATGATAAAATATCTGCATCATCGTCCCCCTACTCAACAATCATCCCCTTGTTCATCATCAATGGTCACAAACCTATGACGAGATCCTGATTCTCTTCGAAGCTGCGTGTTCTCTGCTCAAGCTGTGGCCTGCCACCTGGACTCTATTCCCCTCACTCCTGGAGGATTGGCGCTGCCACGACGGCAGCACTTCATCTGCCTACTTCAACACATAAGTCCTTGGGCCGCTGGTCCGCATATCAACACTACGTGAAGCTTCACAAAGAAGAAATCCTGTCTGCTCAAAAGCTCATGAGTTCCTGTATTTAACGTTTAATTACCTCCGCCAAGGAGGTTATGTTTTGCCGGCGTTTATCTGTCTGTCTGTTTGATTGTGTTCAAAATAACTTGAAATGTCCTGAACGGATTTGAATGAAATTTTCAGGAATTGTTGGAAATGGGATAAAGAAGAACTGATTAAATGTTGGGACTGATCCGGATCACCTTGGTGGAGGTCTGCGCTCTCTTAGTGCTTTCTAGTTTAAACTGCATCAACTTTGCTGCATAACTCTGTATTGCATATCAGGTGGTGTGCTGGGGTTCAGTTTGTATCAATTCAGCATGCTTAGATCTGCATTATCTAGTATATTCCTCTAACAGCCAATGTGCTGGAGGAATGGCCACACGGCGGCTGGTGCCAGGCCTACACATAGTAGTTTCACTAGATAGTATATTCCTCTAACAGCAGGCGCTGTGGGGAATGGCCACACATAGTAGATCTCATCAGCAGCTCCAGGCTCCAATGGGTTAAGTTTTGGGGGTGTTCAGTATGTTTTGCTCATCACTCCTTCATGCCTTCATGTAAACCTTTCTGCAGGGAGTGATGAAACTGGAGACTGGGCGCCAAACCTATAACATGTATTTGCAGCTACAATAAACAAATTTAAACGTGAGTTGACTGACTGAACTAAGTTTAAGTATCTTGATATATGGGTTACACAGGATTTTAAAGATCTGTATAAGGCAAATTTTCCACCTCTATTATCAAGTCTTAAACAGGATCTTGAGCGTTGGGACTTCTTACCTCTCTCTTTAGGTGGAAGAATTAATGTGGTTAAGATGAACATACTTCCTAAGTTTTTTATATTTGTTTCAGTGTTTGCCAGTCTTTTTTTCACTATTTTTTTCCCCTCTAATCTAAATAATCAAATCTCTTCCTTTATATGAAATAAAAAAAATAAAAAACCTTTATATTGACAATCTGTTTGTGTCTTTTGAACAACTGTCCAAAAAAGAAGAAATTCCAAATTTTACCAGTGTCTACAGCTTAGAAACTTTGTGTCATCCAACTCAGACTCCTCCAGCCTCTCTGCTAGATTCTATTTTCAAATGTAAAATGGATATGACACAAACAATAAGCAAAATTTATAATTTACTCATTTCACATAATACTTCTAGCTTGGATGGCTTAAGGGATAAATAGGAAAAAGACCTGGGGGATACCTTTACAGATGCAATCTGGAACAAGATTATTCAGAGGATTTATTCCTCCTCCATGTCTTCGACATATGGTAATTCAGTTTAAAGTTGTGCATCGCCTGCAATGGTCAAAAGAGAAATTGGCTAAGATTAAGACTGATCTTGACCCAACATGCGATCCTTATAAGCAGGCTCCTGCTTCATTATTACATATGTTCTGGACCTGCCCTAAACTTCATAGTTCCTGGTGTTCCATCTTGTGGAGCTCAAAACAGAATTTCAGGAGCAGGACCACACCTCAACCACGTCTCTTACTGTGTTCCTATAAATTCTAACCTGACCATTTCCTCCCTTTGTTTCACTCACTCGACCTTAGGGCCTTATAAAGGGAGTTCATCGTGCTTGGGAGCTATGGTGGATTTCCCAAGAAGTTTCCCCAAACCGTTATCCACTTCACGTATCTGCTATGTTGCTCATTATCCACTATACGTAATAAATAATTGTCAAATTCATCCTGTTGATGGTGTGGTCCTTACTCGTGAATGAGACCTGTTCTAGAATATGTGGCACAACAATTGACCCCACTCCACTAGTTTCACTGTTTGGAGTTGCCCCAGAGAATGCTTCTTGTAATGCGTATCAAGCTAATATGATGGATTTTTGTTTTTGGCCAGAAGACTGATTCTATCTAAATGGAAGGACTCAGTACCACCAGTATATGGCCAGTGGATAAGGGAGGTCATATGCTTTGTCCACCTAGAGAAAATTAGAGTTGCACTAGGAATTTTTTTTAAACTTGGCAATCATTCATATCCTATGTCGACGGTATGGCAGCTACCAATATTACTCTGTAACCCCTTTTTTTATGTTTCCTTAGTTTAAATTTGTATTTGTATCATCTGTATACATGTGTATGTATTTATATATATTCATATGTGTGTATTCAATTTAATTTGATTTTATTATAATTATGATTTTTATTCTATAATTCCTTTTTAATTTTTTGCTATTGATTCATTTATTTTGTTGTGACTGTATAGATATTCATTTGATTGTCTGGTTGAATGTTTGTTGAAAACCCAGTATTTTGGGATTGGGGAATAGGACAGGGGCATTTTTTTTTTTTTTTTTTTTGTCCCTGACTGTCCAAAATTGTTATTGTTGTTCAGTTTTGTTCCTCTGCTATCTTATTTGAAAAAGAAGTTAGAAAAAGTTTTTGATCAAAAGAAAATCTTTGGATACTGTCTATCATGGAGCTCTAAGGTTCATAACAAATCTTAAGGCTCTAACTCATCATAGTACTCTGTATGACCAAGTTGGGTGGCCCTCTCTTACCATCCGTAGGCTGAACCATTGGCACAGCCTGATTTACAAGGCTATACTTGGCCTGCTTCCATCATACTTAAAAGGATAGTTCAGTTTTTTTTGAAGTGGGGTTGTATGAGCTCCATATGTCCACTAAGTACATTAGATGCAGTAGAAAGTTCTCTCCTCTCCCTCAGTAAGCCACAGTCTGTAAGAGTCTGTTACGCAGAACCAGCCGCAAACAGGGAAGTATTGTGCCAGGAACAAAGGGTATTTTCTCCGCCTACAAGAACTGTCATCAAAAAATAATACCACAGTTTAAGAATACGGTACATATGCATGCTTTAAAGTGCATTAACTTTTCGGAAATATAAAGTTTATCTGGACCTAACCGACTCATGTCACGTATTCCTCTTTGCAGCACTGCTGCGAGCTGCTGAATCACTCCACCTCCCTCTCAGCTGATGTAAACATTACAAGCCACCGGCTTCAGACTCCGGTTGTAGTCTCGTGTCACTTTTATCAAGTATTGTAATTCTTTTGTTCTGGCTCTTAGTGGTATGAGGAAGAGGCAGCGTGGGGAATTAAAAATGAGTGATTATGACAGCGCCGATGAAGCTCCATTCACTTTGGAGCCAAGAGGATATCTGTATGAACCTTGGATGTCTGTATGATCCGGAGTTCACAGGAGACGAGCTGCTGCAGATGGAGACTGAACAGGTCTTACCCCGAGTGCTACTGATGCCAACTTCAGGATGTTTCTGAGTCAGAGGATACTGCTGACTCTCACGCCGTCTGTATAGCTCATCAAACAGATTTTCTTGCTCTTCTGAATCCCAGAGTTTTGCGGACTTTCTTCAATTTCCTGAAGATAAACTGAAAAAAAAACATCCCAAACCTGAAGGACCTAATGACAGTTTATCCTCAAAGTAAGTAACAATGATCCGTCAGAGACAAACAAGCAGAGTGGAGGAGGCTGTTTACAATAACATTACAGGCTGCGTGAGTGTGTTTCCTTCTCACACACACACAACCATTACTGTTGTGTATTAAAAATGTGTCTTATAGAGCTGGTCACTTTAAATCTTTTTAATTGCAGGTTAAAGGCGTCGGAGGAAAGAGCAGGCTATAGATATGTTAACTTGATTGATAAACTGGCTGCTCTGTGACCCTGACATGATTGGTTAATATGTGTGTGTCACAGCTTCAGTCTCAGTCTCAGCCTGCCTCACTCCAGCGCTGATGTAATCAGCTCAACTCCTACCACCTGTGCGCCTGCTCACACCTGCACCTCATCATCTGCAATCAGTCCGCCTACTTAAACCCCGGCTCCACACTCACTCAGTGTCAGATTGTCTTCGCTCTCATGCTAAGATCACCAGGCCAGCTATCCGGACTGATCACCTGTTGCTGACCTGTTCTGTTCCTGTTTCTCCGGCTTGACCACAAGGTATCGACCAGTTTCTGTCCTGAACCTACCTGCTCGTCTGATCCCTGGTTGTCGACCTCGCCTTCTGTTCCTGATGCCGAGTTTCTGCCTGTGAATCCTGATCTGTGGTGGCTACCTGATCTTCGGTTTAAGACCCAGCTTCCTGTTCCTGACGACGAGCTCCTGTCAGTGAGTCCTGATCCGTGGTGGTCATCTGATCTCTGGTATCCGATCCTGTTTCCTGTTTGCAACGCTGATTACCTGTCAGAGAGTTCTGATCAGTGATGGTCGTCTGATCCTCGACAATCCTCGTCACTTCCTGCTTCAAGAGATCAAGTGAGTCTGAGCACGCTCCATCTTAAACACTCTGAGAGGCTGAAAAGTGTGTGTGGCTGCAGCGTGGCTGAGAGGACAGCGTCACCAGCTCCTGATCCTAAGATTGCGGGTTTGATCCCCGCTCGTGACTCACTACTCCTGTGTCTGTTAAATAAAACTGTTTCTTGTAAACTGAATACTGTTTCGCATCTGGGTCCTTCCTGTCTCCGTGTCAGTGTGTATTTGTGCGTGTAATTTTTTTTATGTTGGTAACTTTGTAAATGTGCTGCTGCCTGTCTTGGCCAGGACACTCTTGCAAATGAGATTTTAAATCTCAATGAGGCTATTCTGGTTAAATAAAGTTCATAATAAGCTCAGAAGCTATCACTGCTCGGTTGTTGGCTGTAAACAGCCACATATAACTTGACATATACACACGTGGACAAAATTGATGGTACTCTTCCGTTAAAGAAAGAAGAACCCACAATAGTCACTGAAATAACTTGAAACTGACAAATGTAATAAAAAAACAAAAATTTACTACAAATTAAGTAATGAAAATCAGACATTGCTTTTGAATTGTGGTTCAACAAAATCATTTTAAAAAACAAAGGAAACTGGCCTTGACAAAAATGATGGTACCCTCAGCTTCATATTTTGTTGCACAACGTCTTAAGGCATTCACTGCAATCAGGTGATTTCTGTAACTCAATGAGGCTTCTGCACCTGTCCACAGGTATTTTGGCCCACTCCTCGTGAGCAAACTGCTCTAGCTGTCTCAGGTTTGAAGGGTGTCTTCTCCAGACTGCATGTTTCAGCTCCTTCCACAAATGTTCAATAGGATTTAGATCAGGGCTCATAGAAGGACACTTCAGAATAGTCCAATGTTTTGTTCTGAGCCATTCTTGGGTGTTTTTAGCTGTGTGTTTTGGCTCATTATCCTGTTGGAGGACCCATGACCTGTGACTGAGACCAAGCTTTCTGACACTGGGCAGCACATTTGGCTCCAGAATGCCTTGATAGTCTTGAGATTTCATTGTACCCTGCACAGATTCAAGACACCCTGTGCCAGATGCAGCAAAGCAGCCCCAGAACATAACTGAGCCTCCTCCATGTTTCACAGTAGGTACAGTGCTCTTTTCTTTGTATGCTTCATTTTTGTGTCTGTGAACATAGAGCTGATGTGACTTACCAAAAAGCTCCAGTTTTGTCTCATCTGTCCAAAGGACATTCTCCCAGAAGCTTTGTGGCTTGTCAATATGCATTTTGGAAAATTCCAGTCTCGCTTTTTAATGATTTGCTTTCAACAGTGGTGTCCTCCATTAAGTCTACTTTGGTTCAAACAGTGATGGATGGTGTGATCTGATACTGATGTACCTTGACCTTGGAGTTCACCTCTAATCTCTTTGGAAGTTGTTCTGGGCTCTTTGGTTACCATTCGTATTATCCGTCTCTTCATTTTGTCATCAATTTTCCTCTTGTGGCCACGTCCAGGGAGGTTGGCTACAGTCCTGTGGACCTTAAACTTCTGAATAATATGTGCAGCTGTAGTCACAGGAACATCAAGCTGCTTGGAGATGGTCTTATAGCCTTTACCTGTAACATGCTTGTCTATAATAACCTCCGCCAAGGAGGTTATGTTTTTGCCGGCGTTTATCTGTCTGTCTGTCTGTTTGTCTGTCTGTGTTCAAAATAACTTGAAAGTTCTGAACGGATTTGGATGAAATTTTCAGGAATTGTCGGAAATGGGATATGGAAGAACTGATTAAATTTTGGGGGTGATCTGGATCACCGTCTGGATCCAGGAATTTTTTAAAGGATTCTTTAACATTGCCAGATAGGACCATTTTCGCCAAAGTGGACCGAAGCTGCTTGGCAGAGGTCTGCGCTCTCTGAGTGCTTTTCTAGTTTTCTTTCTAATCTCCTGAGACAACTCTCTCCTTAGCTTTCTGTGGTCCATGTTCAGTGTGGTACACAGCACGATACCAAACAGCACAGTGACTACTAACATGTCCCTATGGTCAAATCATTTTCTATCTTTTCTGGGGGTACCATCATTTTTGTCCAGGCCAGTTTCATTAGTTTGTTTTTTTAAATGATGATGCAATGTCTGATTGTCATTAGTTAATTTTGAGTACATTTTTATTTATTTTTACTTTTGTCATTTCCAAGTTATTTCAGTGACTGTTGTGGGTTTTTCTTTCTTTAATTGAAGGGTACCAACAATTTTGTCCACATCTGTATGAATTAAATGAAGAAAAAAGAGAAACATATTTTAACGTTTTTTTTTTCTTGTCAGGCTTTTAAATGACTTTGCTCAGTACTTTGTGTTCAGTTTTAAATGAACACTTTTACAGTCATTTTTTACAGACCCCAGTTTATAAAACATCTGTTGACTGATAATAGAAGTGGTATTATTGTTCATGCTTTTACTAAAACAATTATATTACTCAGACAGGACAAGTTTGATGTAAAGGCCTGCTTCTAATAGAGAATCTTCTTCATATAAAGCCTGGTACCTCCTACAGTTTTGTATTTAAAGGTCCTGTTCTTAATTTGAATGTTTATGGTAATTGAATAAAGGGTGTTGGTGTTTAATGGCAGAAAAAGAAGCATTGTGTTCACGGTGTCTATGTGGACTTAGTAATTATTCAGATAAACTGAACATTCTTGTTCCAGCAAAATACGGCTTAAAATGAAAAGCACGACTTGTATGATATCTCTTGAGCTTGCTGAAAAAAATCAGTGACGCTATTGATAAAGGTGAGTGTGGCATAGGGATATTCCTTGATCTGTCAAAAGCATTTGACACTGTTGATTTTGAAATTCTCTCAGGCAAACTGCATTATTATGGATACAGCATTAGGCTGGTTCAGAAGCTACATCTGTGAGGTAGGCCAATATGTTCACTTAAATGCTATCAACTCTCAAAGTAAAACCATCAGGTATGGAGTCCCACTGGGATTGATTTAAGGGCCCCTTCTATTTATTATTTACAACAATGAGTTTGTTAATTCATCCTCTACTTCACAGCTATTTTTTTTTCTGATGATAAAAATGTATTTATGTCAAATTAAAACTTAATTCATCTTCAAAATTATTTGATGATGAATTGGATATGGTCATCCCCTGGTTTAAATGTAACAGACTATCATTAAATATAAGTTAAACTTTATTGTGTTCTGCTCAAATAAAAAACTAAATAATGTTGATGTATCAGGATAAATAGCAGGGATATTAAGAGGGTAAATTACACAAAATTTCTTGGGGTTCATGTTGATGGAATCTTGAATATGGCATAAATGAACTAACAATGAAATTATCAAAATATGTCTGCTTGTTTTTTCAAACTAAGATATCTTTTCCCTCTTGAAGCTATCTCAACCCTGTACAGATCTCTATTTGAGCCCCACCTAAACTATTGTAATGTTTTATGTTGTAATAAATACTCTTGTTATCTGGAAAAATAAAAATCTTGCCAGAGAAACTAATGTGAGCTATATTGTGGTCCAATACAAATGATCCCTCTGATCCTCTGTTTTATTTTTACAAACTCTTTAAACTGACTGAGTGCTACACCCTCCATGATGCCTTTCTGATGTGTGATGTGGTGCACAGACAGAATTAACTGATTGATTGATTGATTGATTTGTGTGTTTCCAAGTTTTGTTTAAGGAATTTAAAACTTTATTGAAAACATAACCAGACGTGGACAAAATTGTTGGTGCTCTCCCATTTAAGAAAGAAAAACCCACAATGGTCACTGAAATAACTTGAAACTGACAAAAGTAATAATAAATAAAATCTTAATGAAAATTAACTAATGAAAATCAGACATTGCTTTTGAATTGTGGTTCAACAAAATCATTTAAGAAAACAAACTCTTGAGATTTCATTGAACCCTGCACAGATTCAAGACACCCTGTGCCAGATGCAGCAAAGCAGCCCCAGAACATAACTGAGCCTCCTGTGGGAGGCTCAGTTATGTGGGAGCAACATGGGGTTAAGTGTCTTGCCCAAGGACACATCGCCATGTGTCGCCCGGAGCTGGGCTTGAACCTGCAACCTCCAGATCACTGACCAAGCGCACTATCCAGCTGCGCCACCGACGCCCCAACAAAGAACATAGAGCTGATATGACTTGCCAAAAAGCTCCAGTGTTGTCTCATCTGTCCAAAGGACAGTCTCCCAGAAGCTTTGTGGCTTGTCAATATGCATTTTGGTAAATTCCAGCCTTGGTTTTTTGTGATTTGCTTTCAACAGTGGTGTCCTCCATTAAGTCCACTTTGGCCCAAACAGTGACAGATGGTGTGATCTGATACTGATGTACCTTGACCTTGGAGTTCACCTCTAATCTCTTTGGAAGTTGTCCTGGGCTCTTTGGTTGCCATTCGTATTATCCGTCTTTTCATTTGTCATCAATTTTCCTCTTGCAGCCACGTCCAGGGAGGTTGGCTGCAGTCCTGTGGACCTTAAACTTCTGAATAATATGTGCAGCTGTAGTCACAGGAACATCAAGCTGCTTGGAGATGGTCTTATAGCCTTACCTTGAACATGCTTGTCTATAATTTTCTTTCTAATCTCTTGAGACAACTCTCTCCTTAGCTTTCTGTGGTCCATGTTCAGTGTGGTACACACCACCATACCAAACAGCACAGTGACTACTTTTCAGACTTTAAATAGGCAGAATCACTGATTAGCTTGAAGACACTTGTGATACTAATTACAGGACACACATTAGTTTAACATGTCCCTATGGTCCAATAATTTTCAATGTTTTTTAGGGGTACCATCATTTTTGTCCAGGCCAGTTTCATTATTTTGTTGTTTAAAAGATTCTGTTGAACCACAATTTAAAAGCAATGTCTGATTTTCATTAGTTAATTTTCAGTAATTGGGCTCCTTGCCCAAAGGGAAAGGGCTGCCCAAAGGGCAAGGACCCTACTGTTTTTGTATTGTTTCTTTTCTTATTATTATTATTGTACTTACAGATGCGAAAACCTTAAATTGACTCCCTAAATATGCCCAAAAATTTGATAAAATGAAAAAAAAAAAAAAAAAGATGCCAAAATGAGCTCTCTAGTGCCCCCTAGGCACACTAAAACAACCCTCACAGCCACTATGAATGTGGTAGAGAGATCAAACCAACGCCAAAACGATCATCTCATCGATACACACAAATCACACAATCACACACCTGACCTATCTCAAACAGGAAGCTGGCAATTTGGATTTCAAAATAAGAGCTCACCGGATCATTCCCATTTCACACCATAATTTAATTATCTTGTAAAGCGTCTTTGAGTCTCTGAAAATCGCTGTATAAATAAAAATGTATTATTATTATTATTAATTTGACACCCTTAACAAGCTAACAGCCATGCCAAAACTGACACACATGCAACGCAGGGTGCAAAATTTCAGAAAATGAAAAAATTAACCCAAAAACATGCCAAAATGTGCTCTCTAGCGCCACCTAGGTACAAAACGGCTCACAAAAACAGTCATCACAGCAACAAGGAATGTCGTAGAGAGATCAAACCAATGTCAATATCTTTCTCTCATCAAGACTCAAAAATCAAGCGCTGACACCCCTGACCTATCTCTCTAACCGGCAATTTGCCTTTCAAAATAAAATTACAACTCCCCAGAAAAAAATTATCTCCTCTGAGGCCGTAAATAGTATCACCTTGAAACCCGGACAGATGACAGAGGAGGCATTGATGATCAAAAGTTCTGTAGGAATTTGTTGTTTCTCAAATGGTTTCTGAATGATAAGCCCTCAAAGTTGGTGAACACCAAAGAAGCCCTCCCAGCTCCCCCCATTCAAATCAATGGAATGAAGTAGACACAGCTCCGGATAACCTGTGGAAGATAGGCCTCTACAGAAAAACAAAAAGTCCTACAGCTTTAAAAATTACATTGATGGATTCCTGACAAAATTTCCAGTTCACATATATAACTTGTAGAGAGATTTGGTCGAAATTGTGGCATTGGTGAGGACATGTTTCGAGAGATTTGGCATCTCTGCTGCTAAATTTGAATGATGGCAGCAGATGATGTCATTCACTCACTGATTGACAGCAGCTGGTCATGTGACTCACTGAAGGCGGGAACATGGAGTGTGTAATACACACCCATCATGAAGACTGAGGAGGAGCAAGAAATACATCACTTCAACTGTAATATCTCTAAAACACGAACAGATACCAAACATGTAATACTCTGATCTGTAAGTAAATGTCCTCCCAAAGGGAGGACCAACCTTGAGCAGTAAAAAAATTTGAAAACTTGCAGATGATGTCACTAACTCACTCACTGATTGACAGAGGAGCTGGTCATGTGACTCACTGAAGGCGGGAAAATGGAATGTGTAATACACACCCATTATAAAGACTGAGGCTCCTGACAGAGCTGCAGGCACACACCTCAGTCTAACTTAGAGCAGGTCAAAGGGTCAAAATGGGATGAAACCCTCAAAATGGAGGTCAAACAGGCCTGAGACATGTGCAACAGAGCGAGGACCCGTCCACTGCTGCTTGCAACTTTAAATTTTTATTTATTATTACTTTTGTGTTTCAAATTATTTCAGTGACCATTTTGGATTCTTCTTTCTTTAATGGAAGGGTACCAACAATTTTGTCCACGTGTGTAGGCTACCAGCCTTGGAGGACCAAAAAGCCCTGTGGATTAATTCTATTTTTGAAGGGAATGAGCAGCTACAGTCTGCTGAAACCTGTATGTGTGTGCCAGTCACTTCACGCCTGACGTCTTCTACAACTTCAGTCAGTTCAACACAGGACTGGGAACTAGACTTTTCTTGAATCCGGGTCAGTACCAACAATCCGTCGCCAAACCTGATGATGGAAATGTGAGTATTTTAATCCTGTGCAGTATTTATTTTGCTCATTGCTACGAGCTACTGCCAACAGCAGGGGGACATGAACTAGAGGTTACTGCACAACATGTTCGTCAATGTTCACGTTACTTGTTGAAAGTCTAAAGGATAAACTTCAGTGTATGAGCATTATTACATTAGCCAAGAGAAGTTTAACAGTTGGCCGAATATAATCAGTCCCACTGTGGTGACAAGGCCACGGTTAGCATGTTGTGCATTAGCCTGTGATGTTTGGGGGAACGAGTTTCGCTGTTGTCACCATGTTTGTGTAACTGGCATGAATTAAGAGTTTTTATGTGTTCAGGACTGTAAGCAGGTTGGTGCGCCAGAGCGCTGTGCTTCGCATGAGTTACTTTATAGTGAATTCCCGTATGTACACTGCTTTACTCTGGCTCATTAGCATATGAAGGCGACCGCCCTCAAAACCAGCCATTCTGAACAAAGAATGTCACAAATGTTTCATGAAGACATCAAGGATCCATGTTACACTGCAGAAAAAGAGCAAAATATGGGACCTTTAAATATCTCTAGCTAGCTCCACCCTATCATATTTAACTTAAAATTTATTTATTTATTACTCTCAGACATGAACATTGTCTGTTAGCTATCTTTCTAGTCTGTCTTTTATGTAGTGTCTTACTTTTTTAAATGTATGGTTTACTTATTTTTGTAGCCTTTATTTATTCTTCTTTTTATAAATATATGCTGTTGACTTACTGTTTAAGTAGCCTAAATTTTATGTTGCCATTTTTAATTACTTTTTGTCACCATTCTTTTGAGTTTTTATGTTGTATTCCTTAACTTGCATTATTCTATCTACATTTTTACTTTTTTTCCCCGTGTTTGATTTTTGTTCACTAACATGGTAGAAGGAAGCTAAATAATGTTCCAGGCCAATTTAAGCTTTTCCAGGACATTTTACTTCTGTCCTCAATTTCCATACGTTTTCCATGACTGGACAAATGGTAAATCATTTTCCAGGTTTTCCAGGTTGTGTGGGACCCCTGTAAATGAAGCAGCTCTTCAGTCTGAGCTGCAGCTCATGAACTCCCTCCCTTCTCATGCAGCCGTCCACTCTGCAGTCGAGCCTGAAATAAACACGCTCATATTTGATGAACGCTGGATAAAACACGCTCATATTTGATGAACGCTGGATAAAACAGTTCAGTGTTGGAGTCAAAAGTTGCTCCTTTAACATGAGCAATTTGATAAAACATCTAAAATACCAACACTCAGCAGAGTTCACAGAGTTTGCTAACAGCTACAACCAACTTCACAGCAAACGCTGGCGAAGAAAGAAAAAATGTCGAGGGACAATCCGTGGGCAATAAATATCTGCCATCACATTGCAGACACAGCGTTACTGAAGCTGCATAACTCTGTGAAGAAGCACATCCACAGCCTGCTGAAGGACATTTCCGCTCTCAGTTTCACCACGGATATTTAGACTAGGAGTTTCAATCCAATATCTCTTATAGGTTTAAAGGGGACATATGATGCAAAAAACACTTTTTTAAGGCTATTGAACACATTTTTGGGTATTTGGCCTTCCCCCCAGCTCACAAATGTGGTACTAGACAACCAAACCTGTATTTAGCAGGCTGCATAAATGTAAATTCATGGTATTCAGAGAGCTGTTGAGTCTGTGGATATACAGTTACGTAACAGTATATTTTTGATTTGCATACCTAACCTGATTGGTCCACCTGAGTAGACCCCTCTCCCACCTGCTGGAGAGATTCCTCTGTGAAGAGCAGCCTTGTTGTTTTCACTGTTAGTGAGAGATCTGTGTTCAGCATGTCTAAACTCAAAAGCTACCACTGCTCAGTTGTTGGCTGTAAACAGCCACATATTTCTTTACATATAGGCTACCAGCCTCAGAGGACCAAAGGGCCCAGTGGATTAATTTTATTATTGAAGGGAATGAGCAGCTACAGTCGGCTAAAACCTGTATGTGTGTGCCAGTCACTTCACGACTGACTGCTTCTTCAACTTCAGTCAGTTCAACTCAGGACTGGGAACTAGACTTTTCCTGAACCCAGGCTCAGTACCAACTGTCTGCCACCAAACCTTGGACCATGGAAATGTGAGTGAATGTGTGTGTGAGTTTTAATGCTGTGTGATAAACTGTGCTCATTTCTACGAGCTAATGCTAGTGGACCAGATGTAAGAGCTCTAGGTTTTCTTCAGTGTTAAAGTTACTCTTTGAAAGTCTGCAGTGTAAACTTAGATGTATGGATATTCCTACATTAGTAAAAAGGAGCTTAACAGTTGGAGGAATATAATTATTCCTCATACACCCCCAGCGTTGGCTTTAGGAGGCTAAGTTTAGCCTGCGGTTAGCCTGTTGTTTTAGCCTGTAATGTTTGGAGGAAACGATCTTCGCTCTTTTCTATCCAGCAGGACTTTACAGTCGTGTTTGTTCAGGACTGTAATGTGAAGTCCATGTTGTGTGTTACTGTGCTGGCCGCTGTTAAATGTATAGAGGTCTGAGTACGAGGCAAACTGCTCTGCACTCACTGAAGCAATGTAATCGGTAAATTATCTCAGATGGTCTCCACTCTCATTTTTGTGTCAAAACTGTGGACGAGGGAAACGATTGGTGAAGGCTGTGTTTCTGTGCGTTTTGCAGCAGGTCATGTAAACATCAATACCAACAACAGGGGAAACTATATAACATAACTGTTGGCTTAAATCAGTGTATCTGCAGATGTGATCGGCGTCACCAGCTTTTGTGGCCAATGTCATATTACCAAATTAATTTAATCTGATTTTTGTGAGTTTAAACACTCAGAAATAATGAGATACCAAAACTACATGTTGCATTTCATAGAAATTTGGATTTTTGGGGGGATTTCAGTGCAAAGTGAAATAAACATTTCAGCTATAAAAAATAAATAAAATGTTATGGCTATAATTTGTGTTTTCATGCTTTAAAGGGTTTGACATTTTTCTTCCTCAGTCTATTACCCCTTTCAGACTGGCCAAAAACCTGTTTAAACCCGGTAACAATCATCTCCTGTCAGCAGTTTGAAAGGTTCTAATCGGCATTTCGACCCAGGTTGACTGACCCCGCAAGCAACACAGGTTTTAATCAGCTGGCCTCCGATCGTGAGTCTCTTGCCATGAAAAAAGCATGGCAAGAGACTAATTTGATTTCAGTGCAATTTTGTAATCAAACATTTTTGTTTCTTGCATTTCAGATTATGTTCGAGGCAACGTTGGACCTTGTCTTTGAGAAGGTTTTCCAGGACCCTGCCTCATACCTGAAGGAGCTGCAGAAGATACCAGACCCAGAAGACCTCTCTGCTCAATATGACAGACCTGACAAGGTGGATGTGATAGCCAGCTACATGTCAAGGTTCAACCAAGGAGAGCTCTGAACCCCTCAGACTGGTCTTCTGCATCAGGAAACTCCGCTCTTATCTGCAGCACCACGCAGGCAGGCAGCACCACCCTGATTCTTCAGCCCAGAAGCTCCAACACCAGCTCACAAAGGTTCTGTAGGCCTGGTATCTGTCACGGCTGGACATGATGTGCAGATTTTGTCAGAATGGAAGGATTACATTCATTGATGTTTTTATGTATAGATTTTTTTTCTCATATTTTTGTTTTTATGGTTGCAGTACCAGCTGGTACATTTTGTGTTTTTATACTGTAATGCAGTGGCGAGCGGTGACCTGTTACAGTAGTCATGCTGAAGTGTTAACTACAGCGAGCGTGCTTGCTCGAAAATTTATGGGTATTTATTTAATTTCAAAAACACATAATATGTTTTTTAACTACTATATCAACTCGATTTTGATAGACACTCTCATACTCACACTTGCCCCATGTTACCAACAACAATGTGTTGGAATTTACGATGTAGGTATAGGTTGGCTAAATGAAAGCGGAAATATTCAGGACTGACACAGGTTGACGCACACACACAGTAATGTAACCAGCTCCGTGGTCAGCCAAATGACACACTCACATGTCCACAAAGTTACCAACAACATGTTGGAATTTACAGTATTTGAAACTGGCTCGTGCCCGCGAAGTGGGCTCAAGCCAGGTTCAGCCACGCTCAAGCAGAGCGGGGGAGAGGAAAAAAATGACGACCCAGTGCAGCGGCAGGGATTTTTTTTTTTTTTTTGTCATAGAAGCTTTCATCCGACTTGATCTTGTGAAGCATCCTCCGTTCAATAGACATCATGGCAAGGCCAGACAATCTCTGCTGTCCCATGGCATTGCGCTGATAGGTCTTGATCCGTTTTAGTCCAGAGAATGTTCTTTCTACCGAGGCAGTGGTGGATGGCAGAGTGAGGAACAGTTCACACAGTTTGTAGAATTGGGGCATGGCATCACAAAGGCCATCTGAGCGCATGAAACGGGTTAATTCCGAGACGTTTACATCTTCAGATCAGGAGACGCATACAACACTTTTAGCTCACTGCACAAATGCACATCATCAAAAAACTGCCCATAAGTGTATTTGAGAGAGTCAAATGCGCTGTCTGGAAAAGCCTGCTCATACTGATGGAATCTGGAGAAGTCCAGGAGACCCAGAAATGCTATCTTCTCCAAAGATGAAAGATGCTGTTGCATTTGGGAATCAATCATGTCCAGCACTTTGAAATAAAGTTCTTTATATTCCGTTTTCATGTCATCTGCCCCTCTGCACCTCTTTGCTGGGTTCTCGGGCTCTGGGACCAGAGAAAAAACATGTTCAAATTCCCCTTTTTGTGTTTGCAACTGTTCTGCTGTTCTCTTCATTTGACTCACACAATAGCCAATATCAAAGCCTTTGGTTTGCAGGATGTTGAAAAGCACATCTGTGTGTGAAAAAACATCAGAAAAAAGCTGCAGGAGAAATACGACTTTGGGGTCCTTTAAATATTGCAGAAAGCCCCCTGCTGAAAGAATGGACCTCTCGTCCCAGTTCAACGGGTTGTTTCTGATGTCATTGAACAATTCGATTAGTGCTTCGTGGTTATCTTTTGCTGTGTTTACTAACCTAGACGTGTAGTTCCACCTATTTGGTGCAGCTTGGGGGAATCGCCTCTTCACAATGTCATCAAGAGCCTTGGTGCGCTTGGTAGAGGTAGCAAAAAATGACGCCAGGTCATTTAAAGTTGAAAAGAAAACCTTGCAGTCTTTGATAGTGCTGCACGCTTGTGACAGCACCAAGTTAAGAATGTGGGCAATGCAGTGCAAGAAACAGCAAAACGGGTATCGGTCGCTTAACTTGGCCTGCAAGCCATTTAGGTGGCCAGACATCACTGCGGCTCCATCATACGTTTGACCGACAAGCTTGTCACCGCATTGCATTTTATCCACAGCGGCAAAAACATGCTCTACTAGGGCCGCGGCTTTTCTGTCAGTGCTGACATCAGAAAAGCCCACAAATCTCTCTTCCACTTCTTCCTCTTTGGTGACATATCTCCAGACAGTAGAAAGCTGGGTGAAGTTGGACACATCCGTTGTCTCATCAAGTAGTATAGCTACAAAGCTTGCATCTTTGATTTCGGGTTTTATCTCATTCAACACCACACTAGCCACAGCTTCAATCAGATCATTCTGAATGTGGCTTGACATGCCAGAGAACACAGTACATGACTCCAAATGATAGGCAAGCCTCTCATCATATTTCCGGAGTAGATTGACTAGTTCAATGTAGTTACCGCGGTTGTCTGACCCTTCCCCTTCTGTGTGCCCTCGAAAGGCCTGCTCCTGTGCTCCAAGGTAGACAACGATGCCCACAAGCCTCTTCAACACATCCCGGTTCTTTTTTACCCACGTGTTGTGCTGCTCTGTGGCGAGTCGCAGTCCCTCATTCAGCTGATGATCGATTCCTGTGTTTCCAAATGTCTGCAGTTTTACCATACAAAGTATGTGCGGGGATGCACGCTCATGCTTGCTCATAGCAGTGTGAAGGTTGTTTAAATCACCATAACCTGTCGTAGTCCAGACTGTGTGTTCCGTGGAAAAAAGGAGACATGGCCAACAGAACAATTTGCTAACCTGTGGACAGCCAGCTAGCCATTTATGCTTCTCGTACGTGCTAGCTTGAAAGTGATGGACAAAATTCTTTGCAGTTTTGGTGATGACAACCTCAGGAGTAGGCCGACCACTGGAAATTATAATCCTCTTTTCCTCAAAACTTCTCCGGGAAAACGGCACTGAACGCAAAGACTGTATGGTGTTGATTTCATTCATTTTGACAGCTACTACATGGCAATGAAGTTTTGAAGTGAATCCAGTTATGCGCATGCGCATTGGCAGATAAGCTGCTTCACCGACAGCTTTTTGCCATACAAAATGCCCATTTACTATAAACACAGCCTCTAGCGCTGATAGGCTGATACTGCTCGGTATCGCAGTGCGCATGCGCGAAACAAGCTGTCAGCTTTCCAGCTTTTCACAAACAAAACGGGACAGATAAGGCAGGGATTTAAGACCAAAACAGTAGAACTAAGGTATTGTATAATAGAACACACTGAGAGATGAATATTTTCAAGGATTGTATTGAAGGGCTTGGGCATGCACTGCATTTATAGCTTATTATGACCGCTCGCCCCTGCTGTGACGTCACCTAAGTGATTAAAGGAAAAGAAAAGGGGAAAACTAATAATAATTAAATGAGTGAAGACAGTGCATAAAATAAAATGTTGAAAACTAAAAGAAAAGTTTTCTTGTCTTTGTACATGTTGATATTCCCTGTGTTGTTGATTAATTAGGTAGGTGGACTAAAATCTTAATTTTAAAAGGTCAAAAACAAAAGATATTTAAGGGGGGAGGATGTGGCGTAGAGGAAACACGGGGAGACATGGACTGAGCAGGAGAAACGGTGGATAGCTGCAGCAGGAAATAGGGTCGTTAAGTGGAAAAATGAACGATTTAAGGCTTATTAGGTGTTGTGGTGTTGAAGAAGACTATAGAAAATATGAAGTTAGCTTTGATCTTACCAGACCCAAAGCAGAATATCCCCCCGACTATCCACATCTTGGCACGGACGCAGCACCAGACCCAGAGACAAAGGATCTCTCTTTAAAGGATTATCTCCCCTGGATACTGGTAAGATTCACCCTTGTTGAAAGTAGTTTTTTCTCTAGTATATCAGTGTTTTTTTGTCAATCAATCGCTATCTGTTTTTGTTTGCTGTACTTTCCCTTTTTGAGTCGGATTACTGTTTGGGTTTTTTTTGTTTTTTTTGTTTTTTTTGCGACCAGACGGGAGAAAAGCCGCCGACATGAGGACTTACTGGGACATAAAAGTCAAAGTCAAAAGTCAAAAGTATCTTTATTGTCTCCCTTGGGAGAAATTTGTCTTGGATAGAGGGGTCTGCTACACGGTCAACACATTCAACACATTCCACCCATGCTTCCAGAATTAATAAAAGACACTCACATTACAATAAATTAATAAATTACTTTAAAAAAAAAAAAATTTTTAAAAGTGCAAGGTAGCATCTCAGTGCAAATTCATCATCAAGTAAGTGCAATTCAGCATCTCTGTACCAACTCTGCGTAACTTGACCTCAAACTCTCTTCTGTCCATCTTGGGCAATCTGCTCATTAATGAGCTTCACTGACAGAGGGATGAATGAGTATTTATATCTGTTATGCTTACATAGAGGAACTCTGTACCTCCTTCCTGAGTTAAGTAAAACAAATTCAGGGTGCAGTACATGAGACGCATCAGATAGAACATTATTTGCCAGTCTGAGGGTTGTCTGTTCAAACAGGTCTTGGGGAGTTACAGGTGTTGCCATACCAATGATTTTTCCTGCTGTTTTAATCAGATTTAGTATAAGCGTTTTTGATTTAACGGTTAAGTTGCCGAACCAGCTAGAAATGCTCGTAACACAGACTCAATAGTTGCTCTGTAGAAAATCAACATGATATTCCTACACACACCAAACACTCTGAGTCGCCGGAGAAAATACATACGTTGGTGGATTCGGGTACAAACACTTGCCACTTGTGTGTGCCAACTTAAGTCATTATCAATGTGAACCCCCAGGTATTTGTATGAATTGACCTGCACAATGTTACGTCCATGTATGTCCACTGAGCTGTGGTCCCCAATCGACCTGGGGTCCACCAGCATCTCTACTGTCTTATCTGTATTAATCTGCAGCTGGTGTGCATCACACCAGTTCACAAAGCTGTCCACTCTAAATGTGTGGCTGCTTATGTCAGTGTTAGTAGTTAGCAGACTAAGTATTACAGTGTCGTCTGAGAATTTCACAACATACTGGTTGGGCTGGGAGCTAATACAATCATTGGTATACAGTGTAAATAAGAACGGTGAACTGACACAGCCCTGAGGAGCCCCAGTGCTGCTTAATGCAGTATCAGAAAAAGTTCAGTTTGACCTGCTGTGGCCTGTTTGATAGGAATGAGTGATACCACTTTATTAAGAAGGGGTTCACGTCCAGCTGGGATAGTTTTTTAAGAAGAATGTGTGGCTGAATGCAGTTAAAAGCAGAGCTAAAATCAATGAAGACTAACTTAGCATATGCAGAGGGACTCTCAAGATGTTTCAAAACTAAGTGTATTATAGTCAGAATGGCATCACTCGTACCCCGCTTCCTTTTGTACGCAAATTGATAGTGGTCCAGGTGTGGCTCCACCTCTGTACGAAGCTCTTGAATCAACAGTTTCTCCAGTGCTTTCATAACATTAGAAGTACGAGCCACCGGTCTGAAATCTTTGTTCCCTTGAGGGCATACCTTCTTGGGGGACTGGAATAATAACTGATGTTTTCCAGAGCTCAGGAATGGAATGAGTGTCAATGGAGAGCTGGAAGAGTTTATGCCAAGCAGGAGTTAGCTCCTCTGCAAATGTTTTTAAAAGAAAAGCAGACATATTATCTGGTCTCGTCGCTTTGTTAGTATACATTGATTTGAAAACCCGAGTGACTGATTGAGGGTCAACTAGTATTCTATCCTCCTTAAGATTACAATTAATCTCTCCTAAAATTTCCCAACATTCCCCCTGGTTATCACTTTCAAAACGCAGAAAAAAGTCATTGAGCTCATTGGCTTTTGCAAATTCATCGCTGGCAACTACAGGTTTCCTTTTCATGTCCATGTTTGTCATGCCACGGATAAAGTCCCACAGTCTCTTATTATTCGACCTAGACAGGTCCGTTCTGCACGTTCCTTATGTTGCCAGCGAGCCGCTTTCATCCTCTGATTCAGGTCTTTTTGTGCTGCCCTGACCCCTGCAGTGTCCCCTAATTTAAAGGCTGTTTTCTTCCTGTTAATACATTCCCTTACGTCTCGTGTGATGTAAGCTTTGTTGTTTGGGTACTTCCTAATGGTTTTTATTTGAATGATTGAGTCAACACAGAAGGAGATGTATGCAGTGATTGCTTCTGTGGCAACGTTGATGTCTGCATTCTGGAAGAAAATGTCCCAATCTGTACACAAAAAACATCCTTTCAACTCCTCTATTTTCTCAGCTGACCACACCTGGACAGAGTGGACCTCAGGTTTACTAGATTTAAAGGCCGATCGGTAGGTGGGGAGGAGCTGGATGACGTTGTGATCCGAAGTGCCAAGGGGAGCTCTGGCTGTGTAGGCATCCCTTATGTTCCCATAGTACTTGTCGAGAGTCTTGTTGTTCCTGGTACTACACTGAACATACTGATAGAAACCAGGCAGGCATTTATCTAAGCTGCAGTGGTTTAGGTCCCCAAGAACAAACATGGGAGCATCCGGTCTGTTTTTTGAAGATGAGAGTGAACACAGTCTGTGATTTGGCGAGCTGCTTTTGTAGCACTCCCACTTGGTGGAATGTAAACCACACACACAAATATATTTGTAAATTCTCGAGGAAGGTAAAAAGGTCGTAAAGTTACACACAGGAGCTCAAGGTCAGGGTTGCACATTCTGTCTCTGACAGCAAAGTTTCTACACCACCTATCTTTGACATATAAACAAACCCCTCCCCCCCCGTGTCTTGCCTGAGTTTTCGCTCCTGTCCAAATGTATGTGTATAAACCCATCAACTTGTATGAAACTGTCAGGTACATCTTCACTCAACCATGTTTCTGTGAAAGCCATTAATTCAGACTCACGGAACTCATAGCAGGCTCCAGCTTGTAGGCGCAACTCATCCAGTTTATTTTTGAGAGAGCGTGGGTTGCACAACAGGATGGGCGGCAGCGGTAGTTTGGTGGCCGCCCGGATGCGTCACCTCACGCTGCCTCGCTTCCCTCGCTTCCTGGGTCCCCCTCTCCTGTGCTGGTCCAGTTGTTGCTGTCGTACCAGCTCACTCGGCACGTCGTCCGGCAGGCCTGGCGATGGTAGAGCTCCGTGGTCTACTAGACCAAACAGTTCTTTTCGGCTTTACACTAGCCCCCCGGAGCTAGCAGCAGCACCGGCAAAGCAGTGGGCTATCTGGCTTGATAGCACCAGCCACGCTAATGCTAACAATGCTGTACTCCTGTTCAGCCTCCATACACAGCTAAAGTACGAGCCGCACTCACTTGATGCATTGCATGTGTAGTCCACCGTTGACAAGCGGTAGACAAGACAAAAAACACGAACATTAACGTCCTCAACATGAACATTAACGTCCTCCACACGGAACAAACATTAACGTCCTCCACATGAACATTAACGTCCTCCACACGGAACAAACATTAACGTCCTCAACATGAACATTAACGTCCTCCACACGGAACAAACATTAACGTCCTCCACATGGAACAAAAAAAACAATTTGCAGCAGGAGCCCTCCTCCATGTCACCAGCAGAGGAGCGCCATCACACAAGTAGTAAAGTGGACTAATGGATCTAAAATTATATTTTGTTAGGTAGAGACTCTGAGTTAATTTAGAAATTATACATTTTTGCTTTTAACCTGTAATCTTTACGTAACTTTTTTTTTTTTATTTGGAGAAACTGTGAAATCTGTATCGTCTGGGAGGGGGGCACAAAGTAAAGAAAGTTATGAAACTTTAAAAGAAACTCTGATTTTGTCTATCTCTTAGATTGAATGGTGATTTGGGGAATTTACCAGGTTTTTTTTTTTTTGGTTGTGTTTTGTTGATTTCTAAGAAGAACACCTTGATTAAGTGACGCCTACTTGAAAAAAGTTTGAGTGTTACAGTACAGTATGTAAAAATATATTTCACAATAAAAAGTCTACATGAACTCTTTTGTGTGTTTTCAGTGTTCCATATGTTACATGTTAATAAGTAAAGAACTATAAATATAAACTGTAAAAAATTAAGGATGGAGGAAACAGTGCTGTCTACAGAGGAAAAGTGCAGTATATGCAGTTTCCTTTTTTTTTTTATTTTTGCAATAATCAAAAGAGCAGGATCTGCTTTTCAATCTCCTAAAGTTTCACAGGACTCCTGCTTAATTTCTCTGATATATTGCCATTTGTTACTTTGCAGTAACTGCAAAAATGCACTGTAAAACCAAGGCAAATTGAAGTAACTGCACTTACTGCAGTTTGCCTTGGGTTCATCTTGAAGAATATCAGATAATGCAGCCTTGGTTTTACCACGAAGAAGATCAGATACTGCACTTTGCCTTGGGTTAAGGACCAAAATTGGCCCATCTCCACTCAGACTTGAGTTAAAAGTTAACCTGTTGCTGTAGACCATCTACATTATAGTGTTCATTTGTTGGTTAGCTCTGCATTTTATGTATTAGAGCCAAATGTAGAATGTTGTTATATTGTCTGATGGTCTAACTTTATGTTTAATTTTGTGTTAGTGTGAAGTCACTCATGAAATGCTTGAGAAATAAACACTGTTCTGATAACAAAAAAACAAAAAATAGATTCATAGATAAGTCTGTCGTTCTGTTGTTGCTTTTTATCATCATTAAGGAGGAGATAATTACACATTTGGTGTGGGCAGTAGAGGTGTGTGCATCAAAAAATAATATATCATTATTGAAAATGAATATGCCAACTATTAAAAAAATAAAAAACTAAGTGAAATGGCCTTACTTACTGCACATACTGCAAGCGTCACTGTATAGTCATGTAATTATGTGGCAGTAAAACAAAGGCAAAGTGCACTATAGCCTATAAAACTGCCAAATTTAGCATGAATGTCAATATACAATATGCATTAAATTCCCCTACCTTTAATCTAGTAAATTATACACTTGGTAGTTAAATATTATTTCATACTTACACTTGGTGAAAAAAAGAAAAAAAAAAACACAAAAAGCTGTTTTTCTCTGTTTTTGGAGATACTGCACTTTGCCTTTATAGGGCAGGGTAATGTACTTTTAGTCCTTACTTTTTGTGTAACCGTAATAGGAGCGTTAATGTCAAAATATTTATGCATTATTCCTTTTAGACATAAAAGCTCATAGTCTTTATAAATATTGAATGCATTTTGCAGTGAAAACATTTTAAAGCATAAAAGGTCGGAGTCCAGAATGATCCACCATTCAGGATGGTGGATCTGGGAGTTCCTGTAGTCTTCCTCTGACCTAGTTAGTTAAAAAGGGTAAGTAAGTGACATCATAGTACAGAAAAGGTAATGTACAAAGTTATAACTTTACAGTCGGCTCTTGGCATTTTTTTCCCAGTTGCC
Source organism: Cetoscarus ocellatus (assembly GCA_037902135.1). Taxonomy (NCBI): domain Eukaryota; kingdom Metazoa; phylum Chordata; class Actinopteri; order Labriformes; family Labridae; genus Cetoscarus; species Cetoscarus ocellatus. The sequence continues at coordinate 254,524 of JBAMNC010002007.1, forward strand.
ACAGGAGCACCTCTGTAGGAGAAGAGTGAAACAGGATGTTCAGTAGAATTTTTATTATTAAGGAAATGTACTAGTTAAGCAATCATGACGTCTTGTTTTCGTTTAAGATAATATCATGCTAATATACACAAGGCTGTGTAATAATAACATACAATATTGCAGGTAAAGAGGTGTTGAAGACAACTACAGTGTGGCATATATAAAGATATGGTTCAGAGAAAATTGCTGGCTGCTTAGAATTACAGGTTATGACAAACATTTGCTCAGTGGCAGTGCGTCACTGCCATGCACTATATGGCTCTATTAAATGTTGTATTCTGATGGGTCAGTCACACAACTAATGTTATTTCTGTAAATCAGACTGTTGCCCTGATCGACCCTGAAGAACCCAGACATTATTTACATTTCATAACAACAAAGAAGTCCCCGTCCCTCTGTCTTATTTCACGTAGCAACGGCCCGTTCAGTGGTACTTATTAATAAAAGTTAATTCACGTTGGGGTTTTATCTGATCCTGTCGGGGTTTATGTCTCCGTAGTAACCTGCTAACTCTACGTTATCTCTTACTGAATGAGGCTATTTAATGCCACTTTTGGTAAGCACTGCATGAATACAAACTAAACAGTTGAGGAGCTACATGCTTCACAATATGCTTCTACAACAACACACAGGGGGAGAGGGGAGCAAGAACAGCAGTACAATTTTAATTTGTCTACATATTAGCATTGAAGTAAACATCCTGATTTACCCTTGGCTCTCGACTTTCTTCTGGTGCCTCTTCATATTCGAGGTCTGACTCCGTTGTCCAGCAGTCATTTTTCTCTCAGGGCTCAGTCGCCATGGTTACGCAACGCCGCACTCGCCTCTGCACTCCCCGCGAAAGAGCTGGGCAGTATCAGCAGTGGCTCATCAACATATTAAGGTCACCTGCCCGCTAAATCCAGCCGTTGTGAACAGAGGTGCCATGTGAGGGTGGAAAGAATGCAGCCTTGCTTATTTATAGGCTTTTTGGACCATAGCATGTTACTAATGTTTCATGAAGGCCATGGGTTAGGGTTAGAATCCATGTTATATTGCAGAAAATGAGCAAAATATGAGACCTTTAACAGCACAGAGCATAGAGGAAGATTTTACTCCACAGTCTGTCATTCTACAAGCAAAACAGTTCAGGGGTTCGCACAACAGTGAAGCTGTAGCAAATGTGTTAAATGACATGTTAAAAGCATGGACCATCCCGTGTACTTCAAATTGTGCTTCGAGATAATGCCAAAAACATGATTAAAGACATGAGTGATGTTGGACTCCCTAGCCTGCCCTGTGTTGCTCACACTCTTCAGCCAGCCAGCCGAAGGACATTTAGCTCATAGGAGTGTATTGACGCGGTGGTGGTGGTAGGACATAAAACAGTGGGGCATTTTACGCACTCCAGCTTAGCATACTCCTACTTGGAGGGCATCAAGGTGCAGTTAAATCAGCCCGTGAGACGACTTCAGCAAGACATGCAAACACGCTGGAATAGCACTTAGTACATGCTACGGTCGCTAATCGAGCAGGAGCGGGAACTCTGGATATTCGGCTCTGAGAATGAGCTCCCGACAATCTTGCTGCACACCAGTGGACACTAATCAAAAAAACTCTAACAGTACTGGATCCGTTCGAGGAACTAACAAGGAAAGTGGGCTTCTGATGTGTTGGCATCCGATGTGATTCCTGCTGTGACTGTACTACACAGACTTTTGACCAAAGAAACAGAGGACCAGGGCATCAAAACAATGAAAGCTACGCTAGCTGCGGCTGTCCAGACATGCTTCTCTGACACAGAGAAAAACCCTCTCTACAGCAGTGGTTCTCAACCTTTTCGAGTCATGACCTCCAATTTATCATGCAGTGGTGTCCACGACCCTGCGACAGCCCCCCCCTCGTCATGCGCACATTGGCTGTGCCTCAAAGCTCCAAAGTTTCATCCGCTTCCTCCATTTGCGTCTTTTCCACATAACGCGAAAGTGCTGAGCTGCAGTCTTGCTCCGACTGACAAACCCTGCTGGATGCTCTGCGCAGCGGCGCGCAGCCCCATCGGTGGAGGGCTGATCCCGGAGAGCCACAAGCTCTCGTGTGAATAGCAATGTCACACAATAACAAAACATGTTATAAACTGAGAAAAGAAATAAACAACACCTCACTTCACTTCTCTAAGGTCGCTTTGCTGGTCCCAACCACACATCTTCACTTCTGTCTGCCTGTATCCCTGGAGAAAGGATGTTTGGTGTCATATATAATGTTAAATATTTATGTACCTCCACGATTCACTTTTCTTCGTCCATGGTGTCGTGTTGCCTCTGGGACTCTCTGACCAACTGCTAACCTGATGCTCGTGCCTCCGGTTATGAAGTAATGACAGCCTATTGAGGAAAATTTACATTCGGGAGTCCGTGCAATGTGTTTTCTTTTGAAAGTACCGGATACTCCACACCTCTGATTTCCTTTCTGGTGATTTCTGAACAACAGTAAATTTACAAGGTTTTGAAGCGGCCAGGCAGAAAATAGCCAAGCGAATCTCCAGCACCGTGGCACGCCCCGGGCTGGAGCATAAGGCAGTGGAAATGCTCTGATAGACTAGAGTGGGAGCGAAGTGCTCCGCAGGACGACTCAAGACGCGCTTTCGCGTTATGTGGAATTTGGGGGTAGTCTCTCTCACCAGAGATGCATGGCAGAGATTCAAGGAAATGAAGAAAGGAGAGAGGAAACGATTTGTTTTAAGAGAAATGAGATGTCCTTTGGAGCGTCACATGAAGCGACAACAGCGTCAGCTTATCACCTCTGGATCATCTGTCAGTCAGCTCTAAAAGCTGTTTGTGTGTCTGCACGTGTGAGCTGGAATAACTCTAATAAATAGTTACAGTGTTTTGTCTGTGATTTTTACATGTTTAACAAACACTTTCACATGAAGAAAACCTGCACTCCGTTTATTCTGCGTCCTGTTTAGAAGTATACGGATCATTTTACTGGTAAAATGCGTCACTATTGGAGTATTTATTCATTATTTAGCCTTTATCTGGTGCGTATCTGATCGTGAACTCTAAAGTTATTAATATAAACTGATTTATGATGTCTCAGGAACACTGGATATTCGTTATTTATTAGATTTCAGGGATAACAGAAATTGTTTTATTCTTTAAAAACCCCATACTCATGAATAAAAATTATCCGAGACTGGCATTTCCTCATTGTTGTCACCCATTAAGGCCACACTAGTAACCAGCTGCAGCTTTCACCCCTCAAAAACATGAGGAAAAACATGCTGCTTGAATGGTCTTTTTAAACACTAGAACCCCGCACTGCGGTCAACTGAGCTGCCGTGTGTAGAATACCGGTCAAGCCAGCCGCCACTTGAAAAACGACGCGTCTAGACGGGGTCTTACGGTACGGACGCTTGGAGCAACCAAACAGGATGAATGTCGCCCTGAATTTCCAAAACTTATGATTGAATATGACACAAAGGTGAAACAAAACAGTCTAAGAAGTTTTGAACATATTTTAACTTTAAGTGCGGTCAAATATCAATGACAGCTTTGATATTTTTCTCATTTTGATTTTTTCATTAAAAAAGCAAATCTGTAATAGGTGTCAAAGATCTTACACTGGATTCTAGTTGCTAGCCGAATGTTATCCCGACAATTTTCAGCAGATTTTACTTTATAGTTTTTTTTTTTAAATTGAAGGTGAAATCTGTTCAAATTACTTTTGAGATGATTGCATTTTTTATTCATGTATTGTAATTTTTTTTTATTAAAAATCTATGATAGGTGACAAAGATCTTACACTGGACTCTTCTCTCCTGGTCCCAGACTGTCATCCTGGAAATGTTTAGCAGATTTTACTGTTTAGTTTATTTATTTTGTATTTTTGTATTTTTTCTTTTACAATTGAAGGTGAAATTCTGTTCAGATTGCATTGAGACGCTTGCATATTTTAGTCATATGTCATAATCAATTTTAAAAAATCAATAATAGGTGACAAAGATCTTATTCTAGATCTGGATTCTAGTTCTCCCGCTTTGACAGGATGACAGTCAGGGACCAGGAGAACTAGAATCCAGTGTAAGATTTTTGTCACCTATTATACTTTTGTTTATCCCGCGACCTCCATTGGGGTCGGGACCCCAAGGTTGAGAATGGCTGCTCTACAGCATTGCAATGGTGTGAGTGAGCTGTCTGTGACTGTGCTGTGTGCGTAAGAATAAGTTGTATGTTAGTGTGCTGTGTGTTAGAGAGTTATCTGTTTGTGAGTGTGCTCTTCTGTGAGTCTGCTGTGTATGATAGTGAGCTGTCTGTGAGCATGTTTTGTGTGAGTTAGCTGTCAGTGAGTGAGCTATGTGTGAGAGTTAGTTGTCTGTGAGTGTGCTGTGTGTGGGAGTTAGCTGTCTTTGAGTGTGCTGTGTGTGAGAGTTAGCTGAGTGTGTTGTGTGTGAGTAAGCTTTCTGTGAGTGTGTTGTGTGTGTAAGTTGACTTTCTTTGAGTGTGTTGAGTTAGCTTCCTGTGATTGTGTTGTGTGTGTGAATTACCTGTCTGAGTGTGTTTGTTTGTGAGTTAGCGTTCTGTGAGTGTGCGGTGTGTGTTAGTTAGCTGTCTAAGTGTGTAATGTTTGTGAGTTAGCTTTCTCTGAGTTGCTGTGTGTATGAGCTAGTTTTTGGGGTGTGTTGTGTGTGTGAGTGTACAGTGCTTTTAGGTTTTTTACGTCACTGCTGTTGGTGCCAAAGAGATGATGGTGCTGGAGCTTCAGAAGGTGGTAAGAGTTCAGGCCAACATGCCAGAAGATCTTGGAGAACCTCGTGCCAGAAAGCTACAACAGGTCCGGGCCTGCAGCAGTCTGGACAGCATTTTTGATGAGATTGAGAATAAGCAAGCATCAACAACTCAGAGCTGTGCTCCAGTGGGTGCCACAATTCAATTAGAGACGTATCTTGGAGAGACCACAACTTCTCGAGAAGACAAACCACTGCAGTAATGGGTCATGAACAAAGTTCTGTTTCCTACTCCGGCCCAGATGTCAAGAAGATACCTCTCTGCATCATGCAGTTGAGGACTAAGTTCTCAAAATTAGCACTAATGCATGATAATGCTATTCCAAGAGTTCTACTGTTATCTCTTTTTTGTTGTGAGGTTCAAATATCCACTAAACAACTGTAACTGTGATTATGCTAAGATGAAATGTGGTAATTGTTAAAAACAAACAAAAATGCTTGCCTATTAAATTCCAGCAACAAAAGCACTTTCGTCAAAGTTGTGGTGTAATTGTTACAATCAGACAATATATGATTAAAAATAAAACTATTTCAAAGACATTTTAAAACCTATAAAATTTTTAAGTACTCGGTATTGGTATCAGTCATTACTCAAATCTAGTATTTGTACTTGTACTTGGTTTGGAAAAAAGTGGTATCGGTGCATCCCTATTCAGATCTGCATCAGACTGCTGTTAGTGCTGCTGCTGATGCAGGAGTTCATGTCGCTGCTTCATTTCCTGCCATAAACACAAACAGACGACTGATGGAAGAACAGCTTTGCTGGCTGTTCTCTCCTCAGTCCACTGCCTTTAAAGGCAGAGACTGACCATCAGAGGAAGCACCGATGAGGAGTCCAACATGACCCAGCTGTTAAACTCCTGAGCTCATGATAGACCGGACTGAACTGGTTCATCTCACTCCCTTATCTGCAGTCTCCTCTCTCCTCGCTCTTCACTCAAACTGAGAGTCGTTCTCCACATGTTGAGGATCGTTCCAGAGCTCTCAGTTACAGATCAAGGAGAGAGGATCGAGGAGAGAGGAGGCAGATCTGAGGAGGTATAACCAAGGACACACCAGAGCGTCCTCCACAGAAGTGTTTGGGCTGATGGACCCGCCCACTTACTGGATATTACTCTCTGATTGGACGCTGCAGCAGAGTAAACTTTAATGAAACATCAGCAGAGATTAATCATGGAGGAAAAACAGACCTTTATACCAACGCTAAGAACCACTGAAATGATTGTAGAGAGTCTGTAAAGTGTTGGAGTGTCATAATAACAGATTAAAAAGTGTTTTTGATGAGAATATCCATAAAACAATAACTTTAATAAATCAGTTTAATATCAGAGCATCATCCAGACTGTTGAATGTTTTCTGAATCACTGATGTGTTTCCTTAATCAGTGACCCTGATTGAACTTTAGCATTACAAACATATTTATGGGTATTTGTGTTTGAACGTGATGATGTCTGAACACCATGTTGTGAGATAACTTTTTAACTCTTCTAGGACAGAGATTCTTGCTTTTCAGTTAAGCCCTTTCTGACCATTTGGCCCCCTCACCTCTCTGCGAGGACTGTTTACAGACTTCCTTTCCTACTGCAATTTGGGGCCAGGAAGAGGTTAGAACAGTCAATAAAACAGGGACAAAAACCATTCCCTTGAAGGACCATAAACCACTCACTCTGAAGAATGGCCATAAAAGACTGTCTTCCCTTGTTTGAGATTGGAATATTCAACGGGAATCACCCATTAAGCTGGAGAGTGAGGAACCCCCCTCCTCTCTGCTAATCCCCTCAAACCAGTCTGGCAGATTGACCTTTTAACCTGTTTTTCACCCCAGGACATTCACAGCTACAAAGACACTCCTCTGCCTCAGTATAGAAGTAACTTACCACAAACTTTCAAACACACACTGTACATTTCTAACAATGTTATATTTTGTTGCGTTATGAGATGTGTATTCTGTGGGTACATCTCCTGTGATTCTACCATTTGATTTGCCAAAATGAGAAGAGTTTCTACGCTCAAGGTTCTAACTCTCTTTCTGAAGTGGAAACTCTCACGGACCCACAACACCCCCATGTGGAATAACTGGTGACAGTTGCTTCTCAGACATATCTGCAAACACGTATGTATGCCAATATATGTTTACTGCTTTTGTGTTATTTTTTATGTTTAGAATAAGATTTTTATACTCAAGGCTCGACAGTATAACCTATAATGATAAAGAGGCCTATGCATTTAAGTTAAACCTGTTCCATGTACAGGGCCCGCTGGCGGGCCACTGGGGGGCACCAGGGGGTCATCACATCGCAAGAAGAAAATACCATGGCCCCCCTGTATTCATATTACAAGTGTGATACATCATTTTAAAGCTATGATTCCTGTGATTTCATCCATATAAACCAATCTGGGGTGAACTTATAACAGCAAACACTGTGTGGCTTATGTACCAGACCATCTACAAACATCACCGCTGTAATAACAATGGCATTACTCACATTTGTTGTCCTCTGATCATCACTGGATGCACTTTGTCCAGCATACTTAGCATTGATATATTCCCAAAAAGTCCATAGATCGATCCAAATCCAACATTTGGTCCGAAGTACAGCAATATATCCATGCATGGCCATGAAGTGCAGCTGTATTTCCTTCAAAATGTTCACTTGGTAATGCGTTTTTTCTCTTATTTGGCTCCATAAATCACGTTATCTTCATGCTATGACTACGACGATGGATTCAAAATGGAGTCCGAACTTTGACCTATCGATTGACACCACATTTGACCCAATAGGTGCTTGTATCATATGTGTACGAGCCTCAAGATCCAATCAATGCCTTCCGTCAAGCAAGGGTCCATCCTCTGTTCCAGCCCCAAAAGTCTGAGCCAGTGACAAGCAGCTGGGCAGCTGACTGACAGGCTGTGTAGCCGATGAAATGCTGAACACGATGTATAACATGATGAGGGTTGGGCCAGGTAAGAGATCCAAACTAACTGCCGGATGAGTTTTTTTCTGTCACCAAGAGCGCACAGAAAGGCCCGCCACTGAAGCATGGCGCACCAACAGAGTGGATTCTGTGTGGTTTTTTTTCGAGGATGGAGAGGATATTTGACTTCACAATTGAGTAACCATAATTACATGTCATTACAATTCATAACTAGACATAATTTTGATCCATCTAGTTTTGTGTGATATGGTCTACTGATACCTGGGGTGGGGTGAGGTAGGGGCTTTGTTAGACGAGTTTTTTCACAGTGAATGTTTTACATCATGGCATTTGGGAGGGGGTGGGTGTGTGTATACATGAGTTTGGGGGTGGGGGATCTATTTGTTTGGGTGTGAGAGGAAAAGGTTATTGGGGGAAGGGGACAAATCACATCTTGTTTTCTCTGTGAGGCCTTGAGAAATAAATAAATTTGAAGTGCCAAAAAATATATTTATATAAATATATCAATATAATTTAGCATATCAATTGTTATAATTTAATACAGATTCATATGTTTTCTTACCTAGTTTGGTAAATTTACCCTTTTCTTTTTTCCAGGTCGGTAGGCAAGATGTCATCAAGATGTTACAGCTGTGACTGCACCTCATTGTTAATAATCACATTTTTTGTGTTTTTCCTTTTGTATATAGTTCAATAGAATTGTTGCAAAAGCATTGTTTTGCATTTTGTGTTCTTTTGTAAATAGTTTGATTTTTCAAAAAATTCCAATACATAAAGGGTTTTTTTTAGCTATAAAAGCACATGTGTAAAACCTTTATTTGCTCAAATTTCTTTTGCAAAAAAGAGAAAAAACACACAAAAATGTTCCTTATTCTGTACTTACTTTATGCTAGTACTTGATAGTGAACATAATTAGATGCCTCTAAGTGTAACCTTTCAATAGAGCCCAAGATGATGACTGTGAGTGAAAGCTTTCTAAAGTTACAGTGTTTTTACTGTGGGAATGTCCCAATGGTGACACGGAGACAGGAAGGACCCAGATGCGAAACAGTGTTTGCAGTTCACAATCAACAGTTTTTATTGACAGGCAGAGGGGAAGTGAAGTTGGGAGCAAGTATCGAACCCAGGACCCCAGGATCAGAAGATGCTGACGCTGTCCTCTCGGCCATGATGTAGCCACACACACTTTCTGCCGCACAGAGTCTTTAAGGTGTAGCGGGCTCAGACTCACTTCATCTTTTGAAGCAGGAAGTGATGTAGATTGCCGAAGATCAGACGACCACCACAGATCAGGACTCACAGACAGGTACTCGGCGTCAGGAACAGAAGGCGAGGTCGGCAACCAGGGATCAGGCAGGCAGGTAAGTGCAGGGCAGAAACGGGTCGGTACCTTGAGGTCTAGCCGAGGAACAGACAATGAAGGCGGAAACAGGAACAGAACAGGTCGGCAACGGGTGATCAGTCCGGATAGCTGGTCTGGTGTTCTTGGCATGAGAGCGAAGAAGATCTGCCGAGTGAGTGTGGAGCTGGGGTTTAAGTAGGCGTGTTGATTGCAGCAGATGAGGTGCAGGTGTGAGCAGGAGCACAGGTGACAGGAGTTGAGCTGATTGCATGAAGGCTGGAGTGAGACAGGCTGAGACTGAGACTGTGGCTGTGACAAATGGTCCCCAATTTGCCAAATTTTGTAATATGGAGTCTCCAAATGGCACAAAAAATGCCTAGACATATTCAGAGAAAAAAAGGTGTAAAAATAATTTTTTTTTTGATGTATTTTCATGAAATTTTAAGTTTTATTAGAAAAGACTTAATGCTCTGGTTTTAGTTTGTTTTCCACCCAATAGATACGACTTACTGTCATCTTCAGGAGCTTGATTTGAAAAAAAAAAAAAAAAAAGGCGAGGAAAAACACCTTATTTTTTGTGTGTTCAGGCTACAATAAGTCAGCTGTAGTAGCACCTACAGTGATTCTGGTTAGTGTGGGAAAAACTTTAAAATGTTAGCTTTTCAAAAGCAATAATCATTATACTTTGAGTGGTCTTTTTCAGCCGTCTTTTGGGGAAATTGACTGTTCCATTAAGGGGTTAATCATATATATTCCTTGTTTATTTGTGTTTTGGAACAATATAACTGTTTTAATGTTTTTCTTACTATGATACCATGAGTGTTTAGTGTCATAGTAGTCACTATGAAATTGCCTTTTTATGCGGGTTAAATTAAGAGTTGATAAAAGTTTGATACCACTTAGATGACTCCTCCTCGACCTGACAATGCCCCTAAGTGGACAAGAGACGAAAGACTCCTGCAGAGCAACGCTCCTAGGTTTTTTTTTTTTTTCGAAAATGTTGTCTAGTCTTGTCCTGTGTCTGCTTTAGTCTTGTCCTGTCTCATCCCCCTCTTTGCATCCCATCTTGTTTTTATGTTTTTGTAACACACCCGTAATTTTTCTTCAGAAGCCAGCTGTAACTCTTTAAAGATGTTACCTTAAGGGAAATTCATGATAGGTTTATTTACCTCAGAGGTGTATTGTGTGGCCTGCAATTTCAGCCTACTTTGAGATAGATAAGAAGATAGTCCATTTTTTTTATTATACCTGTTAAGGAATAGTCCTCTGAGTTTTAATCTTGGACCCAAAAGCTTCAAGGATCAGGCAGGTAAGAGTTGACAGTGACTTTATTGACGTTACAATCCAAGGCAGGGTGAAACAACAACTGTGATCCAGTGATGACGGTGAGTTTTAAACAGGTGAAGGCGGTGGTGAGGGCTTGAGGGGATCACTGTGGGAGAAGGGAACAGAAGACAAAAGGTGAGTATAAAGTAGATTGAGCGTCCAAAAACACAGGTGCAAAAAACATAGATAAATCTCCAGTAGGAGAAAAAGGCTTAAGGCCAGCTTAATGCTTAGCACTGGTAAGTCGAAGGAGAAGTTGCCAGAACAAACCACAAAGGGAGTGGAATCCACCGACGAAGCAGGTGAGCTCCAGAGCCGGTTAGTGTGCAGTAGTTAGGTGAAGCAGAAGACAGGTGTGCAGCTGCAGTGAAGAGGCTTCAACTGACCACGCCCCTTCACCGAGCAGCAGAGCAGGCAGGCAGAGAGGGAGGGACTGGAGGGCTGAGCTCACTAGTTGCCACAGGTTTGAGCAGGGAGACGTGGAAGGTGGGGTGAACCTTGAGGGAATCCGGCAACCTGAGTCTCACAGAAGATTCATTAATAATTTTTTCAACTGGGAATGGACCAATATAACGAGAAGCCAGCTTACGACACTCGACTTGAAGGGGGAGATCCCGAGAGGAGAGCCAAACCATCTGACCAGGGACATAGTCAGGTGCTGGAGTACGATGTCGGTCCGCCACCCGCTTGTTCCTCTCTGCAGAGCTGGTGAGGGCTGTCCGGAAATCCTTCCACACCTCCCTAATTCTCTGCAGATGTTCACCCACAGATGGGACAGCTATCTTGGTCTACTGTTCGAGGAATAGGGAAGGTTGATAACCATAACAGGCAAGGAAAGGAGACATACCCATAGCCGAACAGGAGAGGGAGTTGTGGGCGTATTCTATCCATGGCAGATGAACACTCCAGGAAGCCGGATGATGAGCAGCCACGTAGCGGAGTGCGCTCTCCAGGTCCTGATTAGCCCGCTCAGTCTGGCCATTGCTCTGTGGGTGAAATCCGGATGACAGGCTGGCAGATGCGCCCACAGCTCTGCAGAATGCTGAAGAAAACTGGGGACCTCGGTCAGAGACAATGTCAACAGGCAGGCCATGTAACTTGAAGACATGCAAGATGAGAAGGTCGGCAGTCTGAAGGGCTGAAGGTAGTTTGGGTAAAGGGATGTAGTGGACCATTTTTGAGAAACGATCAACAACAGTTAGAATGACTGTGTTAACTGAAGAAGGGGAAATTCACAGCTGTATGAGACCAAGGGTGATTGGGGATGGGCAATGGACGCAGCAATCCAGCAGGGATATGGGAGGTTTTACCTCTCGCACAGGCCACGAACTCCGGGGTGTCCTTGGCCACATTAGGCCACCAAAAGGTTTGCTGGAGGAACTGGAGGGTGCGATTGGCTCCAGGATGGCAGGTGAATTTAGAGGAGTGCCCCCACTGCAACACATCAGAGCGGGCGGAGTCAGGGACAAATAGCCGATTTGGAGGACCAGTTCCCGGATCAGGCTGATCCTTTTGAGCCTCCCTGACAACTCTCTGAATGTCCCACTTGGCGGCTCCAGGATGCAGGCAGCTGGGACAATGGGAGTAGGTGAGGACACTTCAGAGGCTGGTGAGAAAACTCAGGATAGGGCATCTGGTTTGGTGTTTTTAGATCCATGTCGGTATGAGACGGTGAAGTAAAAACGGCTTAGGAAAAGGGACCACCTAGGATTCAGTCTCTTAGCTGAGCGCAGGTAAGAAAGGTTTTTATGGTCTGTCCAAATCATGAAGGCTAATTCTGTATTTAATTGTAGTATATTCTTATGTTTAAGGTTAAATTTTATTTAACCCATTGGTTAATAACAAATGGGTCAGTTTTTCTCATCCCTACTATTTCTGACTACTGTTCTCTGTTTGAGTAATCTCACTTGATCAAGCCTTTTCTTACAGTCCATACTACAAAATAACATATAAAAGTATGTATAATTCCTGCTGATATCATATCGGTATCGTATTGGTATCGGCCATTAGTCAAGGCAGCTATATCGGTATCGTATCGGAGGTGAAAAAGTGGCATTGGAACACCCCTATTCTTTTTCAGGGTGTGACAGGTTGTACAGGCGACTGGTTGGGAGAGGTGCACCAGGGAGGAGATTGATGGCACAGTCGTAAGGACGGTGAGGAGGAAGGGTACAGGCCAAAGCCTTACTAAATACTGGAGCAAGATCATGATATATCTGAGGGACTGGAGAGAGATCTGGAGGTGGTGGGCCTGGACTAGGAGCAAATGACTCATGTGTAGCTGAACGTAGGCACAAAGAATAGCAATTTGTGCTCCAACTAACAATAGTAGACTTTACCCAATCAATATGGGGACTGTGTAGCCTAAACAATGGGAAACCTAGGGTAACAGGTGAGAATGGTGAGGGAATAACAAAAAAACTGATCTGCTCTCTATGGTAACCAGAGAGAAGGAGAGACAGAGGTACAGTACACTGGGAAACTGAGGTAATGAGACGGCCATCAAGTGCATTAACTCTCTTGGGTGAAGCTAAGATGTCTACAGGAATCTTATGTTTTACCACAAAACTCTCATCAATGAAATTATCATCGGACCCCGAGTCTAGAAATAAAGGGACTTTAACAGACTCATGGGACCAGGACAGAGTTGAGGGGAAAGACACTTTTTGTGAAGAGCTAGGGGAAGAGGATGTCTGACTCATCACTATGCTCTTCATTAATGGTGAGCCCGATCTTTTGGCTGATAGGAAGGAAGGGAATGATCACTCTCTCCACAGTACAGACAGAGTTGAAGATCCAAGTGCCAAATCCCTTTTTATCCTGATGATCAAGACCTCCAAGCCCAGTCTCACCCGACGACCGAACCTGCAAGTCCAATCTAAGACGGCACCTCTCTTCTGTGAAAACTGCGGCACCAACTTGCGTGGGGACATCATCCAACTGGATTCATTGCGCCGGATCAAGAGTGGACTTCTCAGCCTCCCTTTGGGACGACTCGGAACCACAACAGTCCTTCAACTTCCCTGGTAACTCCAGGATCAATTTGAAGGTCCCGAAACAACGAAACAATCTCATAGTAAGACTGCAGTTCTGAACTCTTCAGATGAGTTTTGAGTGTCTTGATTTATTCTCAATTAATTAACTACCCCTGATTTAACCTTTTTCAAAACTAGTTTAATTCATTAAGTTAATCTCAGTAACCACTCAATATACTTCAATATATCTGTTCAGTGTTCATAACTTCTTCCATTATACCAAGCATCACAAGTTTTAATAAATCTTTCTTAAATTTAAAGTTCTGTCTATTGGGGTCTGTTCGAAAGGTTTGACATCCCTGTAAAAAATACTTTCACTCAAGTTTATGAGATTGATGCAATTGAAATGTTAGCTTTCACAAACTTGATAAAGGCTAATAATAAATAATAGATTTGTTAATAGATCACATTAATCTTTTTCGAGGTCATTGCTAGGTGGTGCCCCAAATCTAATTCTAATTCTAGGAGAAAATTTAAGTAATATAAGGATATTAATTTTTATAAGTGATGTCCATAAGTGTCAAACAAATTATCACAGCAACCAAACATGTTTTTTTCTGGACTCTGATCATGTTTAAGTTTTTATTCTTTCCTTTTCTGAACCTTTAAAATCATGATTCTGTCGTTTCATATTTTTCTAAATGTCTTTGAATACATTCACACAGATGTGGACTCATTACTTGATCGTGTGTCTTCTGTTATAAATGACGATAATTCGATATATATCGATACACACAAATGTTTTTCCACCACTACTGTGTTCACAACCCTTAAATGTTTGTTTCTGCAGAATTAAACTGCTCATTTATTAAGTCTGGGAGTTTATTGTGACATCAGTGTCTGAGTTCTGGTGTTTCCTTATAAACACTCAGGCACTCGTTCATCATCTTGAGTCCCACATGGACCCTCTGACGGCTCACTTTGTGGTCTGAGGCGACTCAGCAGCTCTTTAAATCCAGTTATTAAAAACATTTGAGTGAGGCTGACATAACAGGGGGCTTCAGATGTCCCTCAACAGAGTAAAGGTCCACAGCCCTGGAGTTTGAACCAGACGGTGCCGTCGTCACTGTCAGATCTTCAAAAGTACAAAACTCTTATTTTCACCCTTCAAAATAAAAGACCCTTGGACAGCAAACTGTCTCCATGAGATCCTCTTAAAGTGACAGAGCGTTAAACTACTTGAGGACAACAGAGGCTAACAGAAACAAACTGTTCTGATACTCCAGAGAGATCTGTCTGTCTGTTACTTTAGCCACACTTTATAAATGAGCTCTCAGGTCTGCTGCTCTGTCCTCAGAAAACATCTCTTCCTCTCTCTGTTGTTTGTGGTGATGGCGACCTTTAACCCTGCTCAAAAAGTCACCAGCTCGCTCTCACCATTACAGTCCACAAAACTTATCAGGAGCATGTCTCCAGTCATCTGTGTCTTTACAAGCAGGCTGATCTTCTCCGCTCTGCATCATGACAACAACAACAGAGCATGCTAGCTGGTGCTAACAAGGTTAGCAATGATATGACATGTGCCGTCCTGTCACTGCTGTTTTCTCCACATGCACTGAGGTCATCGTTACACCCTGACCTGATATTTCTCTAAAATCAACCTGTTTGTCAGATTTCTGTCAAAGTCTTCAGAGAAGTCACTCCTGGTCCTCCCAGTTAAAATCCTGAAGGTTTAAATGTTTGTGTGTCGAGTATTTTGACCCCGGTGTTGCCGTAGCTGCTGTGAAGCAGCTCTCATTGTAAATGATGCCAAAGCTGTGGTCAGAGGACCTCTGTGAACCGTTTACTGCTGTCGTCCTTCTGTGATGAATTTTTACTGAATATTCAGTGAGGTGAGTCTAGAAAGGTCAATTAATGCTGAAGAAAGTCAAATATTGTCTCCAAAAACAACGTCTGCTGTGTGTGAGTAATAAAACGTTATGTGAACTCAGATGTCCTGAACAAGAGCTTGAATACTCTGACCCATCCCTATGATCTACATCTTATTCAGACTCAGACTTCAGAACATCTGGACTTACCTGGTCTTTCTGCAGTTCCTCACAGCTGGCATCAGTCTCAGTCGTCCCTGGGCTGATGTTTTGTACTTATTCAGATCAAACTCATCCAGAACCTCCTCTGATATCTGCAGCATGTGGGCCAGAGCCGAGCAGTGGATCACAGAGAGTTTTTTCCCTGATCTGTTCCCTGACTTCAGGAACTCTTGGATCTCCTGATGGACTGAGAGGTCGTTCACCTCCATCAGACAGTGGAAGATGTTGATGCTTCTGTCAGGAGAGATATTATCACTCTTCATCTCCTTTAGGTTGTTGATGACTCTCTGGATCATTTCTGGACTGTTGTCTGTCTGACCCAGCATATCTCCTAAGAGCCTCTGGTTGGACTGCAGAGTGAGGCCGTGAAGGAAACGAACAAATAGGTCCAAGTGACCATTTGGACTTCCCAGGGATTTCCTCATGACGTCCTTCAGGAATACAGCCAGGGATGAGTCAGAGCTCTCAGGATGAAAAAGCTTTGAAATCTTTTTCGGAGACTTTTTAAAAGAGTCCTTGTGTTTGTGGTCTTCAAAAAAATCCATCACCACACGTGTTTCCTTGTTTGTGAAGCAGTTGAACATGTAGACTGCAGCCAGAAACTCCTGAACGCTCAGATGAACAAAGCAGTAGACTGTTTTCTGGAAGATCACACTCTCTCTTTTGAAGATCTCAGTACAAACTCCAGAGTACACTGAGGCCTCTGTGACATCCAGACCACACCGCTCCAGGTCTTCTTTGTAGAACATGATGTTTCCGTTCTCCAGATGTTCAAAGGCCAGCCTCCCCAGCTTCAGAAGAACTTCTCTGTCAGACTCGCTGAGTTCCTGAGGATGTCCCTCAGCATACTTGTTCTTCTTCCTCTTTGTCTGAACCATCAGGAAGTGTGAGTACATGTCAGTCAGGGTCTTGGGCAGCTCTCCTCTCTGCTCTGTGCTCATCATGTGCTCCAGGACTGTGGCGGTGATCCAGCAAAAGACCGGGATCAGACACATGATGTGGAGGCTCCTGGAGGTCTTGATGTGTGAGATGATTCTCCTGGAAAGATCTTCATCAGTGAACCTCCTCCTGAAGTACTCCTCCTTCTGGGCATCAGTGAAGCCTCGTACTTCTGTTACCCTGTCAACACATGAAGGAGGGATCTGATGGGCTGCTGCAGGTCGAGAAGTGATCCAGATGAGAGCTGAGGGGAGCAGGTCCCCCTTGATGAGGCTTGTTAACACAACATTTAACGATGACCTCTGTGTGACATCAGACACGACCTCCTCCTTGTTAAAATCCAGAGAGAGCCTGCATTCATCCAGGCCGTCAAAGATGAACAACAGTTTACAGACAGCCAGAGTCTCTGCTCTGACCTCCTGCAGTGTTGGATGGAAAACATGGAGCAGCTTCAGAAGACTGTAGGGCTCATCTCTGATCAAGTTCAGCTCCCTGAATGACAGCAGAGCCACCAGACTGAGGTCTTGGTTTTCTGAGCCCTCAGCCCAGTCCAGAGTGAACTTCAGCACTGAGAAGGTTTTTCCAACACCAGCCACGCCGTTTGTCAGAACCACTCTGATGGGTTTCTGTTGTTCAGCTGAGGCTTCAAAGATTTCATGGCACCTGATTGGAGTCTCATGGAGGGTCTCCATCTTGGAGGCTGTCTCAAGCTGTCTGACCTCATGTTGGGTGTTGACCTCTTCACTCTGTCCCTCTGTGATGTAGAGCTCAGTGTAGATCCTGTTCAGGAGGGTTCTACTTCCTGCTTCATCAGGTCCTTCAGTCACATGTTCACATCTTCTCCTCAGGCTGATCTTATGATCATCTAGAACCTTCTGCAGACCTTTATCTGACAAACAAGCAGAAATATATCAGACTGGTTTAATTAAATGAACTAAATCAAATGTCCCATTTTCCTCATTAATCATTAAGAACACAGAGTAACTCAGAGATTCCCCTGTAATAAAGCTGAACTGCTAAGACAGAATAAACTGACAGCAAGAGTCAGGTTATATTAAAATGTTATATTTATGTATTAATGACAGTATGATCTCCATTACATGACACAAATGTAGAAAGATGGTGAAGTTCTGTTCCCGCTCACAAAGACATCAGTCTTACCTTCTGCAGTGCTGGACTGACCGCTGATAAGAACTGGATCTGTCAGGACGTCCTGAATCAAAGCCCTGTGGAGGAAGGACAATCAGACTATGATGAGGGATCAGATAGAGCTGTAATCCATGTAGACCCAATGTTACATCTGAGACCCTCATCAGTGGTCGGGGGGCAGGTTATCTATCTGGATCTCTCTTGAGTATTCACACATATGTCAGACGGCGAAAGTAACAGTTTTTCTTTTGTGTTTTAATAATTTCTATTATGCGTGGTTTTATATCCTTCTATGGTTTTATTGTTTTACTGGGTTTTAGTGTTTTAATTGTTATGGCATAGTTTTATTGTGTTTTTGAGTGACTTTTCTTTACTTCCTGCCAGGGCATCTTTGTATTGTCTAATAACTTGCACCTGTGAAGCACTTTACCTCATAGACTGACCAATCAGACTCAAGAATGGAGAGGGTCAGCAACCAGCCAGAGGCCAGGAGGGACGACATAACCTGGGGCACACCCTGAAATAACAGGGACACCAGAGGGGAGCAGCAGCTTGAGTGGCACATGCAGAAATGACACGACAAAGGACGCAGAGCCACTGAGCAGCAGAGCCACAGAGCAGTGAAGCAGAGAAGCAGAAGCAGCCGCGGAGCAGGGTCAACCGCAAAGCACTGCAGTGGAGCAGAGTTAGCCACCGAGCAGCAGAGTTAGCCGCCAAGCAGCAGAGCAGAAGCAGCCACCGAGCAGGAAGCCCAGAGTGTTACGACGCAACCTGATGGCAGCAGCAGAGTGAGGAGCTCTGCCTAGCTGCGTAAGTACCTGTTGGATGTAGTAACACTCTGGCTCACTAGAAGAAAAGGTGGTCTCAGTCTGGACCATATTGTACACTCCCACTGCCGCTGTGTTGGTTTTAATTTTCAGGTGTGCTTGTCGATGGTCTGTCCCCCCCTACGGAGTGAGCCAGAAGAGCGGTGTGGTGACAGCAAGAAAGCAGTCATACTCAGCCCCTCCCTTAGCTCCCTGCTTAACAGTTCATTGACTGAACTGTTAACCAACTTCTAGTTGAGTGTGGAGGATTCCCATGCTGCTTTTAAGACTCCTTTTTAAGACTGCTTTTAAAGACTCCCAGCCAGCTTTTAAAGACTCTTTTTAGACTCCTTGGATTCTTAGTGTTGCCTTAAAAAAAAACAGTGTTGACAAGTCCTGTATTTCAAAGAGAAACAGACTGTGAATAAAACAGTCTTGATTTCAACTCCAAACTTGTTGTCTCCTTGGTCTTAACACAGTGCACACCACTTGATTGTAAAGGACCAGTTCAAAAGTTTTTCAGAATAATCTCCATCTCATTGCCCACATCACACATACATATGTATGTGTATCTATACATATATATATATATATATATATATATATATATATATATATATATATATATATATATATATATATATATATATATGTGTGTGTGTGTGTGTGTGTGTGTGTGTATATATATATATATATATATATGTATGTGTATATATGTGTGTGTGTGTGTGTGTGTGTGTGTATATATATATATTTATATATATATATATATATATATATATATATATATATATATATATATATATATATATATATATATATATATATATATATATATATATGCGGTTTCAGAACACCCCAGTTTTTTCATTTATTAATTGCAACTCAAGTCATGCAAGTCCATTGAATAGCTTGAAATGTCACAAAGGTAAGTGCTGTACTGCCATAGCTCAAAAGAAAAGGTTAGGTTACTCAGTACTCAAAAAAAAATGTCCATTTCAGGAATTTACAAAAAGGCCTCTTTCAGGGAACATGAAATCGGTTAACAATTTAAAGCTGTTCTGCAGCAATGAAGGATTGATCAAGTCTTGAAAGCTGGCTCTACTAATTCCTACAAGTGCTTCAACTTGTCTTGATTGCTTACAGGCCCCTCTGTCTGCTTTAAAGCAGACCCTATGTTACCATACCCTTGTGAGCATCAGTTGAAGCGCATTGTACTGCAGGATGTCATATGTTGCTACAAAAATGGCCAGAAAAAGGCAATTAACAATGGAAGAGAGACAGACCATCACAGCACTTAAAAATGCCAGTCTTTCTTACAGACAAATTGCAAAGAAAGTCAAGGTGTCAGTGAGTACAGTTTTCTTCACCATCAATAGGCGCTCAGAAACTGGGGAAACTCTAACAGGAAGAGGTCTGGCAGACCCAAAGCCACAACTAAATCAGAGGACAAGTTTCTGAGAGAAACAGTTTGTGTGACAGGCGGCTCACAGGACAACAGCTTCAAGCACAGCTTAATAGTGGTCGTAGTAAACAAGTCTCAGTTTAACTGTGAAGAGAAGACTTTGAGCTGCAGGTTTGACAGGACAAGTTGCAGCAAGAAAGCCATTGCTAAGACGTTAGAATAAGACAAAGAGGCTTGCCTGGGCCATGAAACACCGCCATTGGACTACTGAAGACTGGAAGAAGGTATTATGGACCGATGAATCAAAATCTGAAATCTTCGGTTCATCATGCAGGATCTTTGTACACAAGTAGGTGAAAGGATGGTCCCACAGTGTGTGACATCAACTGTCAAACATGGAGGAGGAAGTGTGATGGTCTGGGGCTGTTTTCCTGGATCCAGGGTTGGTGACTTGTACAGAGTGAGAGGCACCCTGAACCAAAACGGCTACCACAGCATTCTGCAGGACCATGCAGTACCCTCTGGTATGAGCCTAATTGGTCAGAGGTTCATCCTACAGCAAGATAATGACCCAAAACAGAAGTCCAAGCTCTGCCAGAACTACCTCAGGAACAAGAACAAGATGGTAAGCTTGAAAACATGGAGTGGCTGCACAGTCTCCAGACTTGAACTCCATCGAGCTGGTTTGGGATGAACTGGACAGAAGAGTAAAAGCAAAGCAACCTACAAGTGCCACACATTTATGGGAACTTCTGCAACAGACGTGGGAAGAACTTTCTGAAGAATATTTAATGTCTGTTGTAGAAAGAATGCCTCAAGTGTGTTCAGCTGTTATATCTGCCAAAGGTGGCTACTTTGATTAGTCAAGAGTTTAGAATACATTTTGGACTATAAATTGATTTCATGATTTGTTTTTTTACTCCAATTGCTTATTTGTACTATGCTTTCATTTCAGAGTGCAATGAGACATTAAACTGAATAATTTTCAGTAAAAAACTGGAAAAATTGGGGTGTTCTAAAACTTTTGACCGGTAGTATATATAGATATACATATATATATATATATATATATATATGTATATATGTATATATGTGTATATATATATATATATATATATATATATATATATATATATATATATATATATATATATATATATATATATATATATATATATATATATATATATATATATATATATATACACATACATATATATATATATATATATATATATATATATATATATATATATATATATATATATATATATATATATATATATATATATATATATATATATATATATATATATATATATATATATATATATATATATGTATGTATATATATATATATATATATATATATATATAGTAACCATCTTTAGCACCACATAGGCATGAGGTTCCTCTTGAAAATAGGGACGCATTTTTGGTCTGGGCACCCATGAGTGTGTCACTATCATAAATTCTTATTTTCAGTTTGACTATTATTGATTCTATAAAATTTTCACCACAATCATAAAGATATGAGGACTCTCCTGAAAACGAGATGCTGCATCTCAAGAGGCTAACCTCTAATACATGTGTTTTCAGCAGAAACAAATATGAAGAAGACAGGTCTATGACTGGTCTTTGGATCTGTCACTAGCTTTAGTTCTTACTTTAGTCCACTTGTCACCCAACACAGCATCGTGTGGATTTGCTGTTCATCATGAGACTGGGGTCCACATTCAAGATTTCCTGCTGCTTAACAGAAGGTTTTTTCTTGCCGCCATGATGGAGGGATTCATGATTGGCTATATGGATTCATGTTGGGTGTTTGATCTACATATTTGTATTATATATGTATATATGTATCTATGCATTATAACGTGTTGTACGCAGAGTTATGTTTAAGAACTTACTCACTATGGTTCCCGATTTTAACGTGTCCTACACGGAGTTTATCTTTTAGAACCTACTCACTATGGTTCTGGAATATTAGTCCCAGATTAATTTTAGCACTAGTTTAACGTGTTCCCATTGCACGGAGTTACCTTTTAGAACCTACTCACTATGGTTCAGGCCTATTAGTCCAAGACTAATGTTAAGGTCATCTACACGGTAACCCAGTCACACACTCAAACCTTTTAAGCCCTACTTATACTCACCCTTGAGTCAATCTTCCACTGGCTCTGCTATTCGGATCCCGTCACTGCACTTAGATCTGATGACGAGTCAGGTCCGCTGGCCTCTGGTTACATCCAATGAAAAGATGGAGGTCTTTTATTACGGGTCCTTGTGACGGGTGTCAGACCCGACCGTGTATGGTTTTCAGCGTCCCCGATCGTCCGTCATCAGTCTCTAATGCAGATGTTGGGATCCGGCTCGAAGGACCAAGGATGTCAGAAAAATGTTTCATTATCAAGGATGTCAAAAAGATAATCCCTTTGTTAATCACCTTTGATATGTGATGCCAGTGGAAGGATGACAGGAGAGTAGAGTTGTCTTTAAATATTTTACTTGCAAGGAATGAGCAACTTACAAAGTGTGCAGCTTCCTCTCATTGAAGTCTGCCTGGTGTAACATAACCTTTTATACACAGCAAATGAGTGGGACAGTTCTAGTTTGCCTCACAACAGAATACTTTGACAGTTTGAGTGTGATAAATCTGACCCCAGCCCTCATCAAGAGATTCATCCGGGTACCTCAGCAGACACAGCTGCAGCCACTTACGCCTCATCATGCCTCCAGTTGTCCAAGGCGGAGAAGTTTGTTGGAGACTCAGGTGAAGTCAGACCCTTTCTTACGCAGTGTGAGCTGCATTTTGAGATGCAGTCCGTCGCTTTCCCCACTGAACGTTCCAAGGTGGCTTATATAATTTCCCACCTCATGGGCAGAGTGGAGAAGTGGGCCACCGCTGAGTGGAGTCGCCACACCGGGGTGTGTTCATCTCAAGCTGCCTTTTCCCAAGCCCTTCTTTGTTTGAGGTGAGACAAGGAAGTAGGAGGGTCTCAGACTATGCTATTGAGTTCCGCACGCTACCTGTAGAGTGTGGCTGGAACATGACAGCCCTCACTGATGCCTTTTTTAAGGGGTTAAATACCCGAGTCAAGAACGCCATGGTCCCGCACGACTTACCATTGGAACTAGACCCACTCATCGCCCTCGCCGTCCGAGTGGATAATCGCCTAGCTGACCAGGAGAGAGAGAGAGGCAGACTACACATCCGAACCTCACCACCACGCCGCTGGGACGCCCATGCATCAGCTCCGTCAACCCACGAGAGGATCACCGCTCCTCCAGCCACACCATCCGTACCTGCTGCGCCCTCGAAATCACCCACGGAGGAGCCCATGCAGCTGGGACGCACGCGCCTCACCCCCGAGGAGCGGTTACGTCGACGCCAGGATGGGAGATGCTTCTATTGCGGTATGTTGGGACATGTGGTTGTTGACTGTCACGTCAAGGGTGCCCAGAGACCTGCCTCACAGCCCATTAGGGTGAGTCATAGTGTGACGATTAATAATCCTGCTCTGTTTAAACCTTACCTGACTTTACGTGCTAATGCTGACTGTGTAAATGTTAATGCATTTATTGACTCAGGATCAGATGCTAATCTGATCCATCCCTCTCTCGCCAGGAGATTAAACCTCCGACTCTTCCGTCTCCCCCACCCACTCGGCGTTAAAGCCGTTGACGGCTCCAGTCTGGGTAAAATAACTCACCGTACACAGTCAGTTGAAATGGTGTTTCCTGATTCTCACTATGAACTGATTAGCTTCCATGTACTTTCTGATATGACTCATGACATTATTCTAGGGCACCCTTGGCTAGAACAGCACAATCCAAGACTGGACTGGACCTCTGGACAGGTTCTCTCATGGGGACCTCAATGTAAACACTCATGCTTCAAGTCCCACGGTAACACTTCTAAAGACACTCACCCGGATATAAGTACTGTTCCAAGGTGTTATCACGATTTAGGGGAGGTTTTTAGCAAGTCTAAGGCTACTAGTCTGCCTCCCCATAGAGACTATGATTGTGCTATTGATTTGCTTCCTGGAACCACGCCCCCGCGTGGCAGACTTTACTCTCTTTCTGCTCCTGAGAGACAGGCTATGGACCAGTACATTGAGGAGTCCCTGGCGGCCGGGATCATCAGACCCTCCTCATCTCCTGCTGGGGCTGGATTCTTCTTCGTCTCCAAAAAAGATAAGTCTCTCAGGCCTTGCATTGACTATAGGGGCATTAATGACATTACTGTGAAAAATAGATATCCACTCCCTCTCATCTCTTCAGCTTTTGAGCTATTGGAAGGGGCTAAGATTTTACCAAATTAGACCTTCGCAATGCCTATCACTTAGTCCGCATCAGGGAGGGGGATGAGTGGAAAACTGCCTTTAACACCCCCAGTGGTCATTACGAGTATCTAGTCATGCCTTTTGGTCTAACTAACGCTCCCAGCTGTGTTTCAAAGTTTGGTTAATGACGTACTCCGTGATATGCTGAACTCTTTTGTCTTTGTCTACTTAGATGACATCTTGATTTTCTCCCCTGATGAGGATACTCATCGCACTCACGTTCGTCAGGTACTGCAGAGACTGCTGGCCCACCAATTATACGTGAAAGCAGAAAAGTGCGAGTTTCACAAACCTACAGTCTCATTCCTGGGGTTTGTATTGTCTGAGGGGGAGATAAAGATGGATCCTGAAAAAATTCAAGCAGTAATAGATTGGCCCACTCCTACCTGTAGAAAAGAGGTTCAAAGATTTCTTGGCTTTGCTAATTTTTACAGAAAATTCATTCGTAACTATAGTAGCCTAGCATCACCCCTTCATGAGTTAACTTCCCCACAGAAATCTTTTGTTTGGTCAGAACAGTGTGAAGCAGCTTTCTCAGAACTCAAGAAAAGATTCACTTCCGCGCCAGTTCTCTGCCTTCCTGAAACCAACAGACAGTTCATTGTAGAGGTTGATGCTTCAGATGTTGGGGTGGGGGCTGTTCTTTCTCAGATTAGCTCTATTGATGGAAAACTACACCCCTGTGCCTATTTTTCTAAAAAACTCACAGCTGCCGAGCAAAACTATGACATCGGGGATAGGGAACTCTTAGCCGTTAAGATGGCGCTGGTAGAGTGGAGACACTGGTTGGAGGGGACCTCTCAGCCATTTCTAGTCTGGACTGACCATAAGAATTTAGAGTATTTAAGAACAGCTAAGAGGTTAAACTCCCGTCAGGCTAGGTGGTCCCTTTTCTTCAGCAGGTTCAATTTTAGCATGTCTTTTCGCCCAGGCTCCAAGAACACAAAAGCTGACAGTTTATCTAGAAATTTTGGCCAAGCAATCAAAGATCCTGAACCCAAGACCATTTTGCCCAGCTCTTGTTTTGTTTCTGCCCTCACTTGGGACATTGAGTCCAAGGTCATGCAAGGTCTGGGAGACATCCAGACCCCAGCAGAGTGCCCCCAGAACAAACTGTATGTGGTGCCTAATCTAAGAGGTCAAGTTATTCACTGGGCCCACACTCTGAAAACTGCTTGTCATCCTGGTATCACTAAAACCGTTCACCTCATTAGTCAAAGGTTCTGGTGGTCATCTCTGAGGGCTGATGTCTCTAATTATGTTGCTGCCTGCTCTGTTTGTGCTGCTAATAAATCCTCTACTCAGAAGCCCATGGGACTCCTCAACCCGCTGCCGATTCCTAAACGCCCCTGGACCCACATATCTCTGGACTTTGTCACTGGACTACCCTCCTCTGCAGGTAACACCACGGTCTTGACCGTGGTGGACCGATTCTCAAAGATGGTACATTTTATTCCCCTAACCAAGCTCCCTTCAGCTAAGGAGACAGCAGAGACTCTGTTTAAAATGTGTTCAGGATTCATGGGTTTCCGGAGGACATCGTCTCGGATCGGGGACCCCAGTTCATTTCACGCTTCTGGAAGGAGTTCTGTGGCCTGTTGGGGGCCTCGGTGAGCCTATCTTCGGGGTTCCACCCTCAGTCCAACGGCCAGACGGAGAGACTCAACCAGGAGCTGGAGACTGGTCTTCGCTGCCTGGCCTCCAGGGATCCAGAGACCTGGTCATCCAAGCTTATATGGGTAGAGATGGCCCATAACGCCCTGCCCACCACAGCCACTGGTATGTCCCCCTTTCCACGTGTCCCATGGTTACCCACCTATCATGTTTCCGTCCTCAGACTTGGAACCCACAGTCCCTTCTGCACTCGCCCTGGTGAGGAGGAGCAAGAGAGCCTGGGAGCGAGCCAGGAGTCAGCTGCTGCGCCAGTCAGAGAGCTATAAGAAGGCGGCTGACGTCAAACGCTCCCCAGCTCCCAGCTACAAGGTTGGCCAGAAGGTCTGGCTGTCCACGCGTCACCTTCCTCTCAGGGTGGCCTCCAGAAAGCTCGCTCCCAGGTTCGTGGGCCCCTTTCCTGTCTCCAAGGTCATCAACCCCGTCAACGTCCGCCTCAAGCTGCCCAGATCCATGCGAGTCCATCCCAGTTTCCACGTCAGCCAAGTTAAGCCTGCCAAGACCAGCACCCTGTGCCCTCCCTCCACACCCCCTCCACCTGCCCGACTCATCGATGGGGACCCCGTCTACACCGTGAGGAAGCTGCTTGCTGCTCGCCGCCGGGGACGGGGCCTTCAGTACCTGGTCGATTGGGAGGGATACGGACCGGAGGAACGCTCATGGGTACCTTCTCGCTTCATCATGGACCCCTCCTTGATCACAGAGTTCCATGCCTCTCACCCTGATGTGCCTGGGCCGTCAGGAGCCGGCCCTTGAGGGGGGGGTACTGTCATGATCCTGATTTTAGTTAAGTTCCCCGTTTTGTTCATGTTTTGAGTTTTCTTGCTATTTCCTGTTTTATTTTGATAGTCACCTGTCTGTCTCTGTCTTCACAGGTTTTACTTCCTTGTCCCGGCTTGTCACGCCCACTCCCTGATTGTTCCTTCCCAGGTGTTTCCCATTCCCCCTCATTACCTCTTGTATTTAACCTCCTGTCTCCCCTTGTCCTGTGCCGGATTGTTTGCCAGTTATTGTTTCTCTCTAGGCGTTATTATTCTTGTCACAGTCCTTGTTATTGACCTCGTTTTTCCTAGACCTTGCCTTTTTGCCTTGTCCTTGCCTGATATCGTCTGCCTGATTTTGACTGCTCTTCCGTGTATGACCCCTTTTTGTCTGACTTCCTGCTCTGTGTACCGAACCCTGCCTGGTTGTGAGAATCTCCTCTGGTTTTGACCTCAGGACTGTTTAATAAACCTTGTTTTTTGAATCTCGGACCTGTCTCGTCCTTCCAGTGGCTGCTCTGCCATTGTTTTTGATATATTCAAAACTCAATGCAGGCTGATGTAATGAAATTATGCGACAGCCTACTTACAATCACCGACAAAATGGAATATCTAGAGGGACAGACCAAGTGGAATAATTTGGTTTTCAACGGGATTGTGGAGTCACCTGGTGAGACCTGGGCTGAAGCGGAGGGGAAGGTTAGAGGGCTTCTTACGGAGAGGCTGCAGCTCCAGCAGGAAGTCGAGATGGAGCGAGTGCACCGCACGGGGAACCCCTTGTCTGGCAGTGATAGACCGAGATCCGTGTTGGTCAAATTTTTGAGGTATAAGGACAAGTTTGCTGTATTGCAGAGAGCAAAGAACCTCAGAGGCACCAAAATATTTATTTACGAGGACTACATAGAGGCTGTCCGACTAAAAAGAAATGACCTTCTGCTGAAGATGAGAGCTGCGCGTCAGAGAGGGGACATTGCCTTTCTGAGGCATGATAAACTCATCATCCATCCTCGCAGCAGCAGTCCTCGGCCAACAAGTGACAGTTAAATTTAAGAGGACAAGTTTCACAGTGTTAAAATATGTATGTCCAGATTGTCACTAAACAACATAGAAAATGTTTACAAAACAACATACAAGGTTGAGGTTAAAAAGTGTACAAGTTTTGCCAAAGAAAGGCTTAAGAATATCTCACCTTAACATCTGCAGTCTGTTACACAAAGTTCAAGAACTTTCCACTTTGCTCAGTAATAATAATTTTAATGCTATATCCATTTCTGAAACTCATTTACTGTCAATGTTTCTAAAGTGGCAATAACTGGATATTGTATTTTTAGGTATGATAGAAATAAATATGGAGGAGGGGTGGCAATTTATATACAAAGCCACATCCCATGCAAAGTCAGACATGATCTTATGGTCTATTCTATTGAGATACTCTGGCTACAAATTTATTTACCTCATATAAAACCAATAATCATAAATTGTTGTTATAGACCTCCTAGTTCCACTGTACAATACACTGACGACATCTGTGAAATGCTTTTAAAAACAACTGACACAGACAGAGAAATATATATTTATTAGGGGATCTCAATATTAATTGGCTCTCATCCTGCGCTCTGAAAGAAAGATTGCTTGCTACAATAAAAATTTGTAGTTTGGCTCAGATAGTAAACTGTCCTACAAGGATTACCTCTAACATCTCTGGAGTACTATCTTCCTCATGCATTGATCATATATATATACTAATGCTAATGAACTTTGCTCTAAAGCCGTGTCCATCCCAGTGGGTTTTAGCAACCACAATATGGTGGCTATGGTAAGGAGAGCTAAAGTACCCAGGGTTGGGCCTAGAGTATTAACCCTTTAGGCGCCAAAGTCGCAAAATTGCGACACGCAACATTGCTGGATAAAACAGGCCATAGCTGCACATATAGTGCTGAATAGTGTTACCACTTTTCACCAGGAGATAGTTGACATGTGTCACTTTAATGTGAGGAGCATTTGTGGGCGTGTTTCTATTAAAAGTTTTGGCGTAAACTTAGTTTGAAACACACTCATCAGATCGGGGAGACGAGCAAGTGGCTGTAAAGTGGAGCAGAGGGAGAGACACGCACAGAGAGAGAGAGAGCGAGATAGAGAGTGAGTTAGAGTTCTCACAATGCCGAGAGTAGTTGTTCAAGTACTGGCTGACTCTGATTCTGAGGATATTTAACCTCTGAGATGATGTTCAGTCGTACAGTGAGGACGAAATTGGCAGCGCGTATGCATGCAGTGGCACCGGGTCCGTGCGCCATGACAGTCCCCAAGCAGCACATACCGAGGCCGATGATTTGCCTCTCTGTGGCCGGGGTGAAAGTAATCGGTGAGTGCCGAGGAGGGGACGTGGTCTGGGAAGCAGGGGAGCTCAAAACACTGTGAAAAATGACAGTGCTAGCGGGAATGAGAAAAAAAACGCGGAGCCGGCAGACAAGGGTTTAGCCAGGAGATGAAAAGCACTGTCAAAATAGCGGCGAGGCGTTCATGCTCGGCCCGTAAATTACAATGATGATGCTCTGGGTTTACTTAGGGATGAGGAAGAGTACCAAAAGTGGATCAGACATTTTGATGAACCTGTTGGGTATTGTGGAGACAGGGATCTGACAAATTTTGAGCCCAATGGCTTCTTGTCTCTTTTTTTGGATGGTGAATTCTGGAGCCTAATCACAAATGAGACAAACAGATATGCCCACCAGTTCTTAGAGAGGGAAAACCCCAAACCAAACTCCAGATTTCATGACTGGTATGATGTTACAGTCCCTGAGATGAAAGCTTTCACGTCACTTCATTTGCGTACATTTTCCAATATGGCTGCGACTTGGTGATGTCAAAATATGCAAATTAGATGAGTTTATTTACTTCCATTCCAAATTTTGGGTCATACTAAAGATTTTTCTCAATTACAGTCTGCCTTTATCTCTAACCACTTTCAAACTACAACCTTTTGATATTTTGATATCAAAATTGAATATTTTCTAATATGGCTGCCATCTGATGACATCATAATATGCAAATTAGATGAGTGAATTTACTTCCATCCCAAATTTTGGGTCATACTGAAGATTTTTCTCACTGACGCTCTGCCTTTATCTCTAACCACTTTCAAACTACAGCCTTTTCAAATATCGATAGAAGAATTTAATATTTTCTTGAAAAACTCTGGCGCCTAAAGGGTTAATGCAAAGGTCATATAAATCATTTTGCAAAGATAAATTTATTGTTCACCTTAAAAACCTGAAATAGGATATTATTTACTCTCAGAAATATATAAATGGGGCACTCAGACTATTCCTAGAAGTATTACAAACAGTTATTGACAAACATGCACCAATTAAAAAATTTACAATAAAAAGATAGTTGCCCCATGGCTTAATAATGAATTACAAAACATGCATTGCCAATCGGGATGAAATAAAACAAGCTGCTATAAAATCAGGTAACCCAGCTATGTGGAAAAACTACAGGGTAACAAAAATGAAAAATCAAAAGAAAAAAAAACTATTATTGAAATAAAATTATGAAGCATGGCATGATGGAAAGAAACTTTGGCAAACTTTTAATAACTTATTAGGTAGGACCAAGGATAACTATCCAACTTTTGTAGAGGTTGACGGCAAATTTATAACTAAGCCTATGAACATTGCTAATTATTTCAACAGTTTCTTTATTGTTAAGATGAATAGTTTAAGACAGAATATGAATTATCCTAATAATAAGACACCCACTGAACTCATTAATGAGGTTATTATGAAAAATAGAAATTTTAAATTTATTTCAGACCAATACAACTTGATGAAGTGAAAAGCTTCTACAATCAGTAAAAAATAATCAACAGCATGGTCTGGATAATTTAGACGGAAAATTGACAAGAATAATTGCAGATTACATTGCTGAACCGTTATGTTATATCTTTAACCTCAGTTTAAAGCAAAATGTATTTCCACAGATAGCTGCTAAAATTATACCAATCCCTAAAAACAATAAAACTACTTTATCTGGTGCTAATAGTAGACCAGTCAGCATTCTCCCTACTCTTAGTAAAGTAATGGAGAAACTTGTATCTTCCCAAATTTCACAATCCTTTTCCACCAATGACCTTGGCTCTGAGTGTCAACATGCCTACAAGGCTGGCCACTCTACCTGTTCTGCACTCACACAAATAACTGATGATTGGCTATGCCAAATTGATCAAAAGAAAATTGTTGGTGCAGTTCTGTTGGATTTCAGTGCTGCTTTTGATGTGATTGATCACAAACTGTTATTAAATTAACTTACTGCATATATGGTTTTGAAGCAGTTAGAGGGCTAGAAAGTTACTTAACAAACAGAACTTAGCTGGTTTATTTTAATGGCAGTTTTTCAAGAATAAATAGGTTAGTGTGTGGAGTTCCTCGGGGAAGCTGCGTGGGTCCACTCCTCTTCTCCATTTTTATTAATGATCTACCTTGTGTATTAAAAAATTCATCAATTACTATTTATGCCGATGATTCTACAATTTATACGTCTGCTCACAGTAGGGATGTCACGATATATCGTAACATGATAAATCATGATAAAGAACGGCCATGGTTATCGTTTGTAAGCTTTTCCATGTTCTATCTTGGCACGATAGTCATGTGATATTACGGAGGCAGGCTTTTTGTGTGGATGTATGTGTGTATGGCAGACTACACTGTGTGTTTTTAACAAAAATATAAACTCGCACAGAAGTGGAGAGTAAAAAGTAACATTCGGGTAAAGTGAGGACAAGTCACTGGAGGTTTTATTGTAAATTTGAAGTAGTGTACCAGAGCCTCAAAATTATTTTATTAAGTTGGAAATTATCGTACAGACAAAACAGATCAAATCTGTAAATATAGATAGCCCGGTGTGTAGCCGCTACTAGTGGTGTCTGCAACACCTGTAGATGAGTTCACGATCGGGTCATAAATTCTAATTTGAACGTGGGGTCACATATACGACATCAATACATTTCTAAATCACTAATGCAAAATATTTTATCAAATGGATCATATTTGTGAGAAGCTATTTAGACAGTTTATTGAAATATAGGCTGACTATGGTCCACTTTGTTGCCTTTTCTCTGTGCTGTATGTGTAATTTCACACAGCACTGAACTTGAGTTTGTGCTGCTGCGTACGTGTGAGAGTAGGAGAGAGGGAGGGACAGAGGGAGGGGTGAGGAGGCTACAGAAACATTGAAATTTCAATTAATAGTGAATTAAAGGATTTAAAGGGAATGGTAAAAATATTGTTTGGGTTTTGTTTCATTAAAATATTTTCTTTAAAATACGTGTTTACATTTTTTTTTCAATCAGCATTTGTACATTTTATTAGAAGAATTGTAAGATTTCTGGGATTAATATCGTATTGTGATATCGTGATATAAATTGCAATATCATATCGTATCATATAGTTCTGAAAATTTCATGTCGTGACATCCCTAGCTCACAGTGTTAACCAGTTAAATGAGACATTGCAAAAAGATCTTCACTGTGTAGCTAACTGGTTACACTACAATAAACTGTTCTTAAATGTCACTAAAACCAAGTGCATCATTTTTAGGTCAAATCATGGATTAAAGGAGAGGGTACCTTTGTCTCTGACCATAAAGGGTATCACACTGGAGCAGGTCCGTGAGGTCAAGCTTTTGGGTGTTGCCTTTGATGAACAGTTACGTTGGTCACGTCACATTAATGGTATTGTAACAAAAATAGGGAGAACTGTGTCTGCCAATTGAAGATGTGCATATTTCATGACTGATCATTCAGTCAGACAGGTCATTCAATCATTGGTTTTGTCTCAGCTTGATTACTGTTCTGTTATCTGGTCAGGTGTATCAAGTAATGACCTGAACAAGAACAAAGCTGCACATATAGCTCTGCACTGTTCGTCAAGAGCAAGTGTCGATTGTATGCATCAGGCTCTCTCATGGCAACAAGTCAGTGATAGATTGTCTTCAAATAAGATAAGTACAACCTCAAAGCCAAAATATCTGCAGTCAAAAATCCTGCATATCAATAACAGTCACAATCATACAACATGAAAAGTGACACATAATCATGTAGTTGTCCTTGTGCCAAGAACATGTGCTATGCAGAAAACCTTTCTTTACAGGGCAGCTACTCAGTGGAATGTTGCCTTGTTCCCTTAGAAAAACAAACAGTCAAATTAACTTTAAAAAGAAGCTAAATAATATATTTTTGCATTGTTAGGCTGACAACATTTTCATGAATTAGGAATTCTTAGCAATGCAAGTTTTTTGTGTCACAATTTTTTTTTTCTCACAATAGTTCTTTGTTTTACATAACTGTTGTTGTCACATCTCCTGGTTAAGCTAACCCTTTTATTTCCGCCTCATGTTTCTTGTCTTGTCATTTCCTGTTTTCTTTTCGTGATTACTTACCTTGTGTTTCTTCTCCAGATCACTCCTTCCTGCCCCTCCCTACCTGTGCTCCTCGTTCATCTGCTTCATGTGTTTCACCTACGTTGATTGTCTGAGTGTGTGCACCTGGTGATCCCTGTCTGTTGGTCCCTTCCTCGTGTATTTAAGTCATTCACTTCCTGTCTTCTGAATTTGGCACGTTGTGTAAATCGTAAATAAAAACAGAATACAATGATTTGCAAATCCTTTTTAACTTATATTCAATTGAATACACTGCAAAGACAAGATATTTAATGTTCGAACTGAGAAACTTTATTTTCTTTTGCAAATAATCATCAACTTAGAATTTAATGGCAGCAACACATTGCAAAAAAGTTGGCACAGGGGGCATTTTTCAAGATTCAAGATTCAAGATTTCTTTATTGTCATTCAACTTTATACCAGCAGTACACAGTGAATGAAATTCCGTTGCATATGGCTCATGACGCTTACAGCAAGTTAAAGATATTTACATAATACACAGAGACTTTTTATATACAGTGAGGTAGTTCTGTTTTTTGAGGTCCTAGGACTGACCTCTTGTGCATAGTAGCAGCGGGTTTTCTAAAGTGAGGTGTGCAGTCGCAGTTTAGTGCAATAGAGAGCAGTTTAGTGCAGTTTAGTGCAAGGGACCTGTACGTCCAGACAATATATGTATTTACATATGTATACTAACTTCAAAAACTCACATGCATACTCACATGTACTCAGTTCGGCACACATACCCACAGATAACATACATACATACTTTTACCTCTTCCATTCTATATACTGTATATAAATATATATCTATATACATACACATACACGCACAGACATGCCAGCACATCCATGTACCATTGTACCTCACTCAGTTAGGCATCTGTCACTCTATATACATATGTACCTAAATATAGATGCCCTCACCTACATTTCCGTTATTAGTTTGGTTAATTGCGGGTGGTTAGTTTCTGTGAGTTCAGAAGTCTTATGGCAGTGGGGAAGTAGCTTTTGCAGTACCTGCTGGTTTTACTGTGCAGAGTCCGATACCTCCTTCCTGAGGGCAGGAGGCTGAACAGTCCATGGTTGTGGTGAGTTGGGTCCTTTATAATCCTGTTGGCTTTTGACAGGTAACGGCTGTGGGCAATGTCCTCTATGGCTGGGAGTGTAACACCGATTGTTTTGGACGCTGCCTTCACCACCCTCTGCAGGGCCTTTCGGTCCGAGGCACAGCAGCTTTCATACCAGACCGTGATGCAGCTGGTTAGGATGCTCTCCACAGTGCCTCTGTAGAAGGTGGTGAGGATGGAGGGATGAAGGTGGGCTCTCTTTAGGCGGCGCAGGAAGTGGAGCCGCTGGTGAGCCTTCTTGGTCAGGGCTGATGTGTGCTGGGACCAGGACAGGTTGTTGGTGATGTGCACTCCCAGGAACTTGGTGCACGGGATGATTTCCACAGCTGCGCCGTCGATGGAGAGAGGAATGTGGGTGGGCTGTTTCCTTCTGAGATCGACAACAACCTCCTTGGTTTTGTCGACGTTCAGGAGCAGGTTGTTTTGTCTGCACCAGTCCACCAGATGATCTACCTCCTCTCTGTAGGCCTGCTCCCTGTTGTCCCGGATGAGGCCCACCAGTGTCGTGTCGTCCGCATACTTGATGATGTGATTCATGTCGGACCTTGCACAGCAGTCATGGGTCATCAGGGAGAAGAGGAGTGGGCTCAGGACACAGCCCTGTGGAGAGCCAGTGCTGAGATGGATGGTGCTGGAGGTGTTTTTTCCCACACGGACGAACTGGGGTCTGTCCGTGAGAAAGTCCAGGATCCAGTTGCACATGGGGGAACTTAGTCCTAGGGGGCCTAGTTTGCTGACCAGGTGCTGGGGGATGATGGTGTTGAACGCAGAGCTGAAGTCTACGAACAACATGCGGACATGGGTGTTCTGATCCCCTAGGTGTTCCAGGCTCAGATGAAGTGCAGAGGAGATGGCGTCTTCTATGGAGCGGTTAGGCCGATAAGCGAACTGGAAGGGGTCATGTGATGGTGGTATAATGTCCATGATATGGTCCTTCACCAGCTTTTCAAAGCACTTCATCACTGTCGGAGTCAGTGCTACAGGGCGAAAGTCATTGAAGCAGGTGATGGGGGCCTTCTTGGGTACTGGTATGATGCAGGCCTTTTTGAAGCAGGAGGGCACAACAGCTTGGCTCAGTGAGATATTGAAAACATCTGTGAGGACGTGGGCCAGCTGGTCTGCACACTCCCTGAGGACCCGGCCCGGTATGTTGTCTGGACCTGCAGCCTTCCGTGGGTTGACTCTTCTCAGAGTCTGGAGCACATCTGCTGGGTCCAAACTGATGTGTTTCCCACTGTGTTACATCGCCTTTCCTTTTAACAACACTCAGTAAACGTTTGGGAACTGAGGAGACCAATTTTTGAAGCTTTTCGGGTGGAATTCATTCCCATTCTTGCTTGATGTACAGCTTAAGTTGTTCAACAGTCCGGGGTCTCCGTTGTTGGATTTTACGCTTCATAATGCGCCACACATTTTCAATGGGGGACAGGTCTGGACTACAGGCAGGCCAGTCTAGTACCCGCACTCTTTTACTACGAAGCCACGCTGTTGTAGCACATGCAGAATGTGGCTTGGCATTGTCTTGCTGAAATAAGCAGGGGCATCCATGAAAAAGACGTTGCTTGGATGGCAACATATGTTGCTCCAAAACCTGTATGTACCTTTCAGCATTCATGGTGCCTTCACAGATGTGTAAGTTACCCATGCCTTGATGTGTAAGTTACCCCATACCATCACAGATGCTGGCTTTTGAACTTTGCGCCTATAACAGTCCGGCTGGTTCTTTTCCTCTTTGGTCCGGAGGACACGACGACCACTCTTTCCAAAAACAATTCGAAATGTGGACTCATCAGACCACAGAACACTTTTCCACTTTGCATCAGTCCATCTTAGATGACCTCGGGCCCAGCGAAGCCGGCGGCGTTTCCTTTACACAGTGATGCCGGTTTTTGATGCAGTACCGCCTGAGGGATCGAAGGTCACGGGCATTCAATGTTGGTTTTCGGCCTTGCCGCTTACGTGCAGTAATTTCTCCAGATTCTCTGAACCTTTTGATGATATTACGGACCGTAGATGATGAAACCCCTAAATTCCTTGCAATAGCTCGTTGAGAAATGTTGTTCTTAAACTGTTGGACAATTTGCTCACGCATTTGTTCACTAAGTGGTGACCCTCGCCCCATCCTTGTTTGTGAATGACTGACCATTTCAGGGAAGCTGCTTTTATACCCAATCATGGCACCCACCTGTTCTCAATTAGCCTGTTCACCTGTGGGATGTCCCAAATAAGTGTTTGATGAGCGTTCCTCAACTTTCTCAGTCTTTTTTGCCACTTGTGCCAGCTTTTTTGAAACATGTTGCAGGCATCAAATTCAAAATGAGCTAATATTTGCAAAAAATAACACAGTTTACCAGTTCGAACGTTAAGTATCTTGTCTTTGCTGTGTATTCAATTGAATATAGGTTGAAAGGGATTTGCAAATCATTGTATTCTGTTTTTATTTACAATTTACACAACATGCCAACTTCACTGGTTTTTTAACTCAAAATATACAATGAGCTGCTAGAGCATCATATTTTCAGGGTGAAGGTGGACTTCTTTGTTCTCTCATTAAATAGGTGCAGATGTTCATGTGTCTTTGACATCTTTGATACACACTGGAATTTACTGATGTTGGTGGGGTGGGGGCTGGGGTGGGGTGGGGGGGGTGAATGGATTGTGTTTTTGTAAAATGTTTGCTGTCTTTTAACGTCTGTTATGTATGACTGTTGGATGGATGGACCCCAGGAACCCAGTTGCTGCTTTGATAGTAACTAATGGGGATCCTTTTAAATAAACAAATAAACTTCTCCAGTCTGAAAGACATTCCGATGTCACTGCTGTAGATCCTGGTGGTGTGGATCAGTGAGTCGATGTCTCGCTCACTCTCAGCGTACAGCTTGACGTCATCCATGTAGAGGAGGTGACTGATGGTGGTCCCATTTCGGAGTCAGTATCCTTAGCCAGTCTTGTTGATTATTTGGCTGAGGGGGTTCAGTCCTATGCAGAACAGCTGTGGGGACAGAGCATCACCTTGATTATGCCACATTTGATGGAGACTTTTGGCTTGAAGTTGGCCTGAAGGGTGGTGTTCCATTGACTCACTGAGTTAACAATGAAGGCTCTTAGAGTCTTGTTGACCTTGTACAGCTTCAGGCATTCCAGGATCCATGTGTGTGGCATCGAGTCATAGGCTTTCGTGTAATCAATCCAGGCAGTGCTCAGGTTGGTCTGCCTGGTTCTACAGTTTTGAGCGAGTGTTCTGTCCACCAGCAGCTAGCGTTTTGCTCCCCTGGTATTTTTACCAATGCCTTTCTGTGTCACCTGAGAGGCAGGTGATTGCCAAGATAGTTGGATGGGACTGTTCCCTTCTGGGGATCTTTCTGGATCAGGACTGTATGGGCCTTGGTCAGCCACCCAGGGTTGGTCCCATCTCACAGCAGTTGGTCCATTTGTACTGCCAGGCGCTCATGGAGTGAGTTCAGCCTCTTTAGCCAGTGTGTATGGATCATATCCAGGCCTGGTGCTGTCCAGTTCTTCATACCTGAGACTTTTTCTTGGATGTCTGCTACTGTAATGGTCACGGCATCTTGTTCAGGGAGATTGGTGTGGTCTGCTCTTAGATTGATTAGCCACTGTGCATCGTTGTTATGTGATGCTTCTTTCTGCCATATGTCTTTCCAGTATTGTTCAGTCTCCAGCCTTGGTGGTTTAGCTCATGAATTATTACCTTGCCACTGAGAGTACACTTTGGCTGGTTCAGTAGAGAACAGCCGGTTTATTCACCTGGCCTCTATCTCTCTTGTGTACCTCTTCAGTTGGGTGCCCAAGGCTTGGAGTCTTTGTTTAGCAGTTTCCAAGGCCTCAGGTATGGGCACCTGCCTGTACCTCTTGGGTATGTCTTTCCTGGTTGCACCATTCTGGAGCTCTGACAATTGGCTGACCTCTCTCCATGTCACCTTGATTTTAGCCTCTAACCTTCTCCTCCAAGGTGGGCACTGCCCTTTGTTCTCCTTCACGTTACCCTTCTGGTGTCCGAGCATCACTGTTGCTGTACTGTATATCAGCTCATTGGTCTCAGTGATGTTTGCAGTGGGAATTGTTTCTATCACTGCATTTACATTGGCTAGGATCTCTGGAGGCACTTCACTAATCCTCGCTAGTAGGTGTCGGGGTTGACAGGCGCTCATCTTAGCCATGATCTTATCTCTCAGGTCAGTTAGTTCTTTGCTAAACTCTGGGGCTTGGTACCCTGTCTCAGGTGGGTGTAAATGTCAACTCCCCCATCTGACCTATCGTCCTGGCTCCCCCTTGCCGTGGCATTAACATGTTGTATCTCCTCAATATCTAGTCATGATAGCAGCTGCCGTTTGTGGATGTTGGAACACTGAGCTACTAGTTGTTTCGGCATTAGCATTGACTGTGGGTATCGAAGTAACCATTTCTCCCACAGTCTGTTCATGTAACCTCGCTGGCTATGGTTACTGGAGTAGTAGCATTCCAACAGAGCCTTGTTCTCATCTCGTGTCCACTGCCTTGTCTGTCTTGTTCCAGAAGCCCTCTTGTCATCACAATGCCCTGGTTCCTCAGCATGTGAAGCAGACCTTGTTAACCCGGGCAACGTCTGAGCCGGTGTGACTTTCTGTTTTAACGCACTCATAGCGCCAAGGGTCTTGCCCAGGGACCCACACTGAAGCTGTTTTTCTTTCGCTGTATGCCGGGATTTGAACCCCCGACCCCCCTAAATTAAGGCTGGATGATTAATCAAGTTTTGCTCTGAGTGTATTTTCAGAACACCCATGTCCATGCGGACATGGGTGTTCTGATCCCCTAGGTGTTCCAGGCTCAGATGAAGTGCAGAGGAGATGGCGTCTTCTATGGAGCGGTTAGGCCGATAAGCGAACTGGAAGGGGTCATGTGATGGTGGTATAATGTCCATGATATGGTCCTTCACCAGCTTTTCAAAGCACTTCATCACTGTCGGAGTCAGTGCTACAGGGCGAAAGTCATTGAAGCAGGTGATGGGGGCCTTCTTGGGTACTGGTATGATGCAGGCCTTTTTGAAGCAGGAGGGCACAACAGCTTGGCTCAGTGAGATATTGAAAACATCTGTGAGGACGTGGGCCAGCTGGTCTGCACACTCCCTGAGGACCCGGCCCGGTATGTTGTCTGGACCTGCAGCCTTCCGTGGGTTGACTCTTCTCAGAGTCTGGAGCACATCTGCTGGGTCCAAACTGATGTGTTTCCCACTGTGTTACATCGCCTTTCCTTTTAACAACACTCAGTAAACGTTTGGGAACTGAGGAGACCAATTTTTGAAGCTTTTCGGGTGGAATTCATTCCCATTCTTGCTTGATGTACAGCTTAAGTTGTTCAACAGTCCGGGGTCTCCGTTGTTGGATTTTACGCTTCATAATGCGCCACACATTTTCAATGGGGGACAGGTCTGGACTACAGGCAGGCCAGTCTAGTACCCGCACTCTTTTACTACGAAGCCACGCTGTTGTAGCACATGCAGAATGTGGCTTGGCATTGTCTTGCTGAAATAAGCAGGGGCATCCATGAAAAAGACGTTGCTTGGATGGCAACATATGTTGCTCCAAAACCTGTATGTACCTTTCAGCATTCATGGTGCCTTCACAGATGTGTAAGTTACCCATGCCTTGATGTGTAAGTTACCCCATACCATCACAGATGCTGGCTTTTGAACTTTGCGCCTATAACAGTCCGGCTGGTTCTTTTCCTCTTTGGTCCGGAGGACACGACGACCACTCTTTCCAAAAACAATTCGAAATGTGGACTCATCAGACCACAGAACACTTTTCCACTTTGCATCAGTCCATCTTAGATGACCTCGGGCCCAGCGAAGCCGGCGGCGTTTCCTTTACACAGTGATGCCGGTTTTTGATGCAGTACCGCCTGAGGGATCGAAGGTCACGGGCATTCAATGTTGGTTTTCGGCCTTGCCGCTTACGTGCAGTAATTTCTCCAGATTCTCTGAACCTTTTGATGATATTACGGACCGTAGATGATGAAACCCCTAAATTCCTTGCAATAGCTCGTTGAGAAATGTTGTTTTTAAACTGTTGGACAATTTGCTCACGCATTTGTTCACTAAGTGGTGACCCTCGCCCCATCCTTGTTTGTGAATGACTGACCATTTCAGGGAAGCTGCTTTTATACCCAATCATGGCACCCACCTGTTCTCAATTAGCCTGTTCACCTGTGGGATGTCCCAAATAAGTGTTTGATGAGCGTTCCTCAACTTTCTCAGTCTTTTTTGCCACTTGTGCCAGCTTTTTTGAAACATGTTGCAGGCATCAAATTCAAAATGAGCTAATATTTGCAAAAAATAACACAGTTTACCAGTTCGAACGTTAAGTATCTTGTCTTTGCTGTGTATTCAATTGAATATAGGTTGAAAGGGATTTGCAAATCATTGTATTCTGTTTTTATTTACAATTTACACAACATGCCAACTTCACTGGTTTTTTAACTCAAAATATACAATGAGCTGCTAGAGCATCATATTTTCAGGGTGAAGGTGGACTTCTTTGTTCTCTCATTAAATAGGTGCAGATGTTCATGTGTCTTTGACATCTTTGATACACACTGGAATTTACTGATGTTGGTGGGTGGGGGCTGGGGTGGGGTGGGGGGGGTGAATGGATTGTGTTTTTGTAAAATGTTTGCTGTCTTTTAACGTCTGTTATGTATGACTGTTGGATGGATGGACCCCAGGAACCCAGTTGCTGCTTTGATAGTAACTAATGGGGATCCTTTTAAATAAACAAATAAACTTCTCCAGTCTGAAAGACATTCCGATGTCACTGCTGTAGATCCTGGTGGTGTGGATCAGTGAGTCGATGTCTCGCTCACTCTCAGCGTACAGCTTGACGTCATCCATGTAGAGGAGGTGACTGATGGTGGTCCCATTTCGGAGTCAGTATCCTTAGCCAGTCTTGTTGATTATTTGGCTGAGGGGGTTCAGTCCTATGCAGAACAGCTGTGGGGACAGAGCATCACCTTGATTATGCCACATTTGATGGAGACTTTTGGCTTGAAGTTGGCCTGAAGGGTGGTGTTCCATTGACTCACTGAGTTAACAATGAAGGCTCTTAGAGTCTTGTTGACCTTGTACAGCTTCAGGCATTCCAGGATCCATGTGTGTGGCATCGAGTCATAGGCTTTCGTGTAATCAATCCAGGCAGTGCTCAGGTTGGTCTGCCTGGTTCTACAGTTTTGAGCGAGTGTTCTGTCCACCAGCAGCTAGCGTTTTGCTCCCCTGGTATTTTTACCAATGCCTTTCTGTGTCACCTGAGAGGCAGGTGATTGCCAAGATAGTTGGATGGGACTGTTCCCTTCTGGGGATCTTTCTGGATCAGGACTGTATGGGCCTTGGTCAGCCACCCAGGGTTGGTCCCATCTCACAGCAGTTGGTCCATTTGTACTGCCAGGCGCTCATGGAGTGAGTTCAGCCTCTTTAGCCAGTGTGTATGGATCATATCCAGGCCTGGTGCTGTCCAGTTCTTCATACCTGAGACTTTTTCTTGGATGTCTGCTACTGTAATGGTCACGGCATCTTGTTCAGGGAGATTGGTGTGGTCTGCTCTTAGATTGATTAGCCACTGTGCATCGTTGTTATGTGATGCTTCTTTCTGCCATATGTCTTTCCAGTATTGTTCAGTCTCCAGCCTTGGTGGTTTAGCTCATGAATTATTACCTTGCCACTGAGAGTACACTTTGGCTGGTTCAGTAGAGAACAGCCGGTTTATTCACCTGGCCTCTATCTCTCTTGTGTACCTCTTCAGTTGGGTGCCCAAGGCTTGGAGTCTTTGTTTAGCAGTTTCCAAGGCCTCAGGTATGGGCATCTGCCTGTACCTCTTGGGTATGTCTTTCCTGGTTGCACCATTCTGGAGCTCTGACAATTGGCTGACCTCTCTCCATGTCAACTTGATTTTAGCCTCTAACCTTCTCCTCCAAGGTGGGCACTGCCCTTTGTTCTCCTTCACGTTACCCTTCTGGTGTCCGAGCATCACTGTTGCTGTACTGTATATCAGCTCATTGGTCTCAGTGATGTTTGCAGTGGGAATTGTTTCTATCACTGCATTTACATTGGCTAGGATCTCTGGAGGCACTTCACTAATCCTCGCTAGTAGGTGTCGGGGTTGACAGGCGCTCATCTTAGCCATGATC
Organism: Cetoscarus ocellatus; assembly: GCA_037902135.1. Lineage (NCBI taxonomy): Eukaryota > Metazoa > Chordata > Actinopteri > Labriformes > Labridae > Cetoscarus > Cetoscarus ocellatus. The sequence goes on from JBAMNC010002007.1 coordinate 296,818, forward strand.
TTATCTCTCAGGTCAGTTAGTTCTTTGCTAAACTCTGGGGCTTGGTACCCTGTCTCAGGTGGGTGTAAATGTCAACTCCCCCATCTGACCTATCGTCCTGGCTCCCCCTTGCCGTGGCATTAACATGTTGTATCTCCTCAATATCTAGTCATGATAGCAGCTGCCGTTTGTGGATGTTGGAACACTGAGCTACTAGTTGTTTCGGCATTAGCATTGACTGTGGGTATCGAAGTAACCATTTCTCCCACAGTCTGTTCATGTAACCTCGCTGGCTATGGTTACTGGAGTAGTAGCATTCCAACAGAGCCTTGTTCTCATCTCGTGTCCACTGCCTTGTCTGTCTTGTTCCAGAAGCCCTCTTGTCATCACAGTGCCCTGGTTCCTCAGCATGTGAAGCAGACCTTGTTAACCCGGGCAACGTCTGAGCCGGTGTGACTTTCTGTTTTAACGCACTCATAGCGCCAAGGGTCTTGCCCAGGGACCCACACTGAAGCTGTTTTTCTTTCGCTGTATGCCGGGATTTGAACCCCCGACCCCCCTAAATTAAGGCTGGATGATTAATCAAGTTTTGATCGTTATTTTGATTTTGGTTGCTCACGATCATAAAAACATTATAATCAAAGAAAACCGAATAATGTGCTGCAAGGCGCAGAGCTGTATGTGAGGCGAGCAATTAAAAACATAACAGAAAGGCTAACCTGACATGCCAGATGTCATATTGGAAATATTTCACTAATCCATCTGTGAAGGAGCCGTTAGAAATTTTTTTCAGGGGCAGAACCTTCAAAAACAACAGCAGCTTGTGATTGGACCATCGTTCGGCTCGTCACACTCATTACAGACCAATCTACATCGAGCAGCGCTGCTACCTATAATGTAGCATACGTAGCGGCTACACATAGCGGCTAACAGCTAACAACAGTTAACAGCCGTTAGCGCTACGGCTACTTCCTTTCATTTCCCTAGGACTGAACTCACGATTCCCGTGGCAAGAGACAGTGACAGTGCTGCTGAACCACAATGAGCACAGCTAACAATGGCTAACAACAGTTAACGGCCATTAGCCCTATCGGCTAGCCGTTAGCTGCTAGGGCTAAACACGCAGTCACTTCCTGTTGTCGTCACGTCCACCCAGTGTTCAACACTAGCACGTCACATCCACTGCTCCCGCAGCTCCCGCAGCTCCCGCCTCTCTTCCCTGATTGGGCCGTTAAGAATTCGGCCGAATGAATTTGCTGGACAACGGAGGCTGGCAAGACGGACCTGCAGGATTTCACAATCAGGCAGGTCTGTCTGCTCAGCAAGGCTACAGAAAGGCAGCCTTTGGTTGAGAAAAAAGGTAGGACAACTTTGGTCGTCTGGAACATTTTGGCTTCAAGTTGTCGGACGTCAAGCAGAAGGACATACTTTGCAAAGTTTGTTAGGCTGATGTGTCTGCGCCCCAAGGCAACACAATCAATTTATTTAACCATTTAAAGTCCAGTCATAAAGTGGTCTACGGCCAAGTGATAGAAGAGCCAAAGACCGCAAAAAGTGCAGGCTCGTCAACTTCAGCCAGTGCCACGGCAACACAGTCCTCCATTAAGGACACCTCTACAATGCAGCTTTGTATCCCACCAGCTCCTGGAGACATCAGGAAATTACAGAGGAGGTGACATATATGCTTGCTAAGAGCATGTGCCCAATCAGTACCGTGAGCAACCCAGGATTCAAGACACTTCTTAAAAATTTGGACAAGTGTTATGTGTTGCCATCACATATTCGTGTCAGAGGGACACAGCAGTGGGCACGGAGACGCGGATGACAGCCGAGGTACGGATGAAAGAGAGACCTGCAGAAACAATCACAGAAGGGAGGGAAATAACAGAGACATATTTCGTTGACGTGCCAGGGGAAGACAGCCGAGACATGGGACAAGACAAAGACCACCGAGTCGTCATCCTGAGGACAGTGGGAGCTCAGATGATGACACTCTGGAGTGCAGTGATTTAAGGATCAGATCTCGCTCTCCTATCCCAAATGCCAGACGTTCAAGAGGTAAGACACTGTTTTCTTATGCATTTGTACAGATAAATAAATGAATAAATAAATAAATATATACATACAAACAGATAAATAAATGCATTTTTTCATACATACATACATACACACACAAATATACCTATCCGTTCACAGACACACACTCAGATAAATAGATAGATGAATAAATACATAAATATATAGATACATGCAGTGCCGGCCCTTCCTAAACACAAAACGCGCTGTGTGCAGAGCCCCACGATCCATGGAGGGCCCCATTTTGCGCAAGGGGACGCATTATCTGCTGTCCAATGCAGCCACGATCCGCTCATTTTGCAGTGCAGCCGATGTATATGTGAACATTTGATCTAAATCCCTCCTAAATCGTTCAGTGTCTTTGGGTGCTCTCTCCTTCATGTGCCAGTGAGCGTAAAGATGCAGATAGACGCGCATTGCAGTGACAGTGAGGGATCATCAGTCACTTTGTGTGCTTTTATAATTCAAACAGTGTCTCGATAGCTTTTGTGCACAGTTTCAGTGACCACAAAGACTTCAGAAATGACTTTTAATGAATCAAAACTCAACATTCCTGCATCACTTATTCTCCATGGTATAAGAGCAATTCTTGAATGATCAAGCTTCATATACAATTTAGTAGTGCAGCGGTTCTCAACCTGTGGGTGGAGGCCCATAAGTGGGTCTCAGATTTGGCCAGGGCGGCCCTGCATATGTGCATAGATAAATAGATAAATATATTTATATATTCATGCATACACACATATACTGAGATAAATAGAAAAGTAAATAAATACATAAATATGTAGATACATACATGCATAGAAATAGATAGATAAATAGGTAAATGCACATATTCATTAATACACACACACACTGAGATAAATAGAAAAGTAAATATGCATTAATGTATAGATACACACACGGATATAAATATATGGTTAAATGAATAAATGCATATATTCATGCATACACATACCTTTATAAATCGAAAAGTAAATAAATACATAAATATATAGATACATACATGCATAGATATATATATAGATAGATGAATAAATGCATATATTCATCCATCCATGCACACAAAAACATCAACTGAGATATATCCATAAAAAATGCAAACACTCATCCAGGCATAAACACATGCTCGGATAAAAAGATAAATGAATAAATAAATATGTGCATATATTCATAAATAGATGAATAAATATGTTCATATAATTATTTAGAGATCAGACACAGCAACAAGGAAGATGGGGTGGTCAAACTCGAGGAGCAGCCAGTGAAGAGTAAGCAAAGGGCCCTCACCACCATCCAATTGCAGTGCCTGGACCTGGTAATGAGTTGCTTGAAAATGACTAGCAGCCAATAAATATTCCCTTTACCCAGTGCCCCGGGCCTATCAATGCTGCTTCAGATCTTGTTTCAGAAGAGCCAGTTGATTTTGATTTTGTTTCTGATGAAGTTGTGCAGCAAACTGTCAGTCAGACTAACCTGTTTGCTGATCAGTGCATTCAAGCTGAGAGGGATGTCATGCCACATGCTCGTATTCACACATGGAAACCAGTTACATTGGCAGAAATGAAAACCTTCCTGGGGCTCTTTTTTCTCACTGGTATAATTGTTAAACCTGAGCTTGAAATGTACTAGTCAACAGATGAAATTATAGTTACCCCCTACTTCAGCAAGGTCATGTCTCTCAACTGGTTTGAAATAATTTGGAAATTTCTTCACTTTACTGATAATGAAACAAGGCCAGCCAACAGTGATGACAAGCTCTACAAAGTCCGCCCTGTCCTGGATTATCTTGTGTCTAAATTTAGGGAAGTGTATTAACCCAACACAAATATTAGCATTGATGAGGGAATGCTTCTGTGGCGTGGGTGCCTGGCTTTCAAAGTGTACAATCCTCCAAAAAACGAAAAAATATGGAATTATGTCTGACATTCTTTGTGATTCGGAGACTGGGTACTGTTTTAATTTAAAACCCTACTGTGGAGAAAGTGCTCCACTAGAACACACAGTCATCTCTCTTCTTGACCAATTAGCAGGTTATGGCTACTGATTGTTCATGAACAACTTTTACAACTCTGTTGCCCTATGTGAGTGCCTTCTCAACCTGAAAACCAACGGCTGTGGTAGTCCTGGGCGATATCGCAAGATTTTCATTTATATCGATATATTTCTATACTAGATATAACATGGGACAGTATCGTTTATATTGATATACCTCATTTTGCATTAAAATAGCAATATATTTCTTCCTATGGGACGCAAGTGCGCACCTATTTCTCCTCTCCCTGTGTCAGTGTCTCACACACACAGCCTCTCTGATCTGCCTCCCTCACTCTGTGACCTGACAACCACCGCTTCTCCCCCTCCACTCCAGTGAGGCTAACTTAGCGACTTTCTCGCTAAATCTAGCAACTTTTCAAACCCACTTGGTGACCTCTTTGTCAAAAGCAAGAAGTGACAACTCTGACTACTTTTTCGGGTGAAATTTGTGACTTCTTGGCACTTTAGAGACTCGTAAAAGCACGTATCGTTCTGCAGTTTCTGTCCTCATCCATCAGAGGTGCCGCGGTGAGCCCCTTCCCCATCTCAGAGCGCTCTCAGGCGGTCAGTCTCACTGCAGCACACTACAGCTGCAGTCAGAGCAGAGGAGAGCCACCACTCTGTTCCAATCGCTGTCTGTTTACGGGACTGTAGAAATTAGCACAAAGAGATGCACTTAAGTCTGTTTACAACTTCTGTTATTTGCAGAACTGTCAACCTCAGTGGAAAAGTCTGTTTACTGTTACTCAGATTCAGAAATACTTTATTAATCCCCCAGGGGGAGATTCCATTGTTTCAGTTGCTGTTATCCATAGTATTAGCAGTGGGAATATCAAAAATTGAGTTATTTTGTTCAATTTGTTTTATACATTTTAATGATGTGCAGAGTGACCAGTGTTAATGTCGGTGCCTGTGATATTTGGCACATGGCTTGTGAATGACTGTTTTATTTTAAGGGTTTGCCTCTGAGAAAAAAAAAAAAAACAAAAACTAACAGGGACGCTATGCTATAAAGCTCTGAACAATGGTCTGAATAAGTCAGTCCTAACCTAATAAAAAAATCATTCCCAAAGACAACAAATCACAATCAATCAACTGTTCATTATTAAAAATATATTTTGTTAGTGACTTTGACCTTGGCTACCTACACTACCAGTCAAAAGTTTGGACATATCTTTCCTTTGCATTGAATGAGAAGGTGTGTGTGGTGATTATGAGTTTTAATCTTATGTTGAAAATCCCAGTTCCTGTTTTGTCCTTGTTGCTGCTGCCTTTTCTTCTCTGTCTTCTTGTCACTTTTGGATCCAGTTCTGGTTTTGATTGCACCACTGTAACAATGTGTCCATACTTTTGAAAGGTAGTGTACACTAATTAGTTCAATGTTGCATCCAGGTTAAAGTTTGTGACAACTTTGAAAATAAAATCTGCAAGGAATTCCAGAAATATACAGATTACATGAGTGAAGTTGGCTGTAAAAATGTCATCTTTATGTTTTGTTACATGTACGTATGAAATGTTCAGATGTTGGGTGTTCTTACAGAGGCATGTCAGTATATCTAAAAATCTGAAAAAACAACACAAAAAAGTAAAAATTTAGTGATGTACTTAATTGATGTATGTAAATATTTAAAAATGTAAAGGTTATAAGAAATATGATGCCTCATGAGATGTTTTTTGATGTAAAGTTTTGATGGACCCTTACATTTTGCCTTTAACTGATATTAATTATTATTATTGTCAATGTTATATTAATTTGTTATTTTTAATACATTGTAACTATTTTTACATGAAAAGGGTCAAAATTGTAAATGGCAAATCAGTTTAATCTTTAAAATCGATGTCTTTGATAAAAACCCTTTTTTCTCAGTTTTTTGTTCAAAATGTTGTTTTATCATGAAAATGTCAGATATTCAAAGGCTGATAACTCAAGAACGAATCAAGATAAAACAACATAGTTTTTGTGTTTAAAAGCTGAGGTTGTGCTCTTACTGTTGATGTATTCAGTGTTAACATACTCCCAACACAATACTTGCAATGGTCCTTTAAAGATTAGTGGATCTGATCAAAAAGGCTGGCGCTGACTGGCTACTTATTAAAAACACTCTGGCGGGGAAAGTGCTTAATAACAGATTAGAAAGTACCAAACAGTACTATTTTTGCAAAAGCAAGGGTAGATCTAGATGTTCAAATATTACTCTGGTAAAATTAAAGGTCACCTAAACATTTTACTTGCATATGCTGGAGTGGAAGTAAATGAGCAGAAAATGGAAATAATAAAGTACAAGGACTAGGGCCTCATTTATAAAGCTTGCTTACACACAAACGGGGCTTGAAAGTGGCTTAAGTCAATTCCCACGCAAAGGTTGTGATTTATAAAAATAAACTTGGCAGGAGAATGTGCGCACCGGTACGTCAACTTTGATGCTGGCGTACGAACATTTTGGAGAAGTGGGAAACTGGCGGCATGGATGGTGAGGGGGTGAAGTGAAGCCAGATTCATCTCATACATTTAATGTCATCACCTATCAGATTATAGACCCGCGTCATCATAAACACCCGAGTCTGCAGTGGTATGGACGTGTTCAGTTACTACTGTATGCAATGCTCATATATCATACTTCATTTCAAATGATATAGAGTGGTGGATAGCACTGATTGATTAGTATTAGCTGTGACAAGGTATGAAGCTAACAGTCTAATTGCTGAGTAAGCATAAAAATAGTGCAGTGACACTCATGCGTAATGCTGTACAAATGATGCGCTGGCACTGCTGGAAGATCACACAGACTATGGATCAGGATGGAGAGAGTTTTTAGGGACCACGAAGATTTCCTGGCCCATAATTATGACTGAATAATAAACTGATTTAGATACCACAGAGCAGTGATCTTGGATCTATGCGCTGAACCGGTCCCAGTGTTAAACAAAACCACCCGTCTGAACTGCGCCATGCCGGTGCGCATAGGTGATGACAAACTCAAGGGTTTCTTGCAACCTGCTCCTTCCAGCGGGAATAAGCCGACAGGTATGTGTTTTATATGATCAATAATATATATAATTTTACATTTTCTGTCTAAAGCCCCTTTTGGCTATGACATAACACAGTTAAATTATGTTCTTAGGTCTGGGATATTGCAGCCGTCCCTCAGCAATATAATGCCAGCCGTGTTTGATGGCATTATAAACATGACCAGTCGATACATCAGGGGTCCTTACCCTGTGGGTGAACAGGCAATATTAAAAGGCTCTGCAGCAATGTCTGGTTTCCCAAATGTGATCATTGCAAATTACAGTCTGCACTCACGTTGCTATAAGAGCTCTGAGTGAAAATGAAAAAGACAGAGGACAAACAATGGAGTGCCTACGATCAGTGTAGAAATTATTTGTTCCTCAAACATGGTTTTGAAAAATGTAGTGTCACGTTGGCCTGGGTCAACACATGATTCATTCATCCTGATGCACAGCTTCTTTGTCTTCTTTTGTTTCGGTAGACTACATACATCCAAGGTGTATCGCTGCCCCCTCTGATGCACACCCGTTTAAGGAATAGACTGCAGGCAGACGATACATAAACATTCATAAGGTACGTTGCATTGACCATTCGTGGTAACATGTGGGTGTGTAGAGGGCGGGGTGTGAGGCAAAACCACCTGCGCAACTTTGGCAATGGGCAATGGACTGTGATTTATAAAGGGAAAAGTGCTTGCAAGTGTGTGCACGCATGGTTTTATGAATCAGATCTTTTTTTTGGCGCACGCCATTCTCAGCTTTCAGGCGCACGTTCACTTTTAGTATAGATCCTACGCAATGTTTTATAAATGAGGCCCCTGGAATTTTTACTGAACTGCAGTACATACAGGAAAATAATCTTATGAACAAAAATATACTTGTGAGGGGGCTGGAAAACACCCCCCTCAATGAAGTGACAAAAGTCTTTGCAATATTGTGTTTATGTTGCTTATTATTCAGGATATGTTTTTTTGTGCATTTTATTTTGTGAACACCCTAGCAATATCTCCTCTCTTCGAGGTCACCTTCTTGTGGGGGCGTGTCTACATGGAGTGCACACTTGGGGATGCAGGCAACAGGTCCCAGCAGTTGCAAATTACCTTGTTAGGCTGGGGTGGTGAGCAGAGAAGAGAGAAGAGGGAGAGGGGTGAGAGTTATTTAGTTATGTTTAGCTTTATTTTGGGATCATCTTTGTTATTTAGTTTTTTTTTTTTTTTTTTTGGTTAATCTGTACTTATTTAGTCTGTTTGTAATGGGTTGGTGTAATTGTATATATAGGTAATCTTTTTAAATGAAATACTTTTAAAAAAATACTATACTATACTATACTATACTTTTGTATAGACTTGTCACAGGAGGAGAGAGAGTGAGGAGGGAGATATGCAGGTGAGAGACAGAGGGAGGAGGGGCAGGTCGAGTGTGCTGCAGCTCAGCTTAAAACCAGCTGCACCTGGGTTAGTTCAGTTCAGTTCAGTTCTTTTATTGTCCCCTCAGGGAAATTTGTTGCGCAGCAGAGTTCACATGAAACACACAATACAAGATGAAAAGGGGGGGGGGCACATCACCACCACCAACAACAATAATACAAACCATGAGATAAAAACAACATACTAGTTCAATGGAATGGAAATTTCATATCTATCATATATAAAAAATATAAAAAATAATATATAAAAAGTGCAAGAGTGCTTAAGTGCAGATGTGCAAAAAAGTGCCATGGTAGTGCAGGACTACAAACAAGGTGCTAGTTACTATTGAGCATATCAATAGCACTTGGAATGAAAGAGTTACGAAATCTTTTGGTCCTCCGAGCAGGTGCCCTGAAACGGCGACCTGAGGGCAGCAGCTCAAACTCCCCTTTAAGTGGGTGGTCCTGAGGGACCAGTACAGCATTAGCCCTACTAAGAACCTGCCTGTTGTAAATGGCCAAAAGCGTATTCTGACTCCTCCCTGAAATTTTACTGGCATTTTTCACAAGACATTGAAGTCGATTTCTACAAGACAGATTGAGGTTTCCAAACCAAGCAGTAATACAGAAGGTTAAAACTAATTCAATGAAGCTCCTGTAAAAGAGCGTCATCATCTCGGTGGAAACATCAACGAAGTTCATTTTCCTCAAGAAATAAAGTCTCTATTGAACTTTTTTTGAGGTAAAATCAGCATAAGATTCAAAACTCAATTTGTTGTCTAGAACAACACTCAGGTATTTATATGTCTAAACTACATCAATATCAACACCTTATACAACAGTAGGAAGATGGCATGGTCGTGACTTCCTAAAATCGATTACCATGTTTTTTGTTTTGGACAAATTTAGATGGAGGAAAGACTCATCACACCAAGCCACAAAATCATCCAGAACTGGCCCATGATCCTGTTCCTCCCTTTCAAGAAGGCTAACAATAACAGAGTCATCAGCAAACTTTAAGATGTGTCTGTTCCCATACTTGCTTCTGCACTCATTGGTGTACATGATGTAAAGAAGAGGGGAGAGACAGCAACCCTGGGGTGAACCAGTGGAGAAGTAGAGCCGGTCACAGAAAACATTGTTAACTCTCACACACTGTGGCCTATCAGTTAAAAAATCCATTATCCAACCAACCAGGTTAAGATCAAGTTTAAAATGACAGATGAGCCTCTCTGCGAGGAGGAATGGCTGGATGGTGTTAAATGCTGAGAAGTCAATAAATAAGAGTCTGGCATGAGTCATAGGGCCCTCCAAATGCTGATACAGAAAGTGTAACAGGGTGACAACAGCGTCCTCCACTCCTCTACCAGGCGCCTGTATGCAAACTGAAGAGGATCAAGTTGATCCTCCACCTGTTTTAAAACTTCATTCCTGATAAGCTTTCAAAGGACTTCATAACTAAAGAAGTTAAAGCTACTGGTCTGAAATCATTAAACTCTTTAGGTGTGTTACTCTTTGCTAATGGGACAATGATGGAGTGTTTTCAAAGCATGGGGACCTTCTGCAGCTTTAAGGACCCCACTGCCCTTATCCTGTGATCCTATCATAGCTTTCATACCATACCAGGCTGTCTTTAAGTTGTTACTGCAAAGCTCTGCCTCAATCTTATCCTTATACCTCAGTTTAGCCTTTTTTATTTCAGCCCTCTCCTCCTTCTTTAATTCCCTCTCAGTATTTACATCCCCCTTGTTAAAAGCATTTCTCCTTTTCAGTATCAGACCCTTAGGGCTCTAATTTAGTAGACCAGGCGCAGGCAGGGCGCACCTGCCCTACACCGCGCCTGTGCTGCACCAACGGGGTGTGTCCAGGGCATTTTGCAAGTTTCGTGCACAGCGCAGGCTCGCGCCTCTGTCCTTCCCAGAAGGCGTGAGTGGGTTTAACACAGCCAAGCATAATCTTCACCAATCAAATGAATGCCTCTCCTCACCTTTATATGTGCCGCGGGCGAGGCGCAGTGACAATTTCACCTCGGTGGTAAAGAAGGTCATAGCCGCTGTCACTTTTACAGGAACTGGGAGAGCGCAGGGGCCACCGGGCCACGCACCGGATGCACGTCACCATGTGGACCACCTTGCGGGACAGATGTAATCTGTTCCTGTGTCATAATAGGAGTACAATATTAAGTGATAATTACATTTAAACACAGCAGCAGGCTAATCCATTCATCATGCTTGTGATTCACCTGCATTCCTGGTCTGTCTTCACCAAATAGCAGAACCTTTGATGAAAATATTCCCCCCCGATATCTCCCCCTCATCCTCCTTGCAATAATGTTCTCCATCTTTTGAGATCATGTTAAGAATAAAGATTAAAACAGAGAAATATGGGAAATCACAGGTAAATCCTGAAGACACTGAGTTATTTATTCAGTGAGCGTCTCTCTCTTTTTTCTTTTCTTTTGAATTTCATGGGATGAGAGAAGCCGGATACTCCGAATCAGATGACAGGGTTTCCTGCAGGAAAATAGTTTGGCCAGGGGGGAGTGTGCGCGCATACGCGCGCCAAAAAATTCAATTAATTGAATAATGACTTCGATTAATTGATTAAAGGTCCCATATTATGCAAAATCCACTTTTTTAAGTCTTTTGAACACAATTTTGGGTCTTTGGCCTGCCTCCCGGCCCACAAAATGTTATCTTTTATAACAAAACCTGTATTTAGTAGGCTGCATGATGTAAAATCATGTCCTTCAGTGAGCTGTTGAATCTGCGGATATACTGTTACGTAACAGTATATTTTATTTGCATAAACTAATCTGATTGGTCCACCTGAGTATCTCCACTCCCACCCTGCTGCAGAGATTCCGCTGTGAAGAGCAGCCATGTTGTTTTCACTCTTAGTGAGAGATCTGTGTTCAGCATGTCTGAGCTCAAAAGCTACCACTGCTCGGTTGTTGGCTGTAAACAGCCACATATTTCTTTACATATAGGCTACCAGCCTCAGAGGACCAAGTGGATTAATTTTATTTTTGAAGGGAATGAGCAGCTACAGTCGGCTAAAACCTGTATGTGTGTGTCAGTCACTTCACGACTGACTGCTTCTTCAACTTCAGTCAGTTCAACACAGGACTGGGAACTAGACTTTTCCTGAATCCAGGCTCAGCACCAACTGTCTGCCAACAAACCACGGACCATGGACATGTGAGTATTTTAATGCTGTGTGGTATTTATTTAGCTTATTGCTACGAGCTAATGCTAACAGCAGAGGGAAGTGGACCAGATGTAAGAGCTCAAGATTTTCTTCAGTGTTAAAGTTACTCTGAAAGCCTGCAGTGTAAACTTAGATGTATGGATATTCCTACATTAGTCAAGAGGAGTTTAACAGCTTGAGGAATATAATTATTCCTCATACACCCCCTCCTCTGCCCCTCCCTCAGTGTTAGCTTTAGGAGGCTAAGTTTAGCCTGCGGTTAGCCTGTTGTTTTAGCCTGTAATGTTTGGAGGAAACGATCTTCGCTGTTTTCTATCCATCAGGACTTTACAGTCGTGTTTGTTCAGGACTGTAATGTGAAGTCCCTGTTGTGTGTTACTGTGCTGTCCGCTGTTAAATGTATAGAGATCTGAGTACGAGGCAAACTGCTCTGCTCTCACTGAAGCATGTAATCAGTAAATTATCTCAGATGGTCTCAAAACTCATTTTTGTGTCAAAACTGTGGACGAGGGAAACGATCGGTGAAGGCTGTGTTTCTTTGGTCATGTAAACATCAATACTAACAACAGAGGAAACTATATAACATGTAACACTAACGTCGACTCAAATCAGTGTATCTGCAGATGTTATCGTCATCATCGGCGTTTGTGTCCACAGTGTCGTTTTGACCACATTAATTTCATCTGATTTTTGTAAGTTTAAAGACTCAGAAATGCCCCCAGGATGCTGTCACACGAGCTGTGTGACTGTGTGGAGTTTAGCTGTGAGGAAAAGTTACAGCCACATAAGACTACAGCACGTTAGTATGTTAGGAGGAACTGAGGCAGTCAAATAAGATCTGTGAGATGATTATCCTCCTGATTTATTAACTATAAACATATAGGCATAGACATTTGGTTATGTATCCCTTAATGAGACATTTGTAAGTGAAAACACATTAGCCCTGAAAGCCTGTTGTATCATATTTGATATACTTTATGATACCTCTGTCTGATCAATATGATCAACAAATATCTAAAAAAACATATGAATACAAGCAGATAAATGATAAAAATAAAAGTACTCAAGTGAATTTTCAGTTGCCAGAAACACCTAATGTATCTAATGAAATACAAAAACTATATTTTACATTTCATGGATTTTTTTTATTTCAGTACAAAGTGAAACAAACATTTAAGCTCCACAAAATAATAACATTTTGTGGCTATAATTTGAGTTTTCATGCTTTAAAAGGTTAAACATTTTTCTTTCTTGTGTCTATGCTGGTCGACCTCAGGCAACATCTTCTGATGGTGAATCCTGTTTAAAGTCAGCTTCCTAAAATCCAAAACGGGAGACTGCACAGCAAAGCCAGTGAAAGCAGAGCCAACTTTCTGTAAAATGCACATGCCTTTATTAAAAATCCACAAATTTAAAAACATTGGCAAATAGGCATAACATGAAAAGGAAAACATAAAGAAAACTTCAATAAAAATGCTTTTAACATGACATTGAGAGTAAATAATAAATAAGGAAATTGTGGAAATAAAAAACGATGAAAAAAAGTGTACAACACTGCAGTGAGGTATTTTGATTTTTCCTTTTGTAATCAAACATTGTTGTTTCTTGCATTTCAGATTATGAGGCACCGTTGGACCTTGTCTTTGAGGAGGTTTTCCAGGACCCTGCCTCATAGCTGAAGGAGCTGCAGAAAATACCAGACCCAGAAGACCTCTCTGCTCAATATGACAGACCTGACAAGGTGGATGTGATAGCCAGCTACGTGTCAAGGTTCAGCCAAGGAGAGCTCTGAACCCTTCATACTGGTCTTCTGCATCAGGAAACTCCGCTCTTATCTGCAGCACCACGCAGGCAGGCAGCACCACCCTGATTCTTCAGTCCAGAAGCTCCAACACCAGCTCAGAGAGGGTCTGTAGGCCTGGTATCTGTAACGGCTGGACATGATGTGCACATTTTGTCAGAACTGAAGGGTTACTTTCATAGGTGTTTTTATGTATATATGTATTTCTTATGTATTTGTTATTATGGTTTTACAGTTTCTGTTTAAAAATTCCTTTTCTTTTTTACCTCCTTTATTAAAAAATGCCTGCAGTACATTTGATGTTTTTATATGTTAAAATATTTTTCACAATAAAAAGATTACATGAACTGTTTCCTGTGTTTTCAGTGTTCCTTATGTTACATGTTATGTTAATAAGTAACGAACAAAAAAGATAAACTTTAAAAATGTAAGATGGAGGAAACAGTGATGTACTTTTAATCCGTACTATTTTGTGTAACAGTAATGGGAGCGTTTCTGTAAAAATACTTCTGCATTATTCCTCTTAGATGTAAAGGCCCATAGTCTGCTCTATAAATGCATTTTGCACTGAAAAAACACATTAAAGCATAGAGGTCCAAGTCCAGGATGGTCCACCATGCAGGATGGTGGGTCTGGGAGTTCCTGTAGTCTTCCTCTGACCTCGTTAATTAAAAAGGGTAAGTAAGTGACATCATAGTATAAAAAGGTAATGTACAAAATTATTATTTTGCACTCAGTTTTCACAATACCTTTGGTATCTCCATGCAACAGACATTTTCAGGCTCTATGTGTTTTTGCACAGTTGCCACAGGAGCACCTCTGTAGGAGAAGAGTGAAAACAGGATGTTCAGTAAAATTTGTATATAGAGGAAATGTACTAGTTAAGCAATCATGATGTCTTGTTTTTGTTTAAGACAATATAATGCTAATATACACAGGTCTGTGTGATAATAAACAATATTGCAAGTAAAGAGGTGTTTAAGACAGCCACTGTGTGGCATACATAAAAGATACGGATCACAGAAAATTGCTTAGAATTACAGGTTCTGACAAACATTTGCTCAGTGGCAGCACGTTACTACCATGCACTATATGGCTCTATTAAATGCTGTATTCTGATGGGTCAGTCACATAACTAATGTTATTTCTGTAAAACACTGTGGCCCTGAAGAACCCGGACATTATTTACATTTCACAACAACAAAGAAGTCCCCTTCCCTCGGTCTTATTTCACTATCAGTAGCAACGGCCCATTCAGTGTTACTTATCAATTAAAGTTAATTCCGCCTCACGTTTATATGTCTCTGTAGTAACCTGCTCACTCTACACTCTCCCTTACTAAACACTATTTAACGCCATTCTAAGTTTTGTTTAGCACCGCATGAACATAAACTACACAGTCGATGAGCTACATGCTTCACATCGACAACAACACACGGAGGGGGAGGGAGGAGCAAGAACGGCAGAACAACTTTAGTTCGTCTACATATTAGCATTGAAGTAACAAACTTTACTTACAGACCTCCTGGTTTAACCTTGACTCTCGACTTTCTTCTGGTGCCTCTTCATATTCAGGGTCTGGCTCGGGCTCATCATGAACGTCTGCACCACAGTTTGTTGTCCTGCAGCCATTTTCTCTCAGGGCCCAGTCGTCATGGTTACGCGACGCCGTCCTCCCCCTCGGCAGACCATGCGGAAGAGCTGGGCGCATCAGCAGTGGCTCATTAACATATTAAGGTCCCCGCCCACTAAATCAGACCGTTCTGAACAGAGGGGCTATGTGGGCCTGGAAACAATCATGCTGTGCTTTATTTATTGGCTTTTTGGACCAAAGCATGTTACTAATTATTCATGAAGACATCAAGGACCCATGTTAAACTGCAGAAAAGGAGCATAATATGGGACCTTTAATTGGTTAAGTAATTTGATTGATAAATTATTTTTTCCCTCAAAATTAAAGAGTTTCCTGATCTATTATTTTTGGCCCTCAAAATGAGAAGAACCCAAAACAACATACAGCATCTGTAGCTCAAAAAGTGTCAATTATTTAATTCAGAACTGATCAAACAGGCATTTTTACATTTACGCTTCAAATCTGCCGCGCCGGGCGCCTGCGGTGTGTGTGTATGAGAGAGAGGGAAAGAGAGAGAATACGCACGTTGAGTCTCTGCAAAGAATACACTGCAGGCAAACAGCGCAGCATTAAGAACAGGGCTGCCAACTTTTCTAAAAACCTTGGAGTGAGATTTTGTGGAGCCAACCAAAATGTTGCCGCATACGTGGCAGTACAACATTCGACACAATGTCTCATTTTGTGTAGGTTTAATCATACCATATAGAACTAAAAAGTAACAAAATGGTGCAAGTGCAATTAACTCAGGTACAGGTAAAAAAATAAACAACAAATAAATGCTATATTGTTTTTCTATGTCGTCCGATACTTCCTCAAATGTCATAGTGATATTAAACAATAACTGTAATCATGTCATTGCTTCTTATAAGTCTATATCCTACCTGTCTACAGGTCTGTTTATGCACAACCAGCAATTCCAAGACCAGTATTTTGTTCACCAACACCAGGCCGATCACCACTACAGCAGCTTTACAAGAACTGAAAGCTCAGTATGAGTTCTAAAACAAGGAGAAATACTTTAATGAATAACCAAACTAAATCAAACTATACTTCAATGTTTTTCAATGTTTTTTTTTTATCAAACTGTCAACAAGCAGCAACGAAACAAAATCTGGATATGTCACAAAAATTAAAAATGCTCTAACCTTTATACAATTAACCCCTTAAAGCCTGTTGTATCATATTTGATACATACTTTTATGAAACCTTTATCTAATCAATATGATCAACAAATTACAAAAAACAAAAATACATCTGAATACAATAGGATAAATGATGAAAATGTCCTCAAGTGGATTATCAGTTGCCAACAACATCTAATGTATCAAATGAGATACAAAAAATATTTATATGTCAAATTTTATGGAAATTGTGATTTTGTTGGATTTCAGTAGAAAGTGAAATAATCATTTAGCTCCAAAAAATGTGAATGTTCTGGCTATTATTGTGCATTCAGGCTTTAAAGGGTTAAATTATGAAAAGCAATTGAATATGCATAATTAGCCTTGATATAATTTTCCTTTAGTAACTGAATTTTTTTTGGCATCAATCTGTAGGCTACAAGTCCACAACACTATGAACTAGTCAGTATAAAAGCATCTGACTTGAACATTAATGTAAACAGAGGTGATTTTCATTGGAGGACAATAAGGTGTGGACATTAACGGTCATAATGTCATTAGAAACTGGATCTGCTCAAGTTAACATCTAAGTCAAAGTTATCACTATTTTTAAATCAACAAATCTATACTTGAACATCAAACTCAAAGTAATAATAGCCTACATACATGAATTTGTAAATCTGGACAGGAATATCTGAGTAGAGAAATGTAAAACAGTGTAATGTTTGTGTGTAGTCTGGTTTATTCTAGTGGGTATAATCTGACATACTCTGATGGTGTTTGTCCTCTTAGGGCCTCCATACACTGAAGACATTTTTGCCACATTTTGACCAGATTAATACACCGTCCACTGAAAACAGCTCTGAGACCCACAATGGGCCTCCACCTACAGGTTGGGAACCGCTCCACTAGTAGACTGTATTTGAAGCTTGATCCTTCAAAGATTGTTCTGATATCATGGAGAATAAGTGATGGAGGATCCCTCAGGATGAATTTATTATTTAGAAAACAGTGAGTGAGTGAAAACAAGAGCTGGACTGATGAAGAATGTAGAGTTTTGATTAATGAAAGGCTGACTCGTCAGTTTTTGAAGTCTTTTGTTCACTTAAACCGGGCACATGAGCTGTCAAGACACCGTGTGAATGATAAAATCACACAGAGTGACTGATGATCCCTCACTGTCCCTGCGATGTGCGTCTATCTGCATCTTTATGCTCACCGGCAGACGGGGGAACGCACACACACACACACGCTGAGATAAAGTGAAAGTCATACAAGCATGCTGCTATACGTATCCTTGCGCATTTTGTTGTGGTTATATGGTATTTCGGGGCGTTTTCTCGTGGGTATATGGCGTATACCTGCATGTACATTTCCCACTAACCTTGCACATTGTTTTCCATTTCTCTGTCATGACTCTGTAGACTGAAGACGAGGAAGAGGAGCTGCTCTGCCTGCTGACTTTGCAAAGCACTCAAATTAAGAGACGGAGCAGTGTTTTTTGTGTGACAGCTGAGCGGAATCCCCGCGGTCCTAAAGTTTGACCTTTGTGCGCACAGGGTTTGCTGACATCCGCTTTGAGTCCGCTCTGCCCGAGTATGTTTGGGCACACGATCCCTGCGTCCTCCTGGGATTTGTGCCTTCAGCGTGAGAAATCGGAGGTGTGGTGTGAGAGCGTGTGAAACCAATGAAATGCGTGAGTCTCACAGCCAATGCGTGAGAGTCGGCAGCCCTGATTAAGAATCTACATGAATTTGCGAGCTCAATCGGAGCTCGGCGCTTCAAATCTGCCACATCGGGTGCCTGCGGTGTGTGTGTGTGTGTGTGAGAGAGAGAGAGAGAGCGAGAGCGCAGCATTAAGAATCATCATGAATTTGCAAGGCACATTCCTTAAGGTTGTCGCTTGCAGGCAGGTCTTTATGCACGTCTTTTTTTTTTTTTTTCCTATTCGCTGTCCGGGCGCTACAGATTTCTGTCCGAAAAGGTCTGCCAGAAACCCTGGATGATGTGGTTGGCTGAGAGATGTGAACTCGTTAGTTTGTGTCACACTTCCAGCTGCCGTCAGGTTAATTTTTCATTATGACAAACGTCTCTGATCTGACATCAGATGTGACGGGACAATTAATATAGATACAAATGTATGTGCTGGTTCAGACGGTTACATTAAATTTTATTTATCTTATTTATCTTTATTGCATTGAAATGTGCCTGACACTGTGGATACCTGCCTGTGAGGTTTTGGTGACATGTGGGCACTGTGCGCCTGTCAGCCAAATTACCACTGCCCCGGGTGTGCCTCGCCTGCGCCAAGAATAAACCAGGTTGGAGCTGGCGAGCTTTCAGTGCACCTTCCACGCATTTTTTTGGCACAAAATTGCAGTGTGCCATGCTGAATCTGTCAACACCTCCCCCTGATGCTCCGAACAAAATTACCACGGTGCGGGGTGCGCCAGGCTGCACCACCCTGCGCCACCCTGAGTTGCGCCAGGAAATTAGAGCCCTTAATGTCTTTCGAAATCCATTGTTTGTTGTTGGGAAAGATCTTCACCTCTTTGGTAGGAATTACAGAGTCTTTGCCGAAGGAAATATAACTATATAACTACACACAACGTCTGTGAGTTCATCAATATCAGAGGTGCCCTCCTGAAACACTGACCAATCAGTGCAATCAAAGCACCCCTGAAGGGCAAGTGTACTGTCCTCAGTCCAAACTTTGACCTGTTTTTTAACAGTTTTTTCCCTCCTCAGTACAGGTTTATAAACAGGCAGAAGGTGCACAGAAATATGATCAGAGGAACCAAGAGCAGGTCCCGCCTTAGACATATACACCCCTTTAATAGAGCCATAACATAGATCTAGAATTTTGTCATGACGTGTTGGGCACGTGACATACTGATAAAAATTGTTCAAGGATTTCTTAAGATTGCGCACAGTGATATTTCTGCACCATCTGCGGTTGACGTACAGGCATACCCCACCTCCCCCGAAGCCACTGATGTTCAGGTTCAAGTCCAAATCCACATCGATAACGCCATAAGACAGGCATCCCCTTAGTCCTGGAGATGGGTGACATTTGCCTGTAGCTCGTCAACTTTGTTCCTTAAGGACTGAACATTTGCAAGGATTATAGATGGCAGAGGGATGTGATTCTTCAGCTGTAGCTTCCTGATGCATTGACACATGCTGCCTTTCTTCCCTAGTTTCCTGACATAACTTGACCTTCCAAAGATAGAACCAGCTCCAATATATATATCCTGCGTTAGATTATAATCCAACAAAGCGTGTATGGGATCATCCACAGCCTGCTGATTCCATTGTAATCCCAGGAGGAACCCGCGTGTGTACTTAATTGTTTGGGAATGCCGGTGACTCCAAACAAAGTTCACAATAAACGTAAAAAGTAGAAGATAAAAAAGATCCATTCCTGAACGAGCTCATACAGCAACAACTAGGACATGAAAGATATGACGGGACAGGATCGGACGCTCCACAAACTTTAAAAAATACACTTATAAACTAACAAACATATGAGCAAACATACGAGCAACACCAGCTGCTGGTCGCCGCAGAGCAGCGCCCCCACCCAGATTGTAGTTACAATACCAGAACTCAGTGGGTGATTGTGTGTGGTTCATCATCATGTTGAGAAATGCTGTTTAATGGAAATGGACTAATTAAAAAAAACTCAGAGCTCTGAACCTGCTGTCTGGCATTCTTCATTGCACCATCATGCTGAAGATCTTCACTTCCGCTGGTTTTCATCCAGTTTAGAGGGTTTTTTCACCAACAAAACCTCACAGTACTATACTGAAAATAATGTGTGGTAATTTTCCTCTGTTTTTTTTTTTTGTCATCCTAAACAATGCAATGAAGGACAGCAGGATTGACCGTGCAATGGGGGTCTGTAAAAAAGTAGTCAGCACCTTCTCCAACAGTTGGAGAAAAGAAAAGAAGGAGCTAACAGAAACCCTGAAGGAACTGAACCTGCCTAAGCGCTCCCTGCACACGGAGTGTCCCGCCAGATGGGGATCTCGGCAAGCCATGATCAGCAGGGTCCTTGAACAGCAGAAGGCCATTGCTTAGGTCTTCTCCAATGACCGCAAAACCAGACATCTGATCCTCACATGCCAGACATTGATGTATTAGAGGGCAACAACTCGCTCAGCCCCCTAGCTGAGTTAACAGATGCACCCTCTAGGGAGAAACATTAGTGTATCACTAATGAAGCCAACTCTCCACCTCTTCTGCACATCTATACAAGCAGTACAGGAGAATGACACAGACCTCTCCAAGAGCATCAAGCAGAAGATCATGGGTTACCTCACAGAGAAATATGGTGACTCAGAAACACAAGAGCTGCTCAACATGGCCTCTGTGGTGGACCCAAGGTTTAAGCTGAAATATGTGGCTGAAGATAATGGAGAATCAATTGAAGCCAGACTGACATCTGAAATAAAGGCTGTCATGGCAATACTACTAATACTACTACTACTACTAATAATAATAATAATAATAATAATAATAACAGTAGCAGCAGTACTGAACTGTAGTAGTGATGATTGCCTTGAAAATACTTATTTGATAGTAAAATAAATGTGACATTAAGTAAACTTAAAGTGTAGTTACATGTGTAACTAGCATTGATTCAGGTGAAACATGAAATTCATATTGTATTCAATATATTTCCTCATCTTCAAGGAAAGGAGGACCCCTACTGAGCCCGACATGACGCCAGCTGCTGACACTGATGATGCTGTTGGTGAAGCAAAGAAGAAGAAGAAGAGGGACTTGGGAAGCTTCTTACAAGTCACAGAAGAAGACACAGCTCCAGGACCATCTCCAGACCAGGCCATAGCTTTGTCAGCTTCAAGCCTACCTCCAGGTAAGGCCACTTGACACTGAGGCCGACCCACTTGAGTGGTGGAAAGCATCACAGGCTCCCTACCTATGGCTCTCCAAACTGGCTAGGAAACACCTGTGCATCCATGCCACAAGTGTTGCATCAAAGCGTGTTTTTAGCACAGGTGGAAATGTTGTCATCTGCCATCATTCAGCACTGAAGCCAGACCAGGTGGACAGACTGGTGTTCTTAGCCAAAAACCTGAGTTTGTAGGAAGCAAACTGTAGACTATTTGGCCAATCCTTTTTTGTTTTTGAAAAAGACTTCTGAAAAGACTTCATAGAGTATTTTTGGGTTGTCTTTTTGGCTGGTTTATTACTTTTTTTGCATGTTGCAAATGTTGAAAGTAAAATGCCTATAGATTGGGTATTCATTTTTATTTAGTTTTGCATTGCTATAATTATTTCATTATATTATCATTTTACTTTTTCCTGATTTATTTCTGGCTGTTCCTTTTATTGTGTTTCAAAAAATATGGAAGTTTTGAAATAAATGAATACTCGTGTTTATATATATATATATATATTTATTTATATTTATACATATATATGTATATATATATACACATATATACAGTCATGTGAAAAAATTAGGACACCCTGTATGTATGTATGTATGTATGTAATGCTGTATTTGGTTTATGCCATGTCTTCTGTTCTGGTGTCCAAATAATTCAACTTTAGACTCATCTGTCCATAGACCATTATTCTAGAAGACTTGGTCTTTGTCTATGTTCTCTCTGGCAAACTTCAGTCTGGCCTTAATGTTCTATTTAGAGAGCAAAGGTTTCCCACTCGCACACCTCCCATGAAAGTCAAACCTGTGTGACGATCCTCTGGTGGCCTGTTTGCTGCTCAGTGTGTCTTGTGTCCTCAGGATCCAGTAGGTGTGGTCTGGCGGCGGTCAGAATTGACATGCGGATTGAGAACACCTGGGCCCGGTGTTCTCTCACGTGTATAAAGATCAGGCTGGTCAGTGCACCTGTGGAGCTGGAGCTGGAGCTGGAGCTGGAACAGGAGCTGGTTTTGGAGAGGAGACGCTGGCAGACTGCTCATTGATGGACTCTTGATCCCCTTCCTAGTCTTGTTTTTGTTTTTGCAGCACCTGAATTTACATGTCTTCGGACATTATTATTTATTGTTGTAATAAAATCGATGTTGCTTGCAGTGCACTCTGCTCCTTCTCCCCTTCTTTGTCAGTGGCTTAGAGCCGGCCGTGACAAATGGGGGCTCGTCTAATTGTGGCTAAGTTCATTTAGACTTGTGTTTAATCCGTGTTTCTTTTCTGTTCAGGCGCGTCCAGGTCTTGGTGTTGCAGGGGGGTTGCCCGCGGCAGTCTGGCTGGTTTGAAATGACGTAGGTGATGCGTAATATCATTGAGGGCGGGCTGTTGCGGGGATTCCCTGATGATTGACAGATGCCTATCAGCTGTGAAAGTAGGTCACGGAGACACCTGGGTGAGGTGAAAAGTTTGTGCCTGATGAAGCGGAGTAGGAGCAGTGATCGGTGTGTCAAGCCAGTTGCAATTGCAAACACTGTTTGTTGTGTTTACGGACCACAACCCTCTTACATTTCTTAATTCACTTAAGTGCCCAAACCAAAGATTGATCAGGTGGTCTTTGATGTTGCAATCCTTTTCTTTAGATATACGTCATATTAAGGGATCGGATAATGTGGTTGCGGACGCGCTGTCACGTGCCCCTTTGGGTTAGTTATATTTGATAGTCTGTATATGTTGACTTCTCCCCTTCCTCATGCAGCGCGCAAACAGGATCCTGATGCTGAGGTTGGAGGAGTAACATATCCCAGGTTGTATATTTTTATGTTGCATGTTGGTTATGTTTAGTCGTGTTGTCTGTCGGACACACGTCTTTAAGGGGGGGAGTGTGACGATCCTCTGGTGGCCTGTTTGCTGCTCAGTGTGTCTTGTGTCCTCAGGATCCAGTAGGTGTGGTCTGGCGGCGGTCAGAATTGACATGCGGATTGAGAACACCTGGGCCCGGTGTTCTCTCATGTGTATAAAGATCAGGCTGGTCAGTTCACCTGTGGAGAAGGAGAAGGAGCTGGAGCTGGAGCTGGAACAGGAGCTGGTTTTGGAGAGGAGACGCTGGCAGACTGCTCATTGATGGACTCTTGATCCCCTTCCTAGTCTTGTTTTTGTTTTTGCAGCACCTGAATTTACATGTCTTCGGACATTATTATTTATTGTTGTAATAAAATCGATGTTGCTTGCAGTGCACTCCGCTCCTTCTCCCCTTCTTTGTCAGTGGCTTAGAGCCAGCCGTGACACCTGTGTAGTCTCTTTCTGATAGTAGAGTCATGTACTTTCACATCGACATTAGCGAGAGCCTGCTGCAGGTCCCGTGATGAGATTTAAGGAGTTTTGATGACTTCTGTTAGCATCTTGCGGTCTGCTCTGGGGGTGAACTTGCTTGGACAGCATGGTGGCAGTTGTTCTGAATGTCCTCCACTTGTAAACAATTTCCAGATAGTGGAATGGCTGAAGTCAAATTCTTTTGATATCTTTTAAAATCCCTTACCAGACTCATAAGCAGCCACAATCTTCTTTCTGAGGGCCTCAGACAGCTCTTTGGATCTCACCATGGTGCTCACTCTCACTTCAACAGACAGGGACACACCAAACTAAATGTCTGAGGTTTAAAAAGGGCAAGGCTACCTCAAAGTGCTGGGTAACGATGTTCTGATCACGTTCACCTGATCTGACACACCTGTGTGTGATTATAGCCATTTTAAGTGGGAAAATATGTGGGGGTGTCCCAATTTTTTCCTCCATTAAAATACAGACTTTTGTTCATAACTTTTTTTTGATGACTAAAAATATTTTAATTTATGCTGTTTAATTGCAATTAAATCACTTTCTTTTCCATAAATAAATAAAAACAAGATTGGACATTGTTATGTGAACATTTATTAATAAAGACTTGACTATTTAATGGGGTGTCCTAATTTTTTCACATGACTGTATATATATATATATATATATATATATATATATATATATATATATATATATATATATGTTTGTTACATATATTTAGGTTTGTGAATGACTCAGCAAACAAGAATCTGCATCATGAAAAACCATACTGTTGTTTTTTAACTAGCAGGTGTTCAGGAATGTGAGCAATAAACTGAATTAGATGCTGCAACCAAGCATTTTTATTATTATTGCACTGAATCGGAGCCATCAACATCAAAAAAGAAGAAGTCATCTTTAGAGCTCAAAACTGTCCAGATGAGCCCTGGAGCCCAGCTCAGGGTAGCCTCCTGTCCCTTGAAACACAGAATGGTCCAAATTTGACATTATACATCCCTCTTCCGTCCCTCTTCCATTTCCCTCCAAAAGTCTTGAAAAAACTGTTGCTTCTAGACTTCATTCTCATCTGTCTCACTATAATCTCTATGAACAATTTCAATCTGGTTTCCGCCCCCTTCATTCCACTGAAACAGCCTTACTGAAAATCACCAATGATCTCCTTCTAGCTGCTGATTTTGGTCTGTTATCCATCCTCATCCTGCTTGATCTGAGTGTGGCCTTTGACACCATGTCCCACATCATCCTCCTGGACAAATTTCACCAGGGGTTTGCACAGGGGGTGTGGGGGTGGGGGTGAGGGGGAGACACACTCCAAAGTGCCCTCTTAAAAAGTAAAACACGTGCAGCATGCTACAGTACCCTTGAGTGCCAAAAGGTGCTCTAAAGTGCCCTTTTAGAAGGAAAAACACACTCTAAAGTGCCATCTTGAGAGCCAAAACTCGTGCTACATTACCCTTAAGAGCCAAAAGGTACTCTAAAGTGCCCTCTTAGAAGGCAAAACAGGCTCTAAAGTGCCTTTTGTGCCCTCTTGGGAGGCAAAATGCTCTCTAAAGTGTCCTCTTGGGAGCTAAAACATTTGCAAAAGGTCCCTCTGTGCCCTCTTGGGCATCTAAACACAAATTAAAGTGCCTCCTGTTTGGCAAAACACACTAAACTGCCTTCTTAATAGAAAAAACACACTAAACTCCAGAAGACCGTTAGGACTAAGAAATACTATGGAACATTACTGCTGCAATGACCTATGTTGGGCCCTTTTTTAAATTATATTGAGCCAGAACTATCTTACAGAACCAGTTTTGATTTTCTGGTGCTAATATGGTGTTAAAATGCCAGGCATGAAAATCCCTCACCTTTCAGCGACATTGGCCAGTTTGAAATCAAAATAGTTGACCTACAGTGTAGATCTGATGGAAAGTTTTTTATGGGAGTGGGTGTGGTAATCCACATGGACATGGAGGTATACCAGAGATTATCAGTGAACTGCAAACATGTGCATGCACCTGAAGGGAGCCTTGAATTGGACAAAAACATTCACTCTACAAGCGCAAGAGCATGGAAATATAAGCACGAAGGGCCTCACATCAGCAGTGTTTTCTCTGGGAAGGTGGGGGGATACTGCGGCCTGATTGGTTTGAGAAGCATTTGGAAGCTGAAGACACCTCGCCGATCCAAGTGGAATATAGCTAACGATAGTTTAAAATTAGCTAAAGGTAATATATCACCATTAGAGTTAAGCTTGCTGAAAGAGGCATCATATCATTGATGAATAACATTAGCTCACACAGCAGGAGATATAATGTAGATATCTAAACAAGCCTCCAATGGAAAATTAATTAACGCATTTCATGAGAGAAGTTATCAGGATCTTAAATAGCATAATGGGACCATGTATAGACAGATACTTTATTATACATTCATATTGTCCTGTAACTCTGCTTAAATTTCCTGCCAAAATGCATCAGATTGATGCTTTTAAATATGAAATATTCAACATTTTCTTGATGATCTTAACTCCAAACTAACTTGAGTAGTCTGTCTAGTTAGTCTGTTTTAGGGCTATATAATGTGCAATTTATATAACATATAAACATGTCTAAAGTGCCCTTGAAAACATGTGAAACCTAGTGCCCTCTTCAGTGGTAAGAATGCCTTGTATGTGCCCTTTTTTTTCCTTTTCGCCCCTGCCCTTGAAAAAGTCTGTGCACGCCACTGGACGTCACACTATAGGCATCACACAGATACCCCTCACCTGGTTAAAATCTTATCTCTCTGGTTGCACTCAGTTCATTCAGCTCAATTCATTCACTTCCTACCAACTCCTAGTCACCACAGGTGTGCCCTAGGGCTCGGTCCTCTTTCAGTTTGTTTTTTAAAATGATTCTGTTAAACCACAATTCAAAAGCAATGTCTGATTTTCATTAGTTAATTTTCATTAAATTTTTCTTTATTACTACTTTTGTCAGTCTCAAGTTATTTCAGTGACCATTGTTGGTTTTTCTTTCTTTAACGGAAGGGTACCAAGAATTTTGTCCATGTGTGTATGTCAACCCCCAGCTTCATGGAAACTATGGAGGACTTCAGGCCCCTCCCCTGAGACACAAACCATCTATCAGACTCTGATGGACTGGATGAGAGAAGAGTTCTGAGGTTTAAGATCTCAAAGAGGTCTCAAATATCCTCTAAATATTCTGGTACAGTGACAACTCTTGATCTTTGAACATGAAGTTCAGGATCTGAACAGTCTGCTGGTTTAAAGAAGTTCTCTTACCGTGAATCTGAGGGTCCTGGTTCAGTACTGAAGATTGGATCGAGGTCTTTAGACCAGTCCCTCTTCACAGAGACAGCTCTGAACTGGGGGGACTTTGCTCCGTCCTTCTCTTTGCAGTCTTGATCCTCCATCTTCTGGTTCTGAGGTGGTCCAGAGGACAATATCTGAGGTACATGCAGGTAAATCAACCTGTGGACAGAGAAGAGGAGCAGATGAGACTCAAACAGAGGAATGTTCTGGATGGAGAAAGTCAAACCTCACATCTCAGCTCCTCAGGTCAGACTAAACTTCTGACAGTTTGTTCTGACTCTGGTCTGTTTGTAGAACTGAAGAGGATTTTAGAGACATCACTTCTTTCTTCTTGTTCATTTCTACAATCCTTCACTTAATAAAGAGAATAAGAAGCCTTGAACCATAAACTGTTGAATTTTTGGTGCTGGATTGTTAAAATTATCTGAAGAATGACTCGGCCTATAATAAATACAGATCTTTCAGATGAAGAACTCACTAAGGCTGCACAGTTCTTGTTAAATGTTGCTGATGATCATTTTCTCTCTGGGACATGAGATCATAATTCTCTGACATGATTCTTACTAAATGAATAAATAAATAAACAAAAGAAAATCAGCTGCTGTCTGATCTTTCAGGGTCCAGCTCTTTAATAACAAAAACTGAAGAGCTGGACTCAGACGTTCAGTCTCCACGACACACAGCGTCTCATCTTCACTTTGTTATTTCTAAAACACTTCAGTAGATAATAGGGATGTCCTGATCAGGCTTCTTTTTGGACAATATTGATCAATAATACCTGTTCATGAGATCAGCTAATACTGTTACTGATCATTTTATGTGTTTTGTTTAAAAAGGTTTTGAGTGTTTGCTTAACAAAGCAGAAGAAAAAGATCTCATGTAGCAGGAAAGTCTCCTGCAGTCAGGACGTCTGAATTATACAACCTAATGACTCTTTTATTCATTATTTCTGTTTATGAGAATTAACTTATTTATTGACAAAAATGAAAAAATGTTGATTTTTATTAAACAGACAAAAGAGTGCAAATAAAAGAAGAAATAAAAGACATTTAAAAATATAATCTTAGCTGATGATCTTTTCTCCTGTTGGTCTCAGAGTGAATTTCAGCTCCGACTTCATCAGTGATTCAGATTTTTGACTTAAAGGACTGAAAACAGCGTTTGTGGATTCTGCCAGAGTTTATTTAAGAGGAGGACGGAGAGCAGGAGGAGCAGGAGGAGCAAGAGCAGCAGGAGCAGGAGGAGAAGGAGGAGCAGCAGAAAGAGCAGGAGCAGCAGCAGCATCAGACTGACAGATGAGTGGGCAGTGATGACCTCCTGAAGGTCAGCATGGGGTTAATCTCCAGGTGATCCATGTGACTACAGGTATTTACAATGCGTTACATTTACATCTGAACTGGGAAGAGGGGAGTGGGAATGACATCATCTCTGAGTTATTAGTGTTTTAGTTAAAAAGTCAGAAAAAATACTCACTGATGTACCAGGCTACTGTTAGCTGTTGCGTTAGCCACTGTTAGCATGTCCTGTGTTGTAGTCACACATACCACATGAAGAATGTAAATGACCCCATAGCAGTATTTCTATATATAAACATTGAACAATACTATGTATATGGTTGATTTCCCAATCAGAACTGGGAAGTCTCGACTTCCCAGTACAACTGCAACGCAGCATTACTTCAGTCAAGCGTCACTTTCTGATCAGATATGGTCTGATATTGATCTGTGTTGGTCGATCGGCTCCTTCAGTGAGGAACTTGAATGCAGCAGAACAGCAGAATCAAACTGCTGCTCTTCAGCTGCATGAATGAATGAATGAAACCTTTACTGCCCCAAAGGGAAGCAGCCAAGAATAAAAGAGTTCAATGACAGTCATCAGTTAGTGAGTCAAATCCATCATTAAAGCAGGGCCTGACTCGGTGTGAGCCGGATCATTGTCAGGGTCTTTACAGTGCAGTGAGTCCATGTTGTGTGATCAGAGGCTCTTTGTGATCAGTTCTGGATCTTTTAAGACCAACTCAGAGTCTGAAGACATTAAAAAGGAAAATGTAAAAAAACAGAACAGATAAATAAAGTCATTGGTCATTTTCTCCTGATATAGACGACACTGAAGCGGCGGTCCAGCTTTACTTGATGACTTTTTGTCTCTACATGTTTTTAACGATGAGCACTGATGAAGAAAAGGAGTGAACAGGAGGCGGTCTGTCTGTGTGTCTGTCCAGCACGTTTACTGACTGAGGTGGAGATGAGCTGTGTTTGTGTGTAGGGACGGGACACTGATGAGTTTTGGGGTAACGATTACAGTCTAGGGCTGATTTCAGTTATCCATTCACATGCTTGAGGGTTTTAAACGTCTGTGAGCCGCCGCTAACGTTTTAATCCAGTCATGTCTCAGACAAGAAAACAGAACTTCAGTTCAGTCCATGTTTCATGATCAAAGATCTCTTCAGCTGCAGAGGTCTCATCTCCTCCATGTTAGGAGCATGTTAAGCTGCTGATGGCCTCATATTTTGGTAATCATCATATCGATCAGATCCTCTGCTCCCATCTCCTCATGGATAAAAGTAAAGATTAAAGTGAACCAGACAAACAACGTGAGCCGACTGACTGCTGCCCAACACTCCTCTACAGTCTGTGAGCAAATAACGTAATAATTATCATGTAACACCATGAATCCATTGTAGCAAGATGAACTCCTCAAAAATCCTGAAAGGACAAGAATGCCTTTACTTCCCCTTTCCCTCTTTTCTGAGGACCCCACTGTAACTCACCAGAGACATGTAGAGCCATAAAATCCTTCTTCTCTCCACATCTATGCCCAAATGTAGAACACAGATGTCTTTAAGGCAACAGAAAACCATAAACCTATAAACTCTTTAACGAAACAATGGATATTTGATTACGTGCTTTCTGTGATTGTAGCCCTAAAAATGCCAAAGCTATGAATATGTTGCATTATTTTTTTTCAAAGCCTCTTCGGATGGACCAAGAGCGCCCCTCAGTGGAAGACTGAGGAGAGAACTTCCAACCAGAAATGTACCTTTACTCTGCATTATTTCCTGTTTTATTGAAGGAATGCTTATTATAGGATTTCTATACATTAAGTTTTGGCAGCATCACATCTCAAAGGCATGAAAACTTATTTATCAAAGTGTTAACCACATGTATTTTGTTTGTTTGCATTTTCAATAAGATAGAAACCATTTTATTCTTTCTTACTGTTTAAATATGGACATGCTTGGTATCAAAAAATTCATTTTAAGATTTTCTACTTAGTTGGAGTGTTCATATTGGGTGGTTATCAAAGTATGACTTAATATTTTGGCCAAATGTAAGTTGATAAAGTCTTTGATAGTCATCCTGAGCCCTCCTTCTGTGAGACGCCCCTCGAAGTTTAAGCAGAGAAACACTTCCTTCTCACTCTCTCTTCTTCTCTGACTTTTCATCTCTACACTCCGTTTTGTGTCTTCTTCTACGGTCATCCGTTTTTCTTTTTGTCAACACGGTGTTATGAGATGATCCCAGAGTTTCAAAGTTGGACCCAAAAGCTTCAAGAAGGAGGCAGGTAAAAAGTTGACAATGATTTTATTCGAGGAAAATCCAGGGTTGCAAACACAGTGAACAGGTGAGTATGTACACAGTGACAGCGGTGGTGAGGGCTCGTGGAGAATCACTGCAAGAAAGGGAGCAGATGAAAAAGGTTAGTATCAGAGTTGACTGAAGAAGCATCCAGTCTCAAGCACAAAAATTACAAGCAAAAGCTCAAACAAGGAGATCAAGGGGCTTAAGGCCAGCTCAAAGTTGAGTAGCACTGTAAGTACTGAAAAAAGCGGCCTGAACAAACCACACAGGAAGTGGAATCCACCAGCAACTAAGAAGAGCCACAGTGCAGGTTAAATAGTTAGCGTAGGTGAGGTGAACAGGCTTCAGGTGTGTGAGAAGGCTCCAGGAAACCATGCCTCCTTCCAGTGCAGCAGGAGAGCAGGAAGGGAGGGGTGAGAGTGAGGATAGAGGAGGAGGAATCCTCACACACGGCTCTCCCATATATTGTTTTTTCTCAGTTTTGTCCAAGTAACATAACCTGCCCGCCAGGCAGACTCTAAAGATTTGTTTCATAGTAAATTGATTTTTTTATTAAAGCTATGGTCTACGATTTGGAAGCTTGGTACATCTTAATAACACCGTTTATAAGGCCGTTATGGTCCTATGGTCCGATCTACGCAATATAAAGACCAAAAAGAATGAAAAAAATCCACTCAGTATATCCGCTGCAAAGCGGCATAATAGTTGACTGGTCCGTGAGTCCATCCAATCCCGTCTCCCCTGCTCCGCACCGTCCAGCCCATGGTCCCCCCTCCTCCCCAATACCTCCCTGTACCGGTGAGCAGCTAGCTGCACAGCTACTGAAGCGTCATGGAGCCGGAGAAGACCAGCATTAGCACAAGTTAGCCACGCATCGTTAGCATTGTAAACTGAGCTGGTGAAGACACGCCGAGAAAGGTAAATCCTGATCGGCTAACAGTGGCGACGCCAGACCCGCTTCGCCGCCGGTCCAATTGAAATGGCTACCGCTGTGCGTTACAAGGGGGATGACTGTCGTGTTTGTTACTTTCAGCTATGAGCAATCTCAAAATGTTGTTGCTGCTGATATTTTCTGCCGGCCGGCTTCATGCTCTATCGGAGGGGGCGTGTTGTTAGGAGGGGACACGAGCTGGGGGGCGGGATCTTGGAACACGGAGGGGAGGGGTGAGTGAAGGGGGGGCAAGCTGCATTTTTCAAATCTGTCTTAACAGCCAAACTGGTTTTCAGATCGTAGACCATAGCTTTAATTTCGAACAATATTAGGCTGAACAACAAATTAATTTTGGAACTAGAAAAGCACTCAGAGCGCAGACCTCTGCCAAGCAGCCTTAGTCCGGCCTTAAGACCCCTAAAATTCCTGGATGGTGATCCGGATAATTCCCAAAATCTAATAATTTCTTCCTTATCCCATTCCACACATTTCCTGAAAATTTAATCCAAATCCGTCCATAACTTTTCAAGTTATCTTGAACACAAACAGACAAACAAACAAACAAACATACTAACCAACGCTGGCAAAACCATAACCTCATACACCTAATTAGAAAAGAAGAAAAATATGTATGTACCTAGTAGAAACAAAATATGTACACTTAATAGATAAAAAAAGAATATATATATGTATGTACACCTGTGCAGAAAATAAATAAGTATACGCAATTGGTGCAAAGTACGTAATGTAGTGCAAAATTGAATTAGTGACCAGTTAAGGTGAGTATATGACCATTTAGCAGTGCAATAGGTTCATCATTCAGTTATTTAGGAGAGTTATGGCAGTAGGGAAGAAGCTGTTTTTGAGTCTAGAGGATTTTGTGCGCCTGCCAGAAGGGAGGAGGGAGAACAGGTAATGTCCAGGGGGAGTGGGGTCTCTGATGATGTTCCCTGCCCTCTTGCTGGTTCTGGATGAGTACAGTTCCTGGATGGAGGGCAGGGGGTGCCAGTGATTTTTTCAGCAGTCCTAACTATGGGCTGCAGTCTGCATCTGTCCTGCTGTGTGGCTGCTCCAAACCACACGGTGATGGAGGTGCACAGGACGGACTCAGTGACAGCGGTGTAGAGCTGGATCAGCAGCTCCTGAGGCAGGCCGTGTCTCTTCAGCTGACGAAGGAAGTACATCCTCTGCTGAGCCTTTTTCAGGATGCAGTGGATGTTCATCTCCCACTTGAGGTCCTGAGAGATCGTAGTTCCCAGGAACTTGAAGGACTCATTGGCTGACACAGGGCTGTTGCTGATGCTGAGGAAGAGCAGTGACGAGGGCTGTCTCCTGAAGTCCACTGTCATCTCCACAGTTTTGAGCGTGTTCAGCTCCAAGTTGTTCTCGCTGCACCAAAACACCAGCCGCTCAACCTCCAGCGGGTATGCAGACTCGTCTCCATCCTGGATCAGCCCGATGATTGTGGTGTCGTCTGCAAACTTCATGAGTTTAACAGCTGGGTGCTTGGAGGTGCAGTCATTAGTGTAGAGGGAGAAGAGCAGTGGGGACAGGACACAACCCTGGGGGGCGCCCGTGCTGGGTGCTTGGAGGTGGGTGCTTGGAGGTGCAGTCATTAGTGTAGAGGGAGAAGAGCAGTGGGGACAGGACACACCCCTGGGGGAGCCCGTGCTAACAGTCTGGGTTGTTGAGGTGACGTCTCCCAGCCTCACTTGCTGTCTGCTGTCTGTCAGAAAGCTGGTGATCCACTGACAGATGGACGGAGACACATTGAGGTGGGAGAGTTTGGAGGAGAGGATGTCC
Organism: Cetoscarus ocellatus; assembly: GCA_037902135.1. Lineage (NCBI taxonomy): Eukaryota > Metazoa > Chordata > Actinopteri > Labriformes > Labridae > Cetoscarus > Cetoscarus ocellatus. The sequence goes on from JBAMNC010002007.1 coordinate 329,942, forward strand.
GGGATGATGGTGTTAAATGCTGAGCTGAAGTCCACAAACAGGATCCTTGCGTAATTCCCTGGGCTGTCAAGATGCTGCAGGATGTAGTGCACTCCCAGACAGACAGCATCATCCACCGACCTGTTTGCATGGTAGGCGAACTGCAGGGGGTCCAGCAGGGATCCTGTTACAGTCCATGGGTGGCTCAGCACTAGTCGTTCAAAGGACTTCATGACCGCAGACATTAGAGCCACCGGTCCGTAGTCATTCAGTCCTGTGATGGAGATTTTCTTGGGGACTGGGATGATGGTGGAGTGCTTGAAGACAGAGGGGACTTCACACTGCTTCAGGAAGTGGCTGAAGATCCTGGTGAAGGCTGGAGCCAGCTGGTTAGCACAGGCTTCAAGACAGGAGGGCGACACTCCATCTGGGTCTGGTGCTTTCCTGGTTTTCTGTTTCTGGTACAGCCGGCTCAGCTCCTCTTCACACACTCTGATACCGCTTTCACACTAAAATTAGTGGGTCAACGCAGGTTTTTCAGCGTGGGTTCACCGCTAACAAATGGCAAGTGACTGCTTTCCCACTGCTAGCAGACCCAGGTCTGACTGGCCGCAAACAAGCTGCATGGCTGTTTTTTGTCCTCTGGTGCATGAAGCTGATGTCATCACGTTGATGACATCATCAGCACGACGAAACACAACCATAGTAGTTTGAGCCTGTTATGTTTCAACATAATGTACATCAAGCACATCCACTTCCTAACATGATGTCAGGACATCTGTCTTCGAGTTAATAGTCTGATACTAATAGAAGGACTCTCTCTACGATTTTAAGTGTGTTGCCCGGTCAGCTATGGTTGTAAGTGGGATACAACCGAGTTTTGAAGTCTAAATGAGCTGCGTTATGCAGTGGTCAGGTTACACAGAGCACAAGTTTTGGGGTACGGGTATGGCAGCAATAGGGTAGCTGTGGGTCTCTTACTGGACAGTATGCTTGAGTATTTGTTTTATAGTCAAGTGTATAACTGGAATAAAACCACAGTGGGTTTTGATAATGGTTAAATTAACTATCTTAAGTTTGAACGGGGGTACAGGGTTTGAATGTCAATGTCAAGAGGGTAAAATTTCAAGAACTGATGAGCCAACTGAATGCTGACATAGTACTAATCCAAGAATCACACCTAAAACAAGGGATGTTCAGAGAATGCAAAACAAACAATATATGATGGTCTCCTCTAGTAATGGTTCTAGCTTGTAGGGAGTATGATTATGTTCAAGAGGAATTTACCTGTGAAAATTGAAGCTACTAGTAACAATGAATCTGGGCGAGTAGCATGTGTGTACATCAATTTTTAGTATGAGAATTGCATTCTTATCGGTCTATGCACCAGCAGTTTTTGAAGAGAATTTCTATCATGACCTCACAGAGGAATTGCTGAATCTTGCAGAATATGAACTAGTTCTAGGAGGGAACATGAATGCAGTATGTAATTTTGACTTAGACAGATCTACAAGCTCATCTACATATAGCCAGCAATCAGCTTCTTAAGCCCTGAACACAATGATAGACAATGTTACGACCCTGGCTCAGGGGAAGCAACATAAGGAGTCAAAGAAACAATTAATCAACTAAGAAAGGTTTTACTAATGAACAAAATTGATAAAATAATCAGCAAAGGAGGAGTAGGTCAGTCAGGCCTGGCTGAATCCTGGATCCGGGATCCTGGCTGCAGTGTGAGAGAGAGTGGGCGGAGCCACACACAGGCTTTTATAAGGTAGCCCACAGGTGTCAGTAATCAGGAGCTTAAACATGTATGGGCCAGAAGGTGCCTCAAAGGGAAAGAAAACAAAAATCAGCTTTGCACATAACAACAGTCTTAACCTCTTTGATGTTTGGCGGACACAAAACCTGGGCATCCGAGATTACACCTGCTTCTCTTCATAGCAGTCTTTCTCAAGGATTGACTACTTTTTGTTGTCACATGGTTTAAAGGACTTTACAGCACCTGTTAAATCTCTTCCAGCCACTCTGGCGGATCAAAGTCCTTTAGTTCTCGACATTGATCTCAATTTGATCAATTTCAAAAAAATCTGAAAGATGGCGTTTCAACACCTTTCTTCATAAGGACACTACATTTGTCTCTGAATTTAGAACCAGATTGTCCACCTTTCTCCAAGATAGTATGGGCTCTGTTGAGGACGCTAGACTAGTGTGGATGGCAACAAAGGGCTTTATCCATGATTTTACAATGTCATATGCATCGCATATGAAAAAGACTAGGACTCTAACAATTAAAGAACTGGAGGAGAAATGCATATGTCTGGAGAAGACTCTCAGGAGAAATTACTGCAACACAGTCAGTACAGAATTGCAGGTTGCAGAATTCCTCATACACAGAACTCAGCAAAATTATTATTGTAATGGAAGTAAATCCAGCAGACTTTTGGCTCTTAAATTAAAACAGTGTGAATCCAAGTCTTCTATTGATTTAATACACCATCCTACTAAAGAACTGGTTTCCAATCCAGCTGAGATTCATAACAAATTCCAGGAGTACTATGAGAATTTAAATACGTCATCTGGTAGTTTTAATCGAGAAATATGTAACTACTTCTTACAGGAGGTGGATCTGCCCAACTTAGAAGGAGACGAGAAAGCAGACTTGGGCCACCCAGTAACTTTGTGGGAGCTTAAAGCTGCACTAAGTACAATGTCAAGAGGGAAATCTCCCCGATAGGATCCCACCTGAGGTGCTCTTGCACTTCTGGGACCTCCTTTAATCAGTTCTTCTGAGTTCCATCCAGACTGCTTTAGAGAAGGGTACCTTTCACAAACATACCAACCTAGCTTTAATTTCATTGTTACTGAAGAAGGACAAGTACTCATCACAATGCTCAAACTACAGACCTATATCTCTGATAAATTCAGATTTTAAAATTTACTCCAACTTACTGGCATTACGCCTGTAGTGCTGTATGGATAAACTAATTCACCAAGACCAAGCTGGGTTTATGAAGGGTTGCTCTGCCGCAGATAACATTAGGTGTTTAATGCACATAATAGAAGAATCTAAACAGCTTCAGGCGCCATGTGGGATTCTCTCACTCGACGCTGCCAAAGCTTTTGACAGGGTCGAGTAGGAAAATTCATGGACTGTATTGCAAGATTTCAACTAGGTAAAACTTTTATCAAGATGGTACAGGTTCTGTTTGCAAACCCCTCAGCCATGGCCAACACAAACGGCTTGAACTCCAACCCCTTTCCTCTTTGTCTTGGTACAAGACAGGGCTGTGGTCTCTCCCCGAGCCTATTCTTTCTTTTACTCGAACCACTTACACAACACCTTAGGCAAAATTCAGTTATATCCCCCATTCAAATCAGGCAGACATCTCATACTCTGTCAGCCTTTGCGGATGACATCCTCATGTACATGACAGACATAGGATACTCTATCACATCTTTATTGACAGCCTTTGAGGACTTCAAAAAGTAGTCATGATTTGAGATCAATTGGAAAAAGTCTGCTCTGATGCTGCTGTTGGGATCCATGCTAAAAGGAACATGTCACTGCAGAAGGCTGAACCAAAGTTGGCTGACCATCTGACCCCCTCCCCCAGGTCACACGTAGGTGTGAACTCTCTGATAAGGACAATAAGACCCTGCTCTGCTATGCAGTCTCTCTCTTTCTGAACCATAGAGAGAAGGGGGCACAGCTCCCCTCTCTCAGCTCTCTCTCAGCTCTTTCCCAGCCTGTAGAAGGAGACACAGAGCATCTTCAGTCTCTTCTCAGGAATACAACTCAAGACTTCTTCCACAGTCCTGCTCAACGCAGACTGTAGCACCGCAATCCTCCCAAAAACAGTGACGCGAGGGCCTGCTTAAGGAACAGGAGTTCCTGATCGAAACAACAAGAAACAACACAACAGAGTTAGCATCAAGCTGCTAACTCAAAGGACAAAGGAGCAACCAGTGGTCTTCAGAGCCAGAAGCTGAAGGGCCAGACCGGCCTGGAACCCACTGGAAACCACTAAACCTGCAGTACTGGACTTTGCAGCGCAACACCCAAAAAGGACACCTTTTCCATACATGGACTTGGTAATGTAACTGGGCCTTACAAAGTTTAGCATAGCACGGCTAAGCATAGGACTTTTCGATTTCTACAACTGCTGCATTGTTTTACTGAATATGTTTTTTAAGCTTTAAGCTATGGCTAACTGCTAACTATATTTTAACTTTACCACTTCATGCAGAGACATCAACCTTACACAAAGAGACCATTTTCCTCCACCACTCCCCATGTGGTCCTGGTTCTAAATGCTTTGAGCCATGCGGTCTTAAGACATCCTTTAGAGGCAGCCATCTTACCTTTTGTTACACACACACACACACACACACACACACACACACACTTGTACATAGGACTTCCTTAGGTTAGATATTGTATGTTTTCATGTTTGTTAACAAATGATTTTGAACACAAAGTCAGCTTCTGGTCTGTTAATGCTGCATAAGAATGAATCTTGCCAACCTCTTCTCTGCAGAACTCCAAATCCTTCAACTTTGACTGACAATTGATTAGGTATCTTTGGTTATTTTTATTAAGTTAATTATAAATCATGGTTCCAAATTGATAGTCAGTAACTTTTATGAGACTGACTTAATAAATTGACTATCATTTCCCTTTATGGGTGGTGCCCCGAGGTAGATTTAATGTAAATTAAATCCCAATATTTAATGTACATTATTATCAATTATTTCTGATAGTCAATATTATTAAGTGACACAGTGAATAGTTGTCCACTGATCATAAACGCACAACACTGCTAAATGAAGCTGCCAAAAATGCCAAAATATCAAGCCTGGTTCAAATAGTACTTTTTGTTGTTGTTACCCAAAAGAGCCACAACTGAAAGGTGTTTTGTCGCTGTGCTGCAGGTTTGATGTGAGCCTCACGCAGAGGCCAGCTGAGGCCAAGGTCTGAATGAGAGTTAGGGCCCATCAGTGCTGCTCAGAGCCCTGCTTATTATTATTACTATCATTATTATTATAACTTATATTATGAGTATTTTTATTATTAGTATTACATTTTTTGTTAATTTTTATAGCATAACAATTGACCAGACATATCAGATTGTGCTGTCCTTACAAAATAATAAAGTCTAGAGACAAATGATTAAATTACAATGATCATTAATGGAGCGACGCCTGCGAGCAAGTTCAGGCAGACAACTCGAGCTGCTCAGCTATGCATATGTCACATGTCTCACTCCTCTCAAACTTCCTCATATGTCACATGTCTCACTCCTCTCAAACATCCTCATATGTCACATGTCTCACTCCTCTCAAACATCCTCATATGTCACATGTCTCACTCCTCTCAAACATCCTCATATGTCACATGTCTCACTCCTCTCAACCATCCTCCAATCACACTCTTCACCTCTCAATTTGGCGGTATATTTAAACTGGGAGTTTTGCCATCTCTCCCTCTGCCCTGCAACGACTCTGCTGCCCTACACTGACTTGCTGCGTGCTCTTTCACCAGCTTTCACATGCGACTGTCATCTTACCTTTGGGTCTTGTGGTCGCTATGTCTCTCGTCGTCTCGGATTCAGAGAGTGAGTCCCAACTGTCAGGAGAGGATGCAGGGCTTATTCCCGAAATCCAGACTCAGTCCGCTCCAGGAATGAATCGTACCCGCTTCGTCCTCACCAGAGCTCTCGCATGGCCTGTGTACCACATCATGGAAGAGCTTTACGCACGTAACATCACCGCGCCGGGCGGCCTCAGCCATGAAGAGCTTTTCGATTATCTGGTGATCCAGCAGAACTCCACCGATGCCCCGGAGTCGGGTGCCAGAGGCACAGTGTCCAGTGGTCCTCCCGAGGGAAAGGCAAAGCGCCAGCTAAAAAGGGCACCGCCTTTCTTCCTACTTCTCCCAAACCGGAGCTTGGCGCTCCCTCCAAGAAGCCGAAGCAGCCAGATTCCGGCATTTCCGCAGACTAGTCCATCCTGTCTTCACTTCTCGAAGTGAAATCGGCGCTGGACACGATGCACGTCAGGCTGAACACCTTGGAAAGCAACGCGTAATCCTCCGCTTGCCATGTCAACAACCCGGGTCCTTTGTCCGCGTCCCTAGCTACGCCGGCTCCACCAATCGCTGTCTTCCCAGTCGACGTCACGCCGCAAAGATCCCTGGGATCTGCAGTCCCAGTTCCTGCCATGGGTTCTCGGTTTCTGCCTCATGCTGCTGCCATTCCTGATTCTCTAAGGAACCAAAATTTTATCAGGTAATCCTATTTCCATCATCTTTAACAGCTGACAAAATGATTGAATTATAAGTCTGCCTCTGGGCCTGTCATTTATCTGCTTGTGTCATTACTTATTTATCTATTTTAATTATATTTTATATATGTATTTTATTCATTCATCTAGGAGGTCATGAGGATCAGCATAGACTCAGTTGCACAATTATTCAAACTAATTATTAAACCTTGCTCTTATTTCCACAGGCCATGACATTAATCTGGTGAAGATTCTGTTGTTGTGGTTCTGAATCTGCAGACAAAGATATGAGGACTGTGGGGACTTTTCAGTGGTTTTAAGGATCGTGATCCAAGACTGTCGAAGTCCCGTACTCCGGCAGAATTTAACGTGGCCTTCAGTGTTTCAGAGACACCATTTGCAAAGTACATCTGCAACGCAGAGAGGAGTTTAACACCTATTTAGCCATTATTTCAGATCTTGCACTTTCTTCGGTGGGTGATGGGTCCTTTCTCAAAATCCATCTTCCTCTTCTCCATTTTCAGAGTGAGCCCCATAAGGGTCGCAATAAGGTAATATTCATTCAAACATCTCATTATAGCTCTCTCAGCTCATCATGACTCCTCAATCCCAAGTATAAACAGCTTAATTCCCCTGAACCATTCTCTTTATACTACGCTAGACAATGCTGTGCAAATGATTAAATCAGCTGGGGCTGTAATGGCATCTTTCGGCGTTAAGTGGCGTTCAAAGTTTTATTTCTCTGTTAAGTTGACCTTTGGTTGTTATAGTAGCCTAGCATTTTGACACCCTGTCGGAGGCTTTATGTTGGATTCTCTACAACACATGCAAATTCCCCTGTGCTTGCATCTCTGGATGATTTTCTGGTAGTTGACCTCCCCTCTATTCCACCAGCCCACTGCAATTCCACAGTCAAAAACCTCTTTCAAGAGTTGGGTGTGCCATTTTCAGAAGACAAAATGGTGGAACCAACCTCGCGCTCTGAGTTTCTCTGCATAACTCTGTGTGCTCACGCAAGCCTCGCTTCCTTCCATTAGAGAAGCTTTTAGAGCTTTGTCTCCCTCTGTTGTTCTCTCTAAATGGGATCTTTCGTCTTTGTTAGGTCACCTAAACTTTGCTATCCGCATTACCCTCACGGATGCTCATTCGTTCTCGCTTGCTGACACTGGCTAATTCAATTAAAAAATCTAAAGACACAGTGGTTTTAGATGAAGGCTGTTCAGATCTGCAATTCTGGTCTTTGCTCTGCGATGAATGGAACAGCATTTCTTTCTTTTACAATGACTTTGTAGAGTCTTCAGTTTTCTATACTGATGCTGCTCCATCTTTTGGTTTGGGGGATTCTATAATAACAAGTGGTTTGCAGATGTACAGCCAACTGAAATACAGACCCTCGAGAATCCCTCTATGAGCTTTACCCAATAGTTGTGCTCGCTCTCTGTGGGTTAGCAACTGGAAAGAAGCAAATCATGGTGTTTTGCGACAATGCAGCTACAGTTGAAATTATCAACAAAGGCCACTCTAAATCACCAGCTATCAACAATCTCTTACGATGTTTAACTTGGATATGCGTGCTTAATAATTTCATCCTGAAAGCTAACTCATTCCCAGAAATGCAAATCGTATTGCGATGCTCTTTCTGGCTTTTAATATCAGGAGTTCAAAACTATATGTCCCCAAGCCAGTCCTCCAGCTTGCCATGCCCTCCTTTCAAACAGATGATTCTAGGGTAAGTATGTCTCCTGTCCTCTGCCTCTAACTACATGAGACTGGGTTCAGTAAAAGCATCATTAAAGCCTACGATTCGGCTTGGTTTTCTTTTCATCCTTTAGTGCCAGTCTTCTCCTTAGCCCTTTACCTATAAACATTTAAGTCGCTTGTGCATTCATTGTATTTTTTTTGAATCCCGCAATCTCCAAATGCAAAGTATCAAAGCTATGCTAGATTCAGTTTTACATTCGATGCTAAGACCCAGCATCCCAGATTCTTCTCGGAACCCTTCCATGCAGTTGCTCCTCAGTGGTCTTAAAAAAGCACGTCCTTCCTGTAACGATAAAAGAATTCCTCTCGCTATATCACTGGTGCACAAGTTGGTGACAAGATTGAGACAGGATGTTTCACCTATATTCATTCTCGATTAGAAGCAGTACTCTTAAGGGCTTTCTATGGTTTTCTTAGGTGTGGCGAATTTACGACCAGGTCTCTCTCCTTTAATCCACAGCATGATCTCACCTTCTCTGATTTGAATATAGAAAAGCACATGTATTCCTTATTCTTGAAACACTCAAAACTGACAGATCTTGCCAAGGTACTCATATCATTATTGCTAAAACTAAAACTTCTTTGTCCTTTCTCTTCCATGATAAAATATCTGCATCATCGTCCCCCTTCTCAACAATCATCCCCTTGTTCATCATCAATGGTCACAAACCTATGACGAGATCCTGATTCTCTTCGAAGCTGCGTGTTCTCTGCTCAAGCTGTGGCCTGCCACCTGGACTCTATTCCCCTCACTCCTGGAGGATTGGCGCTGCCACGACGGCAGCACTTCATCTGCCTACTTCAACACATAAGTCCTTGGGCCGCTGGTCCGCATATCAATGCTACGTGAAGCTTCACAAAGAAGAAATCCTGTCTGCTCAAAAGCTCACGAGTTCCCGTATTTAACGTTTAATTACCTCCGCCAAGGAGGTTATGTTTTGCCAGCGTTTATCTGCCTGTCTGTCTGTTTGTTTGTGTTCAAAATAACTTGAAAAGTCCTGAACGGATTTGGATGAAATTTTCAGGCATTGTTGGAAATGGGATAAAGAAGAACTGACTAAATGTTGGGACTGATCCTGATCACCTTGGTGGAGGTCTGCGCTCTCTGAGTGCTTTTCTAGTTAAAACTGCATCAACTTTGCTGCATAACTCTGTATTGCATATCAGGTGGTGTGCTGGGGTTCAGTTTGTATCAATTCAGCATGCTTAGATCTGCATTATCTAGTATATTCCTCTAACAGCCAATGTGCTTGGGGGAATGGCCACAAGGCGGCTGGTGCCAGGCCTACACATAGTAGTTTCACTAGATAGTATATTCCTCTGACAGCAGGCGCTGGGGGGAATGGTCACACATAGTAGATCTCATCAGCAGCTCCAGGCTCCAATGGGTTAAGTTTTGGGGGTGTTCAGTATGTTTTGCTCATCACTCCTCCATGCCTTCATGTAAACCTTTCTGCAGGGAGTGATGAAACTGGAGACTGGGCGCCAAACCTATAACATGTATTTGCAGCTACAATAAAACAATTTAAACGTGAGTTGACTGACTGAATTATTATTTTAATAAAAATTATTTCATGGCTGCTCAGACATGGCTGTTTGTGTGTTCACATAATTGATGTTTGCACCAAAAATTAAATATCATTTTGCACAGAGGCTGTAATGTCAGAACATATTTTTTTTCTTCAATCAGACCTTTTCTTTCAAACCAACATTTAATCCTTTGAAAATACACAAATGACCAGAAAACAGTGATGAACATGTCAGGGAGGTGTTTCTGGCATAATAATAGTAATAATAATAATAATAATAATAATAATAATGATAAATAACAACAAATTTGTTTAAAGGTTGTGTGTCTGTTAGTCTGAGTGTTTCATGTCTCAGTTTTGTGCTGTATATTTTTTCTTCAGAGTCTTGAAGGTGTTCAGAGGGAGTAGTGATGGTCCTCAGATCAGATCATTATAACAGCAGTGATTGTCACTAAACTCTCACTGTTTACATCTACAACAGGATGAGGGCCCCTGACATCTAAATTCAACAGGCTGAACTCTTTTCTTTAATCCTTAAAAGATCCTTGGGACATTCTGGCCACTTTGAGTTTTTATTGTTAAATAATTTTGGCTGTGTTGCACGAGTAGAGCTCAAATTTGTCAAACGATAATCATTTTCAAAAAATAAAAAAATATTGCATAATTTCATTAAAATTGCCTAAAATGGCTGAGCAACAAAAAACCTGACGTATTTGATCCTTTAGACCAAATCCTTCCCATCTGAAACCATTATAAAGGATATTTTTGACCCCACATTTATCTAAACACAAACAAATGCATTCCTTTGTGTTAAAATTTCATTTTGAGGTAGAACCTTTCTAGTTGTAATTTTTATATTTGTCCACTAGATGGTGCCATTTTTTTCATTATATATCAATATAGGCTTTTATTTTTACTTTAATCTGACACTGCAGAAAAAAGAACAATGCATCAAATTGATGTTGCTGCCAGTCACTGACCCATCTCAGTGTGTACAACACTAAATTCTAACTGGTTGTGGAATCTGGCCCGCTGCAGGGTGTCCTATAAGAACTTAAAAAGATGTCTTTATAGTCCAAGAGGGTTTACTGAGTCAGAAACATGGTTCTGCAATACAGAAAGCAATAAAGAATGCTTATCAATACAGTATGAACACTGGTATAGCTGCAATGTTTCTATGTACATAGCATCCACGCACATTCTGTATGCATATACAATAAGGGTATTTGGCTGCATACACAATCACTATGCTTTAGCTCTGTAAAACCTAACAGAAAATATTTAAACCAATAGCCAACTTGATTAGGACATGAGGAAGAGAAATAATATGATAATAAACAATAATAATAATTCCAACTTAGCATTCTTCTATAACCTGAGCTGTGATATGCGCCTCTAAACATTCACAAGCAGCCTCACGTGACCATGAGCGCTCGACTGTCCTGACTGCATGTTCGCATAGCTGCTGGTAATTCAACATGAAGCACAAGCAATCAGAAACTATCTATGCACTACATAAATACCCCAGGCAGACTTTCATCAGAATCAACAGGAGAACACAGAGAATGAAACAAACAACAGTGAAAACCGCACCAGTCGTCATCGCCACCACAGCGAGCACACAACCGAACTTTCTGCACACAGCGTGCTTCTCAGAAATGTCTCAAGCCTGATAACGGGGCAACAGAACACATCACGGCAAAAAAAAACAGAACTTACATTTTTAGAAGATTCACGTAACAACAATAAATTCCAACACAGGCATACACAGACAGGATGAGTCTGTAGCAGCTGCAGCAGTCCTCTCTCTCTCTCTCTCTCTCTCTCTGTACCGGAGTGCAGGCAATGAGCATGACTGACTCGTGTTGATTCTTGCCTCGGATTGGTCAGACGTCTTGAGGGGATTGTGGGGGTTCCTGGCCTTTTTTACACAGTGCCTAATAAAAATTTTGACCTAATAGTCATTGAAATGTATATTATAAAATTATTGATGTTTTTTGTTTTTTCACAATAAAAAAAAACATTGGTTTTCTGTTAAGATACTGGCATTTAAAGGGTTAAAAACCCCATAAAATAATTAAAACTTGATATGAATATTTCAGGCTCAAGCAGTTCTAAAAGTTTGAGACGTTTAAAGTGGATAAAAATATTAATAATTAACATTTTTATAGCACTTTTTAGGGAGGGGAAAGATGTGATCCCCAGGATCAAGTGTGTAAGTTTTTTTAAGGATCTTTCAAGGGTCAAAGTCTGATTCAGCTTCAACAGCTCTGAACTTACAAAAGTGGAGTTAGTTGGAGGTGGCAGGAAAACCGTGGAGTGGACTTTAACCAAGCAGAGCTCTCTGTGGATTTGAGAAAGATCTGGAAACAAATGATGAACCTGTCGAACAGGAAGCTCTGCTGTCTGATAAGATAAAAAAGGAGGGGGGTTCCAAATATAGGACCTAAAAACACTGAATGATTGAAAGTAAACTTCAGAGTGACGCAGATCTCCTCTGTCTCCCCCATTTTACACAGACTAACAAACTGTGCTGAGAGACAGAAGTGAAGAACAGAGAAAGACTCACCTGCAGTCTGTCAGCCTCCCTCTGCTCTCTCCTGTCCGCGTCCACAGAGACAGAGCCGGGCGTCGAGGCTGAAGCGTCTCCGTCTCTCACGGTGGCTGCTTGTACAGGTGTGCACTTTGACCCTGTGGTGTTACTCCGTGAATGAGGACTCCCTGTTCCTCCTCAGGTGTGAACCTCCTCCAGAGGAAACGCTCCTGTAGGTGCCGACGTTAGAAAAGACAGAAAACCGGAAGAGCTGATGAATTTAGCAGAGGAGTGGCGCTCGTGCTCAGACTTGTCAGAACAGCGCAGACTCACCTTTATAGCCACACCTGTACAACGTCACAGGCTCATGACGTGGTTACCATGGTGACGGAGACTGACAGGTGAGGCCCATGAGAGCTGGTTTAGTTGTTGGTCAGATGTTGGCGTGTGTTTTCTTCCCCCTGTGAGTGTGACTGAAGCAGCAGACTATGGCAAGCCCTTTTAATATTTAAAGGCTAAACTAGATATTGGTTGCTGATATCAGTAATTAAGTTCTTCCAAGTGTAAAATAGCTTTTCAGATATCCAAAATGTCTTTCTTCCTATCCACAATTGTCATGTCAGATATCCACAAAGACATTCTTCCTAGGACAAATGACATCACTTTTGCCGTTCATGCATATGGGGATTCTCATTACAGATATCTCCAAATGAATCACAGATATCTGCAACTTAATTAAGACTAGTAGTAATTCCGGTTTCAGATATCTACAATTTAATTCTGACTAGTCACAATTCCAGTTAGAAATATCTTTTATCCCTCTCAGGTATCTACATGTCCCATTTTAGATATCTTTAATGAAGTTTTAACTAGTCAGAATTTCATTGTAGATATTTTAAACTGAAATAACGTCTAGTAAAAATGTTATTGTAGATATCTCAAACTGAAATTACAGATAGTCATAATTTGATTGTAGATAACAAGATATGGATATCTTTAATGAATTTCAGTTAGAGATATCTGAAACTGGAGATATCTGTAATTACAACTCTGTCTAGTCGGAATGTAATTACAGATATCTTCAGTGACAGTTTTGACTAGGCGAAATGATGTTGCATATGGACGGAGGGGGATTTTTGCAGTGTCAGTGATGAGTCATCATGATGTTTGAGATATCTTCAACTTCCATTCTGCCTTGTCAAAACTGAATTACAGATATCTTGTCATTAAAAATGTGTGATGCGTTTAATGTGGTTTTCTGTGACGTCATTGCAGATATCTGTATTTTGCCAAGTCAAAACTGAATTACATCTATCATCTATCTGTAGTTTCGACTAGTGAAAATGATGATATAGAAATCCTGAATGAAAATTCTAGATATTCAAAACGCAATCACGACTAGTAAGATTGACTTTGTTGATATCTGCAATGTTGATACCGGATAGTAAATTACGGCCATTATATGTTAAAAGGGCTTGCCATAGCAGACGGGATTGTTGAAGTCAGTCAGTGAACACATGGATGCAACTCTGAAGAGAACAGGACATGAAGACCAGAGAATCCACCTCATATAAACTTCATCAACCACACTAATGTTTTTATTGATCATGCAACCCTGATTCTTACCTTCACTCAGATATTTTCTGTGAGAAGTCCTCCTCCTCTGCCCTGCTCTCCCCCCTCCCTTCCTGTTTCCTCCTGCTGCCCGCTCTCAATCCTCCACACCTGATTCTATTCACCTCGTCACAGTCCTTTACTTAAGCTGGCTCTGGACACCTTTGGAGCGTCGGTGGATTTCCATTAGAACCGTGGTTTGTTAGCAGAAATCTTTTCTGCTCTCTACTGTGCTTACTTTGGCTCTAAGCCTTATTTTCATGCTCCCCTCTGGGAGTTATTTTGGCTGGCGCTTGTTTTTGGTGACTGAAGGCTTTTTGTGACCTGGGAACTTACCTGCTTTTCTGCTCCTCTCTCCACAGTGTCGTCCACGAGCCCTCACCACTATGCACTAATTATTCTCTCACCTGTGTCACTGGAATCCCCCACAGACACCACTGTCAACTTTTACCAGCCTCCTTCCTTGAGCTTTTGGGTCCAACTATTAAGATTATTGGGTCATATCCTAACAGTAATCCACCGACCAAAAGGAAATGGAGCCAGCCAAAGTGGAGGAGGCCTTAGCCAATCAGGGCATTCTGCTTGGGCAACACAACAGTATGCTACGTGGAGTAGCCAGCTCTCTCGAGGAGCTCTCTCACCAGGTGGTCAGAATCAGCACTCAAATCAATGAGCTCAGTCTCCCTGCTGCAGCCACTTCTCCCGTGAGTATTCCTCCAGCCTCAGCTCCTGACTCACCCTCTTTCTCACCTGTTCTGCTTAAAGAACCTTTTGTCACCACTCCTGATGTTTATTCAGGGGATTTTGGCTCTTGTGGCCGATTCATTTTTAATTGTCAGTTAGTCTATAAGTTGCAGCCCTCCAGTTATGCCTCAGATGAAGCTAAGGTTGCCTATATGGTTAATTTACTCAGGGATAGAGCGGCTAAATGGGCAACTGCACTGTAGGAGGGAGGTTCAGGAATATTATCCTGTTATGATCAGTTCATTTGTCATTTATGTCAGGTGTTTGATTATCCAGTCCAGGGGCAGGAAGCCGCTAAACGGCCTCTGTCTCTCACTCAGGGTTCTCAGTCTGTAGCCTCCTACTCAGTTGATTTCCAAATTTTAGCTCAGGAATGTGGTTGGGATGAACAGGCTCATAAATTTATGTCAAAATTGATAATCGATTGAGAGAGAGAGCCAGGGAGAGAGCGGGGAGGTCTCGTGGGACAGCTCCCCCTTCTGGTCATAAGAACCTACCTGCTGCTTTCAGTCCAGTTCCGCCCCTTGCCACGGTTCCAGCTCCCCCTGCTGCTCAGGAGGAGCCCATGCAGCTTGGGAAGACCCGCCTGAGCTTAAAGGAAAAACAGCGAAGCCTGGAGGAAAGACTGTGTCTTTATTGTGGAGAAAGTAGTCATTCCCTGCCTGCCTGCCCGAGTCAACCAAAAGGGCAGACTCATCACTAAAGAGTGGTGAGTCGAACCTCTACTTCTCCTAACTCTTCACTAAGAGTTTCTTTCCCCTCAACTCTCCTGTGGTCCCTTAACTCAGTTAAGTCCCATGCCTTCTTAGACTCTGGAGCTGATGATAATTTCATTGATGAGAAGTTTGTTCAGGAGAACAAGATCCCGTTGCAACCCCTTCTTCAGCCCAAAAACAGTAGAAGCTTTGGATGGATGTCTGATCACCTGTCACTCACCAGACCCTTCCCTTAACCTTACTAGTTTCTGGCAATCACAGAGAAACTATCAGTTTTTTTGTTATTCCCTCTCCTCACTCCCCGTTAATCCTAGGTATCCCCTGGCTTTAACTCCATAATCCACATGTTGATTGGATTAAGTCCACCATAGTCAGTTGGAGTACCAATTGTCACTCTCTCTGCCTTCATTCAGCCACACCTGCAGCTCAGTCTCCCTCTTCCTGTCCCTCACCGCCTGATTTGACCAATGTCCCCCCAATCTACCATGATCTGGCACCTGTGTTCAGTAAGGATCAAGCATGTATCCTTCCTCCTCATCGTAATTGATTGTGCAATCAATTTACTCCCTGGTGCACCTCTCCCATCCAGTCGGCTTTACAATCTGTCTCGCCCTGAAAGAGTTACCATGGAGAATTACATTAATGAGTCTCTAGCTGCAGGCAACATCCATCCCTCCTCTTCCCCACTCGGTGCTGGTTTCTTCTTTGTTGAGAAGAAGGATTCAACCCTCAGACCTTGCATCGATTTCCGAGGCCTTAATGAAATCACTATTAAGGACAGGTCACCCATCCCTCTCATCGACCCGTCCTTTGAGCCACTCTGTCATGCCCTGATTTTCTCTAAACTAGACCTCAGGAATGCTTATCATCTCAACCACACCAGGGAAGGTGACGAGTGGAAAATGGCATTCAACACACCCCTAGGACACTTCGAGTACCTGGTTATGCCCTTTGGTCTAAGCAATGCCCCCGGAGTTTACAGTCCCTTATGAATGACCTGTTTTGAGATATGTTAAACAAGTTTGTATTCATCTACCTTGATGACATACTCATCTTCTCCAGGTCCCCTCAAGAACATGAACAACATGTCCGCCAGGGCCTTCAGCGCCTCTTGGAAAATCAGCTTTTCGCAAAACTTGAAAAGTGTGAGTTCCATTCCCCCTCAGTCAGCTTCCTCGGCTTCATTATTGAGGCTGGTCAACTCCGCCCAGACCCAAGTAAGACCCTGGCAGTTGCTGAGTGGCCCACCCCTACAAATCGCAAGGAGCTCCAATGCTTCTTGGGGTTTGCTAACTTTTACCGACGGTTCATCCAGAACTACAGCAAGGTGGCCCTTCCCCTTACAAGGTTAACCTCCACTAAGACCTCCACTAAGGTCCCCTTCTCCTGGCCTCTGGAGGCGGAGACCGCCTTTGGTAAGCTTAAGAAGCTTTTCACTGAGGCTCCTGTCCTCCTCCATCCTAACCCTCTCCAGTTTGTTGTTGAGGTCAATGCTTCGGACTCTGGCATAGGAGCCATACTCTCTCAACGAGACCCTAAGACCCAAAAACTCCACCCCTGCTCCTTCTTCTCTCGCCGGCTATCTTCAGCGGAGAAAAATTACGACGTGGGCAATAAGGAGCTACTAGCGGTGGTGGGGGCTCTTCAAGAGTGGAGACACTGGCTCGAGGGTTCGGAGTTGCCCTTCATGATCTGGACTGACCACAAAAACCTTTCCTACCTACGCTCGGATAAATGACTCAATCCACGTCAAGCAAGGTGGTCCCTTTTCCTTAGTCGCTTCCACTTTAACATCTCTTGTCACCCTGGATCCAAAAACATCAAACCAGACGCCCTCTCCAGAGTGTTTTCTCCCCCTTCTGAGTCCTCTGAGCCCACTTCCATCCTCCCTTCCTCCTGTATCCTCAGAGCAGCTAGGTGGGAGATTGAACAAACAGTTAAGGATGCTCAAAGAGCCCAACCTGACCCCGGTACTGGACCTCCTCACCGGCTGTTTGTTCCTGACTCAGTTTGCTCAGAGGTGTTACAATGGGGACACTCGTCCAAACTCACTTGCCATCCCGGAGCTAATAGAACCCTGCAGTTCCTCCAGCAACTGTTTTGGTGGCCTAATATGGCTCGAAACATCCACGACTTTGTCGCTGCCTGCTCAGTCTGTGCTCGAGGTAAGGCCACTCATAAGTCCCCTGCTGGGCTGCTGTGCCCACTCCCCATCCCGAGTCGTCCCTGGTCTCACATTGCCGTGGATTTCATCACCGGACTCCCCCCCTCACAAGGTAACTCAGTCATCCTTGCTATTGTTAAAGGTTTTGTTCTGTTTGGAAGAAGGCACAAGTCCAGATAAGATCGGTTGGCCAACCATTTATTGACAATATGTGAAACAATACAAAAGTTAGTAAAAATCACTCAGCTGAGCGCTCAGCTCTGCACCTCCAGACAAAGTGTGCAGCCTCCTCTCCAAAAACAAAAAACTATTCTGCATGGTGTAACATAACATTTTATACACAGAAAATTGGTGGGACAGTTCTAGTTTGCCTCACAACAGAATATTTGGACAGTTGAAGTGTGATGAATCTCGCAGTTATTTTCCTTACCCAGGTTGATTCGACCTGAGCTAAATGTTTGCCTTTAATATTAACTGCAGGTGTAAGTATGCAGTCATTAGGGAGTCAAAGCTTGGTGAGGTTGTTTTCCTTTCAACACATTCTCAAACATCCAAATAAAAGAACCAAAGTAAAACACAAGATCTTATACACTTCAGGCTTAGAAGGTGACATCACAGGTAATGTTGAAATCAAAGCTCGTGACTGATTTCATAAGATATGTCTGCCATGAAAAGGTCAATCACAGTACAGGGGGTTAACAGTAGGTACTTTCATTTCAGGTAAGTCAGCATAAAAATATCAGACAGGAAACACGAGCACAGTTCATTTTGTATAATGTAACTTTCTTAGCTGAAGCAGTAAAAACATGAAATCATTGAATCAGTGTTAGCATAAATTGATATTTATGGATAAATGTTAGCATTAACTTGTAAATAATCAGCAACTTTCCCCCTTTTTAAACAATTATATTGTTTAAACCTATGCATAAGGCCTGTAAAGCTGAAGCGTCCTATAAAATGATATTGTGTCAGACAGAGTGAAAACCTCACGGGTGCTAAATAAGCCTACATGAGATCATAAAAGCCTAAATAACATCTTAGTGAGGCAAAAGTGTCTGTCCTCGCCCCCATCACCCCCAGGGCGGCGACCAAAGTGGGACACAATTCAGGAACACATCTCAGCAAGCTTGTGCACATTGTGGAAATCTCTAACATTGTGAGACTAACTATGTGTGTGCATGTCAGTGTATTTAACTTTATCAGCAAGCAGTTCTTCGTTGCATTTTGCAATGTACCCACACCCTCTAAAATATAGTAATAAAAGCTAAAGCTAAACTTTATTGACCAGGAGCACATTTCAGTCCTCGTGCCAAGAATCAGTTGTCTTTGGGAGCTTCAGACCATCTTCAGGCTCGACCAGCCACAACTCCGCACATGAGCAATAAAAACATTTAAAAGCAAACATTTAGCAACATAACATGGTGTATTTGGGGCTCCTTCAGCAACGCCGGGTCTTCTGTGTCGCAAGTATGTGATGCAATTAACGATGTGTATTAAATTTAGCACCAGGTCACAAGTGAAACTTGTCAGTGTGAGCATCAAAAAGACAACAGTGTATATTTAGTTGCAGCAGTTTGAGGAGGAAGTACATGAGTACTTGATCACTAATGTTGCTGAAACACATCAGGCCTTTTATGGGAAGAGAGCAGAACACAATCTACTGTCAATGCACAAACAAAGAAGTCAGTCAGAGCCACACCCATACTGATGCTCAATTTGAGACATTAAACAAATCCCCCTTTTGACATGACCATGTCATGTCAATCAATCAGACAGATCAATTCAATCATAATCCTGTGTGACTGAGCAGGGCCCACAGTCTTATCTCACCACTGTGGAATCAGGAGAGGGCTGAGCCACGTCCCACAGACACGCCGGCGTAGACGTATCTGCAGTCCATAGCTGAGCAGAGATGAGAGAGACAGTGGGGATGACATAAAGTGCCAAAATAGGGTTCCTTAAGAGAGTGGGTGGGTGACTGTCAGAGGACAACAAACACAACAAGAATGAGTGCAGGGTAATGAGCATATAAATGAACAGGTATAAATGCGTGTGGAAAAAAACAAACTAAACCTTCACATTAACATAACAACTATAACAGCCAGAGCACCACTCAGCTGAGATCATAAGACAATGAAGCACTTCTGATAACAACTAATGCAAAAAAGGCAAACAATGTAGATTAATAATATAAGCACACACTGACAGGGTAAAAACAGTACATGAGGAGATCATAATATAACACAGGTGATAAAAACACACATGAAGATTCGTCATCAGAGGGTATGAGATTTGTGTAGGAGCCAATTTCCAATGTGTGTGCATATTTGTTAATTACGTGGGAGGGATCAATCCCCCTTCAGAGGTCAACGAAGAGAAAACGGGTGAGGGTGGAGGGAACACCAGTGGATGGAGGGAAACTCAACATCATCCTCTTCAGGCTCTAATATTCACAAGTGAGTGAGCATTACTGATCGGGGTCACCAAGAGCATCTTCATCCATGTCATCATCATCAGCTTGGATTAAGACATCAGGGACGTTGTCACCCTCCTCATCATCAGTTGGTGAAACATGGAATAGGACCTGAAGCTTGTTCTCAAAGACAGTGGTTATACATTTTAAACAGTGTATACATTGTAAGATATCTCGGAGTTGTAGCTCATACCACAGCCAGGTTAGGAATACTGCAAGAAAAATTAAGATTAAGCATGACATCACAGTTCAAGGACTGCACTGCAGGTAGTGCTGGCCCAACACGGCACCGGAACTAAGGAGGAAATGTTGATTAATTTCACAATGTTAAGAAACAGTGTAAAGTTACAGGATATATACAGTTCACTCTGAGTCTGCAGCCTCAGAGGGGTCAGGTAGGCCTGTCAGGTCAGTGTGCACCTCAGTCAGTGTGCGGTCAGGTGGGTCAATGTGCTGGCTGAGTGAGCAGTTTGATTTGTGAATCCACGGGCTCAGTTTGTCGTCAGTAAGTCAGACTTTTAGGCAGTAAGGTGTTATTTTTGCTACTGTATAGGGACCAGACCACTTAGGTTTGTTCCAGTAGAACTTAAAGGTGCAGTGTGTAGAATTTGGCAGCATTTCGCCGGACAGAAAGGGTGATTATAGGATATAATGTTTCTACTTGTATGTAAAGTATGTCAAAATAGGAGTACAATCATCCTCATAAAACGTTTGTTTTATTTTTATTTAGATAGAAAAAGCTTAAAAAATTTACATTACCGCGGGCCGCGTTCATGTAGGCCGACATAACGATCCACCATGTTGTCTACGGGTGGATTTTAGGGACAAAAAGAACAAAAC
Source organism: Cetoscarus ocellatus (assembly GCA_037902135.1). Classification (NCBI taxonomy): domain Eukaryota; kingdom Metazoa; phylum Chordata; class Actinopteri; order Labriformes; family Labridae; genus Cetoscarus; species Cetoscarus ocellatus. Next base: position 350,580 of record JBAMNC010002007.1, read on the forward strand.
ACGAATCTGTGCGCCGGTTCTGAAATCTACCTGGAATGCAGGCGAAGAAGAGGAGAGAGGATGTAGAGACAGTTGTTGCTCTGCACTAGGGATTTATATTGTGTTTATTTTACAGTTAAAGCTTGTTAAAGCATTCCAGGTAGATTTCAGAACCGGCGCACAGATTCACGTTTTGTTCTTTTTGTCCCTAAAATCCACCCGTAGACAACATGGCGGATCGTTATGAACGCTGCCAAATTCTACACACTGCACCTTTAAAGCACGTTGTTCAGACGTATTGGCCAGATTTAACATTGGAGCTCTCTTCTGTTCCTTGATGAGAATGGAGATCACCTGTTGAGAATACTGTTTGCAGAGATGTTAAGTTGGTCAATGTATTTTTCAATTTGAAGCACAGACTGCCATCCAGGGTGTCTGAATGGATGCCACAGACGTTCCATCTAGTAACACAAACAGGAAACACAAGGGAGGGTTAGACAAACAGACAAACAAGCACAGATATCACTCCTTCTCTGTTGTTTTATTTATCTTAATTGTGTTTTCAGTTACTTTGTAAAGTGTCCTTTAGTGCTCAGAAAGGCACTTTTAAATAAAATGTATTATTATTATTGTTAGTTTCTGATTGTACTGGCTGCATCATTTTCATGATTCTAGAAAAATACTGATCGCAACCAGCCAGGTGTTTGATAGCTCCCTTCAGTACCATTATTATTAGTGTTATTATTGTTGTTTTTACTGGGTCAGTGACATTGTGCAATTGTTTTGTGTTCCCATGATTTAGTTAAACTTAAAAAGGTTAAAATTTGAAAATAAATTCACAAATTACCCAACTGCTGCATGCTAAGGTTAGCCGTCTTTGAAATTTTGATAATTTTACCTTTTTAGGGTATGGTCAGGTGTGTTTAGGGTTACATCCCAAATGGTATGACCTTAGAAAACCATGTATAATTCAAAGTTACTTGTAAAAATAAATATTTATTTTTAAAAAATCAGTCTGAAATCTTCACATCAAGGTCATGTGCTGACACAGGTATCCATCTTAATGCCTGTGAATTTTGAATTTTGATTGAAATATCAAATGGTGTAATCTGTTACATCATTTAATGTTGGCAAATAACATACATTTTTGATGCCGATTAAAAATATAATGTGAACTAAGGTCCATATAAAACTATTTTTAAGTGTTTAGTGTTGAATTTCTTAGAAAAAGTGGTGATATATCCACAACTTATATTATCAAATCTGCGGAAGGTTATACTAACACCATTATTCCGCATAGCTTTATTATTTTTGCTTTAGGTCATATTAAATATAAAATTAATACATATTTGTATTCCATCCACTTTCATCTTTAAGCTTTATATAGAAGAATATAATTAATGACATAAATGAAGCAGCAGTGGATGAACGATGGCCATGTTAAAAATGAACAGTAAAAGATATGACACTGTAAAAACATGTGAAATGTTTATCAAATTTTTTAATTTATATCTGTTAAATTACATTTATGAACTTTCTATTGTTTCATGATTATTGCAATATAATAGAGCATCTGTTTTACATAATCGATGCCATTATCAAGCAAAGAAAAAGTGGCTCAACACAGGGCGTGAGCCATGCAGATCTTGCAGCAAGGGCCATTTATCAATTCTTAAATTAATTAATAGAAAACATAAAATTATTGTTGTTAGTGTTTTTCTTCATTGGAAATATTAAAATAAAAAGCACAAGTTCAATCGAACTTGCTGACTGTCATGCTTGGATTTTAGTGCCTTTAGTTTCTTCTGTAAAAGCAGCATGGTCACGTAGTTTAGCTGATTTTATCAATATTTGTAACCTGTAATTTTCATAAAAATATTATAATTTCCAGGAAAATTCATGGGGAATGAGATGTAACCCTCCTTTGCAATGTACTAAAACATTTTTTTAGCAGTTTATACATAACTTGTCAAACGTTATTTAAAGAACACAAAGTGATTTTCAGTATTGGTCCTGCTCTACAATGCCAAAAACACATATAATTGAATTTTAAAATAATCCTTAAAATTTTGTTTTTTAAGTGATAAATTAAAATTGAGTCACTGTTTTTTAGGTACAGTATAATACACTCTAGGTGGAAAAAATAATACAAAATATTTATCCTTTTATTGTGGTAACAGCACTTGACATTTTCAGGGGAAATCCATCTTTTCTTCTGTAAAAATGGTTCAAAGGCTATTTGAAATAACATGAAACCTAAAGAAATACAAAATATACATTTTTGCAAACCTGATGCAAGCTTTTAAAACAATTTATTAAAACATTTTTGAATTGCTCATCATGCAAACTCTTATTTGTCACTGACCCAACTTCTTTCTAATCTCTGTGCTTGATCAGCCAAGCTCTTTGCATGTTTCATCACTTCCTGACACTGATCCTTGCTGAACGCTGTAATATTGTACCTGTTTTCCAATAAAACAATGATTTGCTAGTAGTTTTATAGATTTTTCTTTTTTCAGTAGTTTTATGTTTTATGTTTAAAGCCACAGTCAATCAAGCATAATTCTAGAATATATCAATATTGTGTTTTTAATGACAATTTACTGCATTTTTCAATCTTTAGCTGTAATTTTACATACAATTTTCTGTATGTCTTTACAGGTTTATCACCAATTTTCCGTAAGACAGTCCAATAACTGTAAATTAACAGATACTAGCAAAAAAATAAATATTATCTCTCAAAATTACAAAGTATTAACCATAGCAAGATTACATTATCATATTTTTAAAGGCAACTTAACATGTCTTTTTCTTATTCAAATGTCATTTTACAGATCATTCCTTATTATTATAATGAATAAGTCAGACTAAATTCTTCCTTTATTTCACTTCTACTTACAAGAAACACAGTATGTATTACCCAAAATCACTGTATCCTAAAATGATTTTAACATTTGTTTCATTTGCAAGAAACAGTTACAAAGTTTAATGATTATGACCTCAGTCCAGTTATTACTGATCACCTTCTGTCATGATCCAGTTTTTCAGTCAAGTTGCCTTTTATGTTTTCATGTTTCATGTTTGTCTTGTGTTTCTTGTTTTATTTTAAAAATTCCCCTGCCTTTCTTTGTTCCCGTGTGTTTTGCTTCCTGTCTGGCTCTGTCACACCTGATCCCTTATTGTTGCTTCCCAGATGTGTCAAATCAACCCGATCACCTCATGTATTTAAACCTCTTGTCCTACCCTGTCTTGTTGCCAGTTTGTAGTACTTCCTAGTAAATAATTTGTTTATATATTTTGTCATTGCTGTTGTTGTTGTTTGTTTTTATATACTAATTCTCTTGAGTGATAAATAATTAAAGATAAATATTTAAGTTTTATTAGCCTAATTTTTTATATGTTATAGCTTTGTCATTGTTCATGGAAAAAATAGTACTTGAACATCAATTTACTGTAGATAAATTTGGCAGGTTCCTAAAATTAACAATGTATACCCTGATTTTACATGGATTAATCTGAAAACCATCTGATTTTACTGTTTTTCGACACAAAATGTATGTTTTTTAACGGTATACTGGGCATTTATCAATTGTAATATATCTTGTTTTTTTTTCTTTTTTTAACACTGTAGTCTCCCTCAGACTATCTCTCAGACTACCTATCTCCATCAATTCTAACTTCCCTACTTCTCCCTTCTGATTTTTTGGTTCTTGCTCATCTTTCATATCCTCCCTCAATTTACACACACATACTTGAAAACTGTTCGGGGGACCCCGTCCCCATTCCCTTATTTGCTTCTCTGCCATTCTCAGTTTATGTTCACACAAGAATATATTATACACGTGAGTGGCTTGTTCCTTGAACGGTGCAATACCAGATCCTTCAGGAGGTGTGAGCAAGCTTCTACCTAGCTCCTGGGGCCAGGCGTCTCACCTATGGCCCTCCAGAATTCACCGTTATTCTCAGTTCAGACCACACACCCTAACCTAACACAATTATCCCCTGGCCTATGCCCAACTCAAGCCCCACAGAGCAATCAGTTGATAGTCACTTTGCTTTGAGGAATTTCTGGATCTGTAATCTCCAGTACACTCTCCACAAATGACCTCAAAGTATCAAAACTGATTGAAAAGCCACCCACACATTAGCGTCTGACTCTGACAACCTCTAAAGGTACCACACCTTTAATTATTGGAGGGGGAATACTGCATTCCAATTACGTCTTACACTATATACTAGGAGACCTCGAAGGTCGTCACCTTCATGTGAGGACTGAGTACCGCACTCAGATTACTTCCAGACCCCCAGGTATCCCTGCGAAAAAAGAACTCTGACTCCTAAAACATGTCAATTGAATAAGGGATACTGGTGTCAAAACATTTTAACCTTAACTAGGACGCTTCACTGCACAGATCTGTGTAACCTCGGGCCCGATTGTCTCTCAATCACTTAGTTACACTCCCATTTCATCATATGACATCCAGGCTATCCCTGTCCCATATGAGTGGATCCTGCCCGTATTGTCTCACATATTTTACTCAGTTTATTGCAGTATACATTTGTGACAGAAAAGAGAAAAATGAGAAGAAAAAAAATTTGGTCAAAATTATTTTACTCACTCGTAGGAAATTCCAACACAGACAATTTTGAGTTTAGAATCATCAATTGCAGAAATTCTGATACTGTATATCAAAAGGTTTTCTGCTTACCTTTATTATTCAGTGGCCACTTCTTCAATTGTCTGTGCAGAATTCCTCCGAGTCCACCGATCGTTGTCATCAATCCGGACAGGCCTTTCAGCCAAATCACGTCTGGGTCACCAAGTTGTTAAAGGTTTTGTTCTGTTTGGAAGAAGGCACAAGTCCAGATTAGATCGGTTAGCCAACCATTTATTGACAATATGTGAAACAATACAAAAGTTAGTAAAAATCACTCAGCTGAGCGCTCAGCTCTGCACCTCCAGACAAAGTGTGCAGCCTCCTCTCCAAAAACAAAAAACTATTCTGCATGGTGTAACATAACATTTTATTCACAGCAAATGGGTGGGACAGTTCTAGTTTACCTTACAACAGAATATTTGGACAGTTGAAGTGTGATGAATCTTGCGGTTATTTTCTTTACCCAAGTCGGTTCGACACAAGATCTTATACACTTCAGGCTTAGGAGGTGACATCATAGGTAATGTTGAAATCAAACCTCGTGACTGATTTCATAAGATATGTCTGCCATGAAAAGGTCAATCACAGTACAGGGGGTTAACAGTAGGTACTTTCATTTCAGCTAAGTCAGCATAATAACAGGAACTAAAAATATCAGACAGGAAACACGATTTAAATGTATTTTTATTTTCTTTGCAGGATCAGATTTTGACTAAAATGCCCCCTAAAACACAAAGTGTCCAAAGAGTGGACACGGCAGAATAAAAAGACAAAAACAACATCACAACAGTGACAAAGTCTCCGTAAAAATGACTTCAGTCTTTAAACTGTCTGAAGTCCTGCTCTTTATCATCATTTTTTAAATAAATACAATTTTTCACCCTTTTATCATCCACCGAATGTGTTGACAAACCCAGAGCCACAGCATCATAGAAATATTACCCATAATCCCCGGAGCAGCTGCAGGTGAGAACATAACATCCAAATCTGAGACAGACACACACCAATACACAGTCATTCATCAGTACACACGGGACGTCCTCTATAAAACATGTCTACACACAGATCATCTCAAAGACACTCAGTCATTATTATGGGCTGTAGGAGCCTCCACGCTGCCCTCTAATGTTTACTAGAAAAACTGCATGGATTTGTCCTCATGGGCTGCAGTGGGAAAACGGAGCTGTACTATGAAAAGGCCCTTATCGACCCGGGGATCGAACCGCAGACCTTCATGCTGTGGGGCACGTGCACTGCCTTCTTATTTTTCAATGATCTTTAGGACACATTACCCTCACATAAGTAAGTCTCACTGACTCAAACTGATCCAAACTCAATTCAAGCATGTTTTCTTTAAATCATTTGTGGTTATCATTTTAAATCATTATAAACATTTTTATTGCTCTTTAGGAAGCACCTTTGACCCCTGGAGGGGTCCCCACCCCACATTTAGAGACACTACAGACTGTGGATCAGTGTGACTTCTGAGGGATGAAGAGGACTGACTCACGTCTGGTCTGTAGGTATCCTGTAGACAGATACTGCTGCATGTCCTGGTTAAAAGCTTCTTCATAAACTTTCTGCCGCTCTCTCAGCTTCTGCTGCATGGCCTGCTCCAGCTCGGCCACCTTCTGAGCATGCTCAGCACTCAGCTCTGCTGCACAGTGACACAGCATCTTATTTCATTAGTCGGTTTATTTGTCCCTGTGGGGACATCGAGGTGACTGAATGTTTTCAAGCAAAGAATTAAAACCATATTTGAAGGAGCGTCTTTATGAGGTGGAGTATTTTCCTTTTTATTCTGATCATGTTTGGTGTTTTGTCTGAACCACTGGTTGAGTGTTTGTTCAGCAGAGAAGGACTGACGCAACAAGTGTCCTACAGCGAGGACACCTGAAGAACAATATGATGGTTTGTTAATATGTCCCACCACGGAGGTTTTGCCAATGCTGGTCCGTCTGTTTGTCTGTCTGCAAGCAAGATAACTCACTAAGTTCTTAACGTCATGGCACAAGGAGGCTGCGGTCAGATTTTGTTAGCGTTTGTCAATAAGTTACCGTAATTTCCAGACTACAAGCTGCTACTTTTTTCCCACACTCTGAACCCTGCAGCTAAAACAATAATGTGGCTAATTTAAAGTTTTTTTTACATTACAATTAGCCTCATCACATCAGATTTAATTTAAAGTTAAAAACTCTTTCTGTGTAACATATATGTGTGTAAATATCTCGTGTTACAACGTGGACAGTGCCAGAGCATGTGAGCGGAGTATAGCGATGAAATGTCCCACTCGCACACGGAGCTGTTCCTTGTGCCCGCTCGTCCACTCAGAAGGGACGCACGCTGCTCCGCTAATTGTCCCTCCACCTTTCACTCGAGTTTCAACCCTTCAGACGCATGGTGTGAGCCGTACCGGAGCGAAATTGGAGTGTAAAGGAGCAAAAGACAAGGTGACGCTCCAGCTTGTTCAGAAAAAAAGTGTTCAGCGCTCTGGCCAAAGTCCTTCCCCTCACGCTCACGATCAGCTCCACTCACTGGACACCTGCGGCTTATAGGCAAGTGTGGCCTACATGTACACTTTTTCTTTTTCTTTTTTTTTTTTTTTGATTTAGGGGGTGCGGCTAATATTCAATTGCGCTCAATAGCCTGAACTTTACGGTAATAAGCAAATGTCATTTCCAGTACAACAGCCTTACTGCCAAACTTTGCTTTTTGGTCAAATGTGGTCAACTGTCAAACAGCGCTGTCATGTTTACATTCATGTTGTAAATATTGTTCATGTTAATGGTGTAAATTCCTTGGCCTTGTTTATAGTCTCACTTTTATTGATTTTTTTCCTTCATAAAGAAGTTGATATAGCTTAAAGACTCTGCATGTTGCAACCTGCTTACTTAATTTTGTACTTAAATTTTTATGATCGTTTCTATTTTAATGTCTTTATCTGATATTCCCACTGCTATACTGTGCAGAAGAGCAACTGAAACAACCGAATTTCCCCTGGGGGATTAATAAAGTAGATTCTGATTCTGATTCTGGTGGTGATCTGAAACCAGACGCAGGTTCAGAATTAAGGATTCACTAACATTGTGAGAAAGGGCAGTTTTCCACATTTTCTTTAATAACTCAGCTGAGAGTGTCAGACGTGCTTTTGCAAAGGTTTGTGCTTTCTGTGCACCTCTAGTTACTTGTGTTTAATTGTGTTAATTAACAAAATTATTGACATATTAAATTATTTTCATTCTGTCCAAAGGGCCTCGTGGTGTAAATAGTCTAATAAAAAAGGCAATATGTGAAAGAACATTAACTGAGTTAAATTATTAATCTGCCGTAATGATTTCATATTGATAAGCCACAGTCAATATTATTCATTCAAGGTTCAAAATCTAAATTTCCATCTCTTTAAACTGCACTTGAACACATCGTCAGCAAACATAAATGCATCATACTGTGTACTTGTTGTGTAGCGTGTTAAGCTGAGCTGATTTGCTTTTGTCCTGCTGGTCAACACTGGATTAACATCTTTGAGGTGCTGGACTGAAAACAAGCTTTTCAGGATCTTCCCACGTGTTTTTTAAGAGAATGACTGATCAGCAGCAGACAGGCAGGTGATCTGTTGACATCCCAGAGGTGAGCAGACTGTGATTTTTAAACAAATATTGGCCGACAACAATCTGCTTTTGCTTAACTGAAGCATCTTGATTTCCCTCTTTAAAAAGCAACATGTTTCTGAACATTTCTTTGAATCACTGAAGAAAAAAACAAAGGATTATTATCAATAAAATTCCATATCACGGCTCACCTTCAAAAGCTTCCAGCTCCTTCCTGTAAAAGAAAAACAGAGTCATCATCATTCATGTTCATCCCTTCACTAATGTGATTACAGAGTATTTACAGCGACCTGATAAAATAACATTTCAGCCTCAGATACTCCAGTTTCCCCCCACAGACCAGACCAAGCTCCAGTCACACAGTCAAGCTGAAGAAGACTGGATTTTGGAGGTACCGAGGTCAAAGCGGAAGCTCAGAGGGGATCGAGCTTTTTCTATGGCTGCTCCTAAATTGTGGAACGAGCTTCCCCTCCGCATTAGAAAATCCTCCTCCCTGTCCATTTTTAAAACTCATCTTAAAACTCATTTTTATTCCTTGGCTGTCAACCCCTCATGCACTGTAAGGCCCAACAGTAAAACCTTGATAAAAAATTTGAGTTCCATCAACTTAGAAATTCAAAACAGTTATTTCACCTATATTTCTTTGAGTTGCTAGAACGAGATTTTATTTTTAAGTTAGCATTACATAAACACTTCAAGTATTTTTTTGTCATTGTACTCAATTTATTTAATAAATCAGCCCTTCACTTTGCATGACGTCACGGTGACGTGCGAACGTGCTCTCAGGAAACCTGGCGTAGAAGCCCGCCATCTTTGCGCCACGCGTCAAGTCGTCGGACCGAAGACAGACTGAGGGAATTATGCGACCATTGTTTGTGGATTAATAAGGATTACTTTGGCAGTTGAATTTGTTCGTTTGTGGGACCTTGCAAAGCCTTCGACCTGAGAGCTTCGTGCTCTGGCGTGCAGGAGTTCTCTCCTTTAGCCGTCTCCACTTTGTTGGCTGCTCTGACCGCTGCTACCTCGATGCTGTTTTGGGCGCGCTTATCTGGGGAGTAAAACCTTTTCTCTTTTAGAACAGTTGAGTGTAAAGTTGTGAATTTTCTGTGTGAAATCTAGTATGTCCAAAGTTATTTCATGCATGCACAAAAGAACACTTTGACACCAGTTGGGTCAGTTTCCTGTCATAGTGTCCGCCCCATTACATCTCAAAACATTTTAAAAAGTAGTTACACGTGAATTGAGATTTACTTTTTCTCATAATTTAAGAGTTAGGCCTATATTTAGTTTTACAGTTTCAGTTTCATGCCTGACCATTTATTAATTTCCAGACACTTGAGGGTTAAGCGGCACCGTCGTCCTCAGCGAGCGTATCAGGGCATGTTCAGATGGCGACAACGTGAACACGGAGGTTTTTCAGGAGTTTGTGTTCTTCTTGTATTTGTGCAGCATTTTCAGAAGGTGAGCAAAATCAAGCTGGCTGCGTGGAAAAGACATGCATCATAGCGTTGTGCGTGTTGTGGGTATTTTTGAAAATAATTGGTCTATAAAAATAAGATTCCTGGTTTAGAAGTTGCACTTTTTGAGCCCAGGATTACAGGACCCCTCTTTGTGTATTTTTGGTTAACTATTAAGTGCATTTACACTGTTTAGTTCAAAAAGGAGCAAGATTCTGCACTTAAAGGTTATTACAGAAAACCCATCATACTGAGCAGAGACAAAGTTATTGCAAATTTTACAGCCTCTATTTTTTCAGTCTTTTTGTTTTATAGGCTGAAATGGAAACAGCTGACTGAAATAAGCAATCATCAATCTGGTATGTGTATTCATTACATCTATAGAACCTGTAATAGATATATATGTGCATCGTGCCAGTGAATTTAGTCCAAAACATGTATTAGGTCTTGTGATTGTAAACTAGGTCAGATTTACCGCTACCTTACTGTTTAGATGTCAAATGGCTTGGAAATGCAAACTTTGTGCTGCTGTCTGTGATAAAAGGGCTCAGTTACTTGAACACTGTCGTTTACCACACAGCAAATATATCTTCAGCCTGCCCAGTGCCTTGTCTTTATGATGACTGTATCTGCACATTTCACTCACTAACTGCGCTGAAAATTCATTTAACAAGGTTACACACTAACACGCTTGTGAGTAGTGAAAATGAGCGTGGTTGTGTGTCATTCATCTGTCCTTTATGTGGATTCAGACAGCCGTTTAATGACAAAAATATGTTCAGTCATTTAAGAAGACATTTAAAACAACATGAGATGGTAGACTGTCCATTCAAAAATTGTCATTACCGCACCAATGTGTACTCCTCCTTTAATGCCCACAAGAGTCAAACTCATACAGACTGTGACATTTCAAACTATAAGAATGAAATTGTCTTGACAGTAAATATGAGTCAGCCAACGCAGAGTCAAGATGGATCTGATGGGGGTGGTCCCTCACTAGTTTCTCCTGAGCTGGATGCTTCTCAGTGTAACCCCTCTGGATCCAGAGATGACACTGGTGAATTGCAAGCTCAGTTAAGAGATAATTTAGTGTCTTTGTTCTTGAAAATGTCCTGTGTCCTCCATGTGTCAGAGACAGCTATTCAGGACATCATTGAAAACTTGGCTCAAATATTCACATTGTCCAAACCTCTGGTGAGAGAAGCAGTAGTCAAGGTTTTCCAAGAGCATGATCAGTTTCTAAGTGATGGCCTTCTTCATGAGCTGGTGGAGGCTATTATGAAAAGTAATGTTTTTGTCAGTACCACTTCAGAAGGAGCAGAACTTTCCACTGCTAAGTGAAGGAAAACATTTGTGAGGAGTCACTATCCTTTAGTGATGCCAGTGCAGTATGTTTTGGATTCCAGCGGTAACACAGCAGTTTATGTTTCAGTCCTACAGGTGATCCAGACAATGTTTAACAACACTGATCTTCTTGACAAAATTCATGAGGCTAAACCGTCACCACCTGGTATTTACATGTCTCACGAAGATGGAACACATTACAAGGAAAATCATTTCTTGTCTGAAGCTGGGGAGCTAAAACTTTCCCTCATTTTGTATGTGGATGACACTGAAATTGCCAATCCTTAAGCCACAGCAAGAAAGAGCCACAAGCTTAGTGCAGTTTACTGGTTGCTTGCTAATATACCCAGTAAGTATAGGTCCAGTCTGCAGGTCATACAGCTAGCTCTGCTCTGTAAGGTGACTGATTTGCAGAGGTCTGGCTATCAAAATGCCCTTACACCTTTGTTGAAAGACTTGCAAACTCTTGAAGAGGATGGCATTTTCATAGAAAGTGTTGGTCAGTGTATCAGGGGCACTGTGATGTGCGTTGCTGCCGATAATTTGGCTGCTCATGGTCTTGCCGGCTTTGTGCAGTGTTTCCGATCACAGTATGTGTGCAGATTCTGTTGCTGTACTACAGACCAGATACAGTCCACTGAAGTTTCTGAAGGAGAGTTTAACATAAGAACAAAGGCCTCCCATGATCTTCATGTCCAGAATGTTGTGGAGGAAGAAAAAACAGGTTACTTAGGTGTTATGCGTGAGTGTGCTCTCAGTACGACATTGCAGCATTTCCATCCCATTACTAGTTTCTCACCTGACATACTTCACGACCTGTTTGAGGGAATCGTCCCAGTAGAGCTGGCCTTGTGCATCCAAGAGATGATTCAGCTTAAATATTTCACACTGGAATATCTTAACACAAAAATTTGCACATTTCCATATGAGCAAAATGACAGGCTTGACAAACCACAGCAAATCCTGAAGAATTTTGCTGCAAAACTAAGCACTGGTGGTAATGGGCATGAAAACTCAACTTTGCTGAGGTTACTACCACTAATGTTTGGAAGTAAAGTCCCTGACGGAGATGAAACATGGGCCATATTAATGGACTTTAAAGAAACTGTACAGCTTGTATTGTCTCTGTGTTTTACAGAGGAGTCTATCCAGTACATGCAGACTAAAATCAGTGAGCACAGACAAGGTCTTCAGGCCGTGTTTCCAGACTTCAAGTTGAGGCCCAAGCATCATTATCTTGAGCACTACCCAGAAATGACAAGGTGCTTTGGGCCCCTTGTTAACCTTTGGACAATGAGGTTTGAGGGAAAACATCGCTTTTTTAAGAGAGTCCTACAGAACACACACAACTTCAAGAATGTCTTGAAAACCCATGATGGCGTGTCACTTAAGTGCACCATCATTTTTCAAACCCCACACACAAGCCTCAAGCGTCACCTCTGTCCAAGTTGCCACACTGCCTCAAGTGGCAAAAGACTTCATACAAACCAAAACAGACAGCCAAAACATATACAGTACAGCAAAGGTCTCCATACATGGCACAGACTATGCAAATGGGATGTTTATTTCTGCAGGCCAGGCTGGAGGACTTCCAAGATTCAGCCGAATCATGCAAACACTGCTTGTAAATAACGATGTTTCCTTCCTCTGTGGGAACTACGAGAGCTGGTACAGTGAACATTTGAGATCATTTGAGCTGAGGTCCTCTGACAACCTCTCTGTCTACAAACTGTCAGAACGAAATGACACAGTGAGTCTCTCAGCATACAACATTGATGGGCATTTAATACTGACACAGAAAAGGTTTATTTTGATCAGAGAATTACAAGATTAAATGTTACCTGAAATAAAGACCCTTATGAGGACATGGAGCACTAAAGTTACACTGATAATCCCAGAATGCTAACATGCTATCTGTAACATTGTCAACAATTATATTCCTACAAAGACTTAATGCTTGTAATGTCGTGCTCGTTAACATACAAACAGTGTTTTGGTCAAAGCTCCAGGTGTAGTTACTTGACTCTGTTGTGCACAAATACTGAATCAGTGATGATGGATTGAATGCTCACAATTATTAACACCCCTCCCCCTCTCTTTCTCTTTTTAAAAGGTAATGGCTGCTCAAAATTTCCTTCTTCATGTCCATACCACCATGGACATGGTCAGGAAGATGGCTTTGTCCTCACGCCCAGAGTCTGTGGATGCGCTCAAAGCAATGATAAAAGAGAAGTTTAAGATAGATTATGAATTTTGCTTATCATATGAGGATCCTGATTTTGATGGGCAGTTATGTTCACTTGTAGAGACAGAGGAGCTTCCACAGAAGGCTGTACTTAAGCTTGTAAGATCAGAGAGTGATACCAGTTCAGTTGCATCAGATGACACAATAATATTGCCTCATTCGCAGTCTTCATTCAGGGCTCGGAAATGGACAGATGTTTTTCCTATTCCAAAATTTTCTTATGAGGTAGAAGTCATACTTGATGAGGGAAATGTTACATTTGAGAGAACAGGAAAAACCCTTAAGTTAACCAGGGGACAAAAACATGACATTCTTGAGACCCTTGCAGCCAAAATGCATAGCTTTTTTTTGTTTTGTTTTGTTTTGTTTTTAATTAATTTTTTTTTTTTTCAGTTACTTTTTATTGTTGTTTTTTTAACAAAAAAAAAAAAAAAAACATAACACAAACACAGACAAAATTAGAACAAACAGAAGGAGGAGGATCCATCTCTCAAGCAACATTTAAACCACGCACATGACAATATGCTTATATAACCATATTAGTTCCTTCCTTTGCAATAAAGTTTTAAGATATGCCTCCCATATGGGGCATGTTGTTGCTATACAAAATCAGACCTTACAGCTAAGACATAGGTGAGCCATTTTGACCAAATTTCAGAAAAATCATCAATTTTACATCTCAGTTTAAATGTGATTCTCTCCATAACGTATATGCTGTAAACAACATCAATCCAGTCATTTATAGTAGGTATATCTCTTTTCAGCCATTTTCTGGTCAGTGCCTTCTTACTTGCTACTAACAATAGCCTCAGTAAACATTTGTCTCTCTTTGCACATTTAAGTTCTTCTAAATCATTAAGGTACATAATTTTGAAATTAAAGCAGATTTTAGACTTAAAAACTGCCTCCAGGACGCCATGGACGCATCTCCAAAATGGAGCCACAGAGGGACAGTCCCAAAAAATGTGAAAATGGTTTGCCACAATACTCCCACAAGACCTCCAACAAGCAGTCTAATCAGAGTACTTAGTTTTCTGTGCTGGAGTACAAAAGAATCGAGTCAAGTTCTTCCAGCTGTATTCCCTCCAGGAGGGAGAGCTTGTTGTCAACTGTTGTTGTCTACAAATTCTGTCCCATTCCTCCACTGTTATCGTGATATTGCCCTCTGCTTTCCATCTTGTTTTAATATTCAAAGTATGGTCTCCCTTTAAATTCTGGAGAGCACAATATAGTCTAGAAATTATTTTTTTGTAGGTACCATCGTTGTAGGCATTTTGGAAAATATCCAGGATTTCGTCTCCAGTTGTCATGTCATCCTTAATTTTTTTTTTCTTAATAAAGTCTCTGATTTGTAAATACCTAAAATGGTCCTGATTTTGTAAATTATAGTTTTCCTTAAGGTCCTGGAAGCTTAACAATGTACCTTTTTTTAGGAGAGTGGAATATGTTGTAAGACCCTTTGCAGTCCAATCCTTGAACCTCGTGTCATGTTTACTGGGTAAGAACTCTGGGTCATAGGCAAACCACTTGAAGAATTCAGCCCCCTCTTCAAATTGGTACTTTTTAATTAGTCCCCTCCATGTCTTTAATGAGCTTTTTATATATGGGTTATCAGAGTCCCTCAAATGACTAATTAATGAAGGGTCTCCTATTAACGTATTAACTGGGAGTCCCTTCCCCATTGAGCTCTCTATCTTTTTCCATCTAGATCTGTAAGTGGGCTTGCACCAACCAATCAGTGGTCGCAGTTGAGCAGCTCTGTAATAATCTATTAGACATGGAAGGGCTAATCCTCCTCTCTCCTTAGATTGTTGTAAAATTTTGTATCTCACTCTTGGCTTTTTCCCAGCCCAAATAAATCGTGAGATAATTTTATCCCAATCTGAAAAATACTGTTCTGGTTTATCAATAGTCACTGACTGAAATAAGTACAGAAATCTTGGTAAAATGTTCATCCTAATTGATTTGATGCGTGAACTTATATTTAGGTAAGGGATTAAATTCCATCTGTTAATGTCAGAAATAATTTGCTTTTTCAGGGGGCCATAATTCATTTCTTCTAATTTAGATAAATCAGTAGGCAAGAAGATTCCCAAATATTTTACATATTTCTTATCCCAATCCAGTTGATACTTTAAACGAAGATACTGAGGGGGGTTGTAATGAATGTTAATGACCTGAGTTTTTTGTTCATTTAGTTTATATCCTGAATATGACCCATATTCCTCCAGCACTGACATCAGCTCAGGCAATGAATCTGTTGGGCCCGAGAGATACACGAAGACATCGTCCGCAAACAAGGCCAGCTTTTGCTCTCCTGCTGCCATTTTTATACCTTTAATCAAGTTATTCTGCCTAATCCACTGTGCCAATGGTTCAATAAAATTTGCAAATAAAAGTGGACTTAATGGGCAGCCCTGTGTCGTTGATCTCTCAAGCCCAAAGAACCAGTTAGCTCACCACTGATTTTCAATTTTGCTGATGGCTTGTTGTATAGAGCCTCTATTGTATTGATAATTACTTTGTCGAATCCAAAGTTTTCCATAGTTTTAAATAAGAATTTCCATCGAACAGAATCAAAGGCTTTTTTAGCATCTAAGCTTTTCAACATAGCCTGTATTTTATTTTGATTTATATGTCGAATAATATGTAAAGACCTTTGAATATTATCATGTGTCTGATGAGATGAAACAAATCCTGTTTGGTCCAAGTTGATTAATTCAGGTAAAAATTTTTCAAGTCTTTTAGCGATAATTGAAGTAAATAATTTATAATCAACATTCAAAACACTAATTGGTCGATAATTTGTGCAGTCTAGTTTATCCTTCTCACCCTTAGGTATCACTGACATAATTGCTTCATTCCATGAGTCAGGAATTTCCCCCTTTGTCAGAACCCAATTGAATGTTTAAAGTAAAATAGGTATCAGGGCATCTTTTAGATTTTTGTACCACTCTGATGTAAATCCATCGGTTCCTGGGGACTTGTTATTTTTTAACCCAGCTATGGCTGAATAAATTTCCTCTTTTGTTATTGGTGAAGTTTGTCCTTTATTTTGATCTTCAGTAAGAGTTGGTAACTTTAGTGATTCGAATAGCATCTCCATTTTGTAGTCATTATCAGTGTGAGGTTGTGAATATACATTTTTATAATAGTTCTTAAAGCATTCCTTAATGTCCTTCATTTGATGGTAGGTTTCCCTAGATTCGAGGTCCCTTATCTTATATATTGTATTATCTGCCTGTTGTTTTTGTAATTTATAGGACAATAATTTTGTATACTTGCTACCGCCTTCATAATAATTTTGTTTAATATATATTAATTTCTTCTGAGTTTCTTGTCTATTTATTTCCTCAATCTGATTAATTTTGCTTGACATTTCTAGATACATTTTAGGGTCCCTGGAGTCTTAATGTTTGGATTCTAATTTTTTCAAATCATGTTGCAGGCGCTTGAGTTTTTCCATTCTTTGTTTCTTAAGAAATGAAGTTACAGCAATCACTTTTCCCTCTCATTACTGCTTTACAGGTATCCCAGATGACAGGTGGAGTCACTTCACCATTGTCATTGTGTTCTAGGTACTCCGATATGTCTGTTCAATATGCTACAGTTAAACCTCCAGTGAGTAAGTTTATGTCTGTATGTAGTCATTAGGGATAAATATAATGAGCAGTGATCAGAATAATCCATCGTTCCAATATAGCAGTGTTGCACTTTACTAAAATCTGTACCAAACAATAGAAAGTAATCAACTCTTGAATATGTTGAGTGTGGAGATGAGACGAAGGTATAGTCCCTGGTAGATGGGTTCAGCTGTCTCCAGACATCAATTAGTCCTATTTCTAACATCATCGAGTTTATTTTCTTAGATATTTTCTGGGTTTGCGATGTTCTTGTTCCTGAAGAATCAAGACGAGGATTCAGAGTGATATTAAAATCTCCTCCACATATGAGAGTCCCTTGGGTTTCTGTTGCAATCTTATCTAATATTCGGATATAAAAATCAGGTTCTGACCCCGGGGGAATATATACATTGTAGCAGGTGAATAAGTTCCCATCAACTCTTCCTTTTATCATTATGAATCTGCCTTCTCTATCACTAGTTGTACATATATGTTCATATATTATTCTCCCAGAAATAAGTATAGCAACCCCTCTCGTGTGTTTAGATCCATTCGATGAAGCAAACACATATTTAAATCCTTGTCTTTTAAGTTTTTCGTGATCTTTTCCTGTCATATGAGTTTCTTGCAAAAATGCAATGTCTATATTTTCTCTCTTTAATTTTGTAAGAATTTTGAATTGTTTAATTCGACTAAGAAGCCCATTAACATTTAATGAAATAAACTTTACCATGTTGTGTCAGTCACCAAATGATTAGGTCTAAGTACAACATTGTATGCCTGTGGTAATGAACTCAAGTGCACATCCTTCACAATGAAAAAAGAGAAACAAATCTCCCCTGCTTGTAACGTAGAACAATAACATAACTTCAATAACATTAGAACAGAAGTGTAGACTTCCCGGAGCAGAGGGGCTGTTGTCCCTCTAAGGTCCCTGTTGGAAGGTGGAGGGTTATAACCCCCCAAATGGTTGGGGCCCTCCCTAGTGGTGGGATGACTGTCCAGCATGTACTTTCCACAGCCTCTAGATGAGTCCAACATAAAGTCATAACATTTGACTGCTCAATCGGCACCTTACATTACTTTTACATGAGAGGATAGAGTAGCACATACAGTTACATTGTTATGTCCGGTGTATTCAGTTATTTTACTGTATGAACACCAATCGATTACTGTTGGGATGCCCTCCTAAACTCCTGTAACTTATCTCTCACGCGCGTCTCCATTCGTCTCGCTCTGCCTCCTGTGTCTGCCTGTTGCCATGGAAACGCCTCCAGTATACGCTCCTCCATACTGGAACCCGGCTCCCCTCCAGCGGTATTTACGGAAATCCCACGCGCCTTCAGCTCCAGTGCAGCTGCCTGTGCATCCTCGTAGGTCCGTGGGCCGGTGTTCCAATGGATGTGGATCCTTGTGAATGGGGTCTGGAAGCGAATACCTTGTTCTTTAAGTGCTTTTTTAATTCCCCCGTAAGCTCTACGCTTCTCCATGACCTCGTAAGCATAGTCGTGGTCAAAAAACACCTGCTTGTTGTTAACGAGGACCTTTTTTTTCCAAGCTAGTTTGAGGACAGTTTCTTTAACATCAAACTGGAGGAAGTTTATGACAACAGACCGTGGGGTAGCATCGGGCCCTGGCTTCTGAGCCAAAGCTCTGTGAGCACGCTGGATTTTAAGAGACATACCTTCAGGTAAGGGAAGCTCTGTGGTCAGTAAATTTTCAACAAACTTTATCATGGAGTCACCCTCAGCGTCCTCAGGCACACCATACATCTGGATATTATTTCTTCTGGACCTGCTTTCCAGATCGGTCACCGTTGCTGCAGTTTGCGTTGTTCTTTTAGCAGACAGAGCAAGGTCTCTTTAGTTATGGGGCCGCTCGCTTCAACTTCGGAAATGCGCTCCTCTGCTTCTGCAATAGCCCTAGCTTGATCTTGAAGTGTCGCCCCCATTTCTGCTAGCTTATGGTTAAGCTCCTGTTTTAGCGTTGTCATCTCATCTTTCAGGTCCTTCCTTAAATCTCCCTGAAGTTCGGAGATAGCTGTGTGTATATCGCTTTTGAACTCGCGGAGATCTTTAGAGATGGAGTAGATTTCACGAAGCAGCTCGTCTCCGGGTTGACTAGCTTCTTTGCTAGTTAGCTCGGCACTATTTTCATCGACGGAGGTGTACATTTGGTCTTTCTTCGTTGTTAACTGTACAGTCATTTGATTTTTCGAACTCTTCTGGCCTCTCTGTAACTTGTTCCCACTCATCTTCCTGTTGTACAAGTTAGCGAGTTCAAATTCTCAGTTTGAGGGGTGATTTCAAGCCGATTGAGATGGAGCAGAAAATTATACGTCCGTCTCGCACATGGGTTCCGCCGGAAGTCCAGGATTTTATCTAAGTTTTATGCTAATCCTCTACAGCTTTATTATGGTGAAAACAGTAAAAGTTACATTGAAAATAATAATTAAATGTACGTTTATGTTTGAAGTGGACTAAAATAGTTTGTGTAACTTCTTAACTGCGTTTATATTGGCAGTAGTGCATGCATCAGATCCCTACTGGGTTTGGAGGGATCAGATGCAAGCTGCATCTGGGTTACGATGCGATCAACAAGCCCAAATGAGCAACTGCACTTTTGAAACAAGCCCCCCCAAAAAAAACTCAACCAGCAACTGCAAATATCTACAAGCAACTTTTCCAAAACAGAAGCGCAAGGTCGCTTATAATAAGCAGACCTGGCAACTATGAGACTCAGTTGTGCATGCGCCGTGTGCGTGGGTGTGCTTGTAGTCGTGGGCAACATGACAGGAAATGGGGGGGTGAAAAGGACAAACTACCTTCTTCTCTCCTGTCTTGCTTTGTGGGGAGCTGGGAGATCATCAGGGGGGATTCACACAGACAGAAGCTGAAGCAGGAGGACCTGAGTGTTCATTTAAAGTCTCCTCTCACTCCTCTCTTCACTCCGCCTGCCTTCCTGCTCATGTGACTCAGATCATCAGCTGATCAGGCCGGACACTCACTGAAGCTCTGAGCCAATCAGATTCAGCCGGTCAGGCCACACTGTGAGACTGTCAAAGCTTGTTAAAAAAATGGGCCATGAGAACTTGGAAATTCAGAACATCTATTTGAGCTTCGTTTTTCTGAGTTATCAGAACACAGCTTTAGTTTGAAGTTTACAGAGCTGAACCACTTCAACTATGTTTGACTTTTGTACTCAAATCATGTGGCAGTTATGTTGTAATCCATATGATGTCACGGTCACATGTGAAGCTTCTCTCTCCAGAGTGGATGCAGAAGGGGAAGTAAAACCTCCAGACACTCTTACAGAGAGCTTCTCAACTCTGTTAAAAGGGGGTGACCCCACCCTGCTCAATAACTACAGGCCCATCTCCAAATTGTGTGTGTTGGCTAAGATCTTTGAATCACTTGGGTGACCAACTCAAGCAGTTTTTAGCATCAAATAATATTTTAGCAGATTATCAGTCAGGTTTTAGGAAAAAACACAGCACAACCACAGCTGCTTTAAAAGTGGTCGGTGATTTTATCAACTATTTGGATTTTAAGGAACATTGTGCAGCGCTTTTTATTGATTTGTCACAGGCCTTTGACACTGTCGATCATGTCATTTTAATAAACAGACTTCACAGTTGTGGTCTGTCTGATCAATCAGTTAGGTGGTTTGATAACTACTTATCAAACAGGTCACAGTGTGTGCAAGTTGATGGCCTGACCTCTGGTTACCTTCAGGTCCGAAATGGTGTTCCACAGGGATCGGTCTTGGGACCACTTTTATTTACTTTGTACATTAACAGTATCTGTCATAATGTCCCTAATGCTAACTTTCATTTATATGCGGACGATACTGTTATTTATTGCTCGGCCCCCACACAAGATCAGGCCCTTTGTCTTCTGCAAGAAGCCTTTGATATTGTGCAAGATAATCTGAGGGAGCTGAAGTTGGTTTTGAATTCAGAAAAAACAAAGCTGATGTTGTTCACAAATTCCAAACACAGGTCACAGAACCTGCCGTCCATTGTTACAGCTCAGGGTGATTTAATTAAGTCCATGTCTTCTTATAAATACCTTGGGTTTGTGATTGATGATTCTGTCTTTTAAGCTTCATATTGAGCAGCTTGTAAAGAAGCTAAGGCTGCGATTGGGGTTTTACTTCAGAAATAAGTCGTGTTTTTCTTTCGCTGCAAAAAAGCATCTTGTTTCTGCTACTTTCATGCCTCTGATTGACTATGGTGATGTTTTATATCTGCATGCATCTTCTCAATGCCTTAAATCTTTGGATACTGTTTACCATGGAGCTCTAAGGTTCATAACTAATCTTAAGCCTTTAACTCATCATTGTACTCTGTATGAGCGAGTTGGGTGGCCCTCTCTTACCATCCGTAGGCTGAATCATTGGCATATCCTTATTTACAAGGCTATACTTGGCCTGCTTCCATCATACTTAAGTAACTATATTCACGTGAGAATTTCTGGAAGCTACAGCCTTCGTTCTGTGACTGTGTCACAAAATCTACTTTTGCTCTCTGTCCCTAAAGTTCGTCTTGAAATGGGTAAAAGGAGTTTCAGATATGCTGCTCCTGCAGACTGGAATCTGCTACAAGAAAAACTGTGTCTTGGAGAACTGGTCTCTTTAAATTTTTTTAAGGGAAGGTTAAAGGCATTGGAGGACGAAGTAGGCTGTAGATGCTCTGACTGATAAACTTACTGCTCTGTGACTCTGACTTGATTGGTTTATATGTATGTATTTGTGTCTGTAATTTTTTTTTTTTTGTCTGTAATTTTGTAAATGTGCTGCTGCCTGTCTTGGCCAGGACACTCTTGAAAATGAGATTCTTAATCTCAACGAGGCTTTTCTGGTTAAATAAAGTTCATTCAACTTCACTGGAACTCTGGTGCAGTCAGAGACTGTTTCCTGGTCCTCAGTATTTGGGTTTTGATGCAGCTCCTACTCTGGCTGCAGGTTTTTCTCAGTTTTCCGTCTCCTGTTTGTGGACTACACTGACAGCCATAGTGAGTTTCTGTCTAAGAGTGCACCAGTCTGGAGAGAACAAGATACAAGAAAGTTAAATTATGGCTCCAAAACCAAAAACCAAACCATCAGACATGGAGGAGTACAGATGGAGCATTCATCATTCACAGCCTGAGGGAAGAAGCTGTTCTGCAGTCTGGTGGTCCAGCGGATACTTCTGTCCTTTAGTCTGATGGCAGCAGGTGAACAGGCTGTGGCTGGGGTGGGTGTTGTCCTCCAGTATCCTCTGGGTTCTGTGTAGACACCTCACCTCCCTGATATCACTGATGCTCAGTAGATGGTACTGATGATGTTCTGTGCAGTTTTGATCTGTGCAGAGTCCTCCTGTCCTGGGCCGTGCACATCCCATGCCAGTTTGTGATGTTTCCAGTCAGGATGCTTTCAATCACTCCTTTGTAAAAGTTGACTAGAACTTGGCGTGGGAATTTTGCTTTCTTAAGTCTCCTTCAGAAATACAGCCGTTTCTGAGCTTTTCTAACCAGGGCAGAGACATGTGAAGTCCATGACAGGTTCTCTGTGGAGATGACATCCTCTGTGGATCTGTTGGTTCTGAATGGAGAACTGCCTGTTGAGGGTCCAGACTGGCAGGGATGTTGTTCTTTACATGCTGGAGGACCAGTTTCTCAAAGCACTTCATCAGGATGGGGGTCAGAGCCACAGGGCAGAAGTGATTTAGATCAGGCACTGCAGACTTTTTAGGCACAGCGACGATGGAGGCTGTCTTTAAGCAGGTGGGAGCTCTCTCCTGTGACAGTAACATGTTACAAAAATCAGTAATGACATCTTCTAGGTGGTTGGCCCATGTTTTAAGTACACGGCCTGGGACGTTATCAGGCGAAGCAGCTATAGCTGCTATCTATATCTATCTGTATACATATATGCATATATACAGTATAGTATTGATTATTGGCAGATTTGATCACATTTCTCTGTTCTTGAATTTGATTTAAGGGACTTTATTTTTCCTCTTTCACTTAATGCAATGAGTGTGATCGATTCAGTGTAGAAGTAAAAACAGCAGAATAAATTTTCCTTTTTAATGTGAAAATTTGATTCAAAAAAACTGGAAAAAAATAGTTGTTTATTACAGAATAACTTCCTTCTGGCAAAAGTTGTTTTGGGTGGCCCTCACACTGTCATAACGCTGTCTCTGAAATGTCTCAGGTAAGGAAAGACCACAGGTAAGTCTGGCAGCACAGAACATTGTTTTCACTTTAAGGAAACGCGCAGCTAAATCTCAGAGAGGAGGCCATGGAGGACTCAGGGCTCCAGGCCTCGGTTAGATATTTAATGGACTCATGTAGAAACAGCATGTATGACTGAGTGTCCTGGTGCCCCCATTCATCTGAGTCAAGGTCAGAGGTCACGTGTTTTCTTTTAAAAGTGACTTAAAAACGCTGATGAACTTTATCAATTCTCTGTTGGACCTGAAAGTGCTGATGAACACGATTCATGTTGGAGGTCCTGCTCTCATTTAACGTCTGTGTGGATCTTTCTCACATTTGGACACACAACTGCTGGATAAAAGACACAAAACAGCTTTCATGGAAAACCCATTCAGTGCCCTCAAGCCTTTTTTACTGTTTTCCTGAGGCCTTGACGTCCCAGATGATTCTAATGTTAATACTGAGGACAAAAAGGTAAAAACTGTCATCTCCACGGTGACAGAGGCAGAGAGACCAGGAAAATAGTTCATTCCGAGGCCGGCGCTACGCAGGGGCAAAAGGGGGCACTGCCCCCTCAAATAAATGTTTTGCCCCCTCAAATCAAAAATTTAGAAGTTGAGAAAGCACATTTCAATATACCTACAAAAGTAATATATGATAAGTTGACTAAAGTAACTGCAGTAGCGGAAAAATCCGCCAAAAAACGGACAAGACACAGTACCTGCTTCCTCTCATTTCTCTGTCCCTCCGCTGTATCTTCACAGGCTGCAGGCCCCGCCCCAACACACGCACACTCACGCACTACGCACACACACAGCCCTCAGGAATCATCCAATCAGCTGTCAGTATGCAAATGAGCTCACACGCAGCCTGACTGGTGTCAGGTTTCAGCACGGAGCGGTGAGACTCTGAAGAAACAGCGAAGCTCTGCCAAATTCCTCTTAGTGACCCTCAGGTAATTGATAAATAATAATTAACAACAACAATAACAAATAAAACAAATTAACATTAAATCTGTATTTGTTCAGTCCTTTCTCCTGTTAAGGGGGCGTTTCTCAGTCACACAGGCACAGAGATGAGTGTCCACGTCCACTGTAACAGACTGAGGACAGATGACCTGTCTGACAGACCCGACTGTACTAAAGCTGAGCTGTAAGGTAAAAAAAAACAAAACAAAACAAAAAAGTAAAGAAAAAAGTCATAAAATGTTCTGCCCTATATGTTGTTTTTTATAAATTAGTTGAGAAGTGTTTTTTATTATTTACCTTCAGTTTTGTAAATACTGACTTTAGTGTCCTAAGTCTTATTCTAGGTTCACATTTATTACCTCCGCCAAGGAGGTTATGTTTTTGTCTGTTTGTCTGCTTGTGTTCAAGATAACTTGAAAAGTTATCTTGATAAGGAACAAATGATTAGATTTTGGGACTGATCCGGATCACCATCTGGATCCAGGAATTTTTTAAAGGATTCTTTAACATTGCGAGATGGGACCATTTTCAGCATTCATGCATATAACTCCACAAAAAAATCTACCTTGGCGGAGGTTTGCGCTCTCATAGTGCTTTCTAGCTGGAGAATAAGAGCATCCAGTTCAGGTGAATGTTATGTTGTTGGTTGTAAAAATCTTGATATTTCATTTTGTTTTACATTTTTATTTTTCAGTCCCCCAGCCACCTTATTGTGGTCAGGGGGGTTTGCGTGCTGCAGCTAAAGCTATACCAGCAGGAGCTTAGTCTTCAGGCAGGACACCCAAGTTGGACAGGTCTGAAGGCAGAGGCCTGACAGTGCAATCCACTTCCAGGTTGGGGTTGGACCCATAGCTAACAACCCAATTCCATGAAGAAAACACTGTTACTAAAAGCACAGAAATAAAGTGCTCAAGCATGATGTGCACGCACTATGCATGATGCCCCCTTCACATTTCTGACTGCCCCCTCACATGTGCCTGCCTAGAACAGGCCCTGGTTCATTCTTTAATTGCCATGAATTAAAAGTTCATAGAGACAGATGAACACTAAAAAAATGATGTTTCCCAGGTGTGTGGATTGTGTTGAAAAGAATATAAGGTAAAACTTTATTAACCTCCTTAAGAAAGAAACCTGTTTGTTCCAGCTTCAGCTCTAAAACAATAAGAGAAGTGAAGAAAACTAAGCACCTCTATCAAAGAATAATAAAGACAGTAATAACAGGAATTATAAAACAGATTGAAATAAGATTAAAAAAAAAAGAGAACTACAGACAAAATGTTATATATATATTTACATATATGAACCTGTTTATTGATAAGAATAATGGAACAAATGTATGTGGATATTCTTCTTTTATGAACAACATCTGTTTGGCTGTCATTTGCACTGTTTGTTTCCAGCACACAGAGTAACTGGAGGACAGAGTGGGAGAGAGATGAAGACAGGATGGAGCGCTGAGGACTCAGGGGAGGATATGGACAGATATGCTTTATAAACACTACAGGACTTTCTTGGTCAGTCAGACTTTGTCTTCGTGTTGATGTTTGTGCAGTAAAGAGGGAGAATGGATGATGGAGGAAGAGGAACCAGGTGGAGTCAGAGCAGGTAAGACAGAGGCCTCAGCCTCTCTTTGTCCAGATCAGGATGGTTTTACTTTACTTGGCATCAGTGGCTGTTCTCAAACATGGTTTCTCCTAAATACCCTTTTGGACTTATTGACATCACTCTTTTATTACTGAGATCATGCTTTTGGCCTCTAAACAGCTGTAATGATTTTGGATTTTGTTACATTTAAACTCAACCACTTGATAGTTGTTCTTCTGAGCCGACCCTAAACATACTGTAGAGTGATGGTTTGTCTCCACGTCAGGTTAGTTCACTGCTTTTATTCCATTTATTAAATCAATATTCTTTACTAGCTGGACTTGACTCAAAGTTTCCGTGTGCTGTTGATTGGAGGACATCAGGAGCCTTGTTTTTCTGCAGCAGCTAAAGCCAGCCGTATGAATCTGCTCACCATTTGGACATTCAGCCGGACTTCACAGAGTTTTTAATACAACAGTTAAAAGGTACGACATTGTGGTTTTTCTTTCTGTAGCAGCTGAAGGGGTGAGGGCTTGGGCCTCACTCATTTTCACATAGCATTAACCATGAAGGTAGATGACGCCACCTTGGGAATCTCACCCAAAGACTTAACCCGTCCTCTACCCGTGGCTGCCAGCTCTGAAGGACAAAACAAAATTAGAAGGGCCAAATGAACAGAAAACAACCAAACAAATATGCAGCTCAAACTGCTCAGAGGAGAAAAAAATAACCCACTACACCCAAATTAGCGAAATTATATCAATTAAGGAGAATAACCAATCCCCCCAACTAATAGAGAAAACAAAGCAACTAAATCTAAATATTCCCAGACACCAACCACCGCAAAGGAAAAACAAGAAGTCAATTCAAATATAACTCAGTGTAAATAACTGAAATTTACAGTACATATATTTATATATAACAAATAAACCCCAAAAGCAAATAAAAAAACAAATGAATATGAAAAACAGCAAATGAAAAGCAAATAAATAAACTCCAACGGCAAGAAAGCAAATATATAAACCCCAAAAGCAAATGAAAAGCAAATAAACCCCCCAAAAAAGGAAATCAATCACAACTAAACAAATTAATGAACACATCTGAAGTGGAAACTATAACTAAATTGTTAAATTAATTCCCCAGAGTCATTAAAAGGTTTCCACAGGCCCATTCAACATGCGCATGAGGGACGGGACGATAATCATGCACTGAGGCGTTGGATAATATGCATGCAGGGAGCCGAGCAGATGAAGCAAGGCAAAGTTAAACAGCGTAGCAAACCAAGCAACGCAAACAGAGGAAAGCAAAGCAGCCGTGCCCCACGTCTCCACTGCAGTCGACCACAGGCTCTGACAAATAGATAGAAACCCCGTCACAATGATTATAAAAAAAGGTTAGGGCTATCAGGTTTGCCTGAGGAGGGTCACCTACCAGTCAGACCACTGTTCATACACCAACGGGAGAGGAGACATGACGCGCCTAGCGCCGCCACAGGAGGCGTCCCCATAGGGAAACACACAGGGGCATCTAGAAGCCATAAAAAACATCACTGGTCACAGCAAATAAACAAATAAACTCCAAAGGCAGATGAAAAACAAACACATAAACCCCAACAGCAAATGAGATAAAAAAGGAGGGAGTTGACCAGAGGCAGCCAACAGCCAGCCCACATGTACCAGGTGAGAGCAGCAGCGGGTGCCGTGTGAAGCAGATGGAGATGAGAATCGCTAAGCAAGGGTTTCCCTACCTCCTTTCATAGGGTGCCCCCACACACCCCAGCTGTTTAGAGAGGATAAGGGTGGCAACAATCTCATGCTACTACATTTCATTATAGAGCTGCCAGTGTTGTCCCCTAGAAGAGCCAGTTAGTGCCTGTGCACCAGTGGTCTGTTAAAATGTCAGTGATACAGGACCAAGACCTGACAGCAGTGTAGTCACATGACCTGAAGGGAAGCCACTTAAAATCAAGCCCTGAATGTAATTCTGAGGACTGTTGCATCCCCTGTGCGTCCCTGGTTCAGCTTTTGAATTTAATACTTTTTTTCTAACTCTGTAGAAAAAGGTTGATGCCAGTGTCTGATGCTGTCGTTCTTGGAGCTCTCCCTACGTACCTGCACGAGGATGACTCAGCATTTCTGAAGCTCTGGGATGTGAGTCAGCAACAGTTTTAATTTTTTTAATATGTCTGTTTAACATTGAACAGGTATCACCTTTTGTGAACCAGGTGCTGTGCACTATTTGAAAGCACAACTGTCTTAGTTTAAAAAATGTTAAAGAAGGGAATGAAACATTAAATGTCATTCCTCATTCTCTCTTACTAACAGAGATAAGCACCTCCAAAGGTAAGTCACAAAGCAAGTCCCAGGAGTGAGGAGCTGTGACCTGGTGTTAAGATCCAGATTCAAACCAAGCAGATAAAAGCCAGATGCTAACTGAATAAGGAGACTTAAAAAAGGTTGGCCTTAGACTGACTGTCTCTAAAAGTTAGAGAACGTCATCATGAAGTGTTAGAAAGTCACATGAAGTAACATCCAAATGAGCAGGTATAGTGGTTTTAGTGCTGCACTTGAGTAAATGCAGTTGTTTTCTCTTTCCAGTTCTATAAAATAGAAAAATGATTAAGTAAGTATGAGGTCTGCCTGATTGCAGACATGAATACAAACATGACTAAACTCACACTTGAACTCTCAGTATTACTGTAAGTCTCTAAAGACAAAGACTAATTAAACACCAACCTCCAAATCAACGCCGGTGGAGATGCAGAATGAGATGCACGACGAGGCGGTGTGAAAAAGTTCCTGGTCCTTGTTTTAAGGTGGTCCAGTCTGATGAAACACAAGTGGACCACATGGCGGTCGTGCTCCTGATCGTCGTGGATAACCAGATGCTGTGGTCTGCTGCCCTGACGTGGTCACAGTCGTGCTTGAGGGTCACAGAGCTGTGGATTTGAACATTTACTGATGTTGTTTTATGTGCTGATAAATTTGACATTGATTTGTTTTTGACACTTTCAATCAGTCATTTTTCTTTCTGAACAATATTTGAATAGTGAACCATGTTTCCGAACTATTTTAAATATTAATAATGTATTTCTGAAATTCCTGAATTTCAAAGGGTTTACGTTTAAGACTTTCTTTTTTTTTTTTTTTTTTTTTTGGTTCAGGCAGGAGAAAAGAAATTCACAGTGATTTGTCTTTAGATTGGGTGCCACGGTGGCGCAGCAGGTAGTGCACGGCCTCACAGCCAGAAGGTTGCCGGTTCGATCTCCAGGTCGGACAGGGCCTTTCTATGTGAAGTTTGCATGTTCTCCCTGTGCATGCGTGCGTTCTCTCCAGGCCCTCTGGCTTCCTCCCACAGACCAAAAACATGCTCATTTGGTTGATTGGTGACTCAACATTATCCTTAGGTATGATTGTGAGCGTGAGTGATTGTCTGTCTCTTTATGTGGCCCTGTGATTGACTGGTTCAGGGTGTACCCCGCCTCTCGCCCAATGACAGCTGTTATGGGCTCCACCCCCTGTGACCTCGAAAGGGATAAACAGTATAGAAAATGAATGAATGTCTTTAGATTTATAGATTTTAGACATTAGATTTTATACATATACATACACACACACACACACACACACACACACACATATACATATATATGTATGTAGATATAGATGTTTAGATATATATCTTGTATTTGATCCCAGACCCTTGCTCCTACAGGAACTTTGTGATAACCGGGTCTCCATTTAAAAGGTCCAAATCCATGGAGGCCAGCAGGGGTTTGCACAGACAGAACAACCATTTAATTATTTAACCTGGTGGCCAGAACAATTTAGACCCAGCTTTCTTCTTCCTTCATCCAAATGTCCCTGACTCACTGCTCCCCAATATGACCGAGTGAATATTTATTGATTAAATGTTTCAAAGCACACACATTTATTAACAGAAGCTTGTTCTTTTAATGGTCAATGGCACTTTTTACTCAAATGGGTAATTTTTATTGATCTGGCATCAATCCCAAGGACATGATTTTTAGATTTCAAACAACCCTTATGGGCTAAGGCAACCCTCAAGAACCTGAAATACACTTTGTTTTATTTTGCACACCACCTTAGACCACACAGTATTGAGAGATGTGACAGAGAAACGAACAAGGCTGAAACCATCACTTTAACTACAGGTCATTTCATTTATTGCACTTTAGCAAGGGCAACGCTTACAATCAATCACGTTCAAGGTTAAATACTGATTAGAAATGCAAAATAATATCAGATCACTTGCTTAAAAATTAAAACATTGAGCCGAGGAAAGGTGAAGACGCTGGATGAAGAGTCCGCCTAGGAAACAGGCTCTAATACAAAGTAACATTAACTCGTGTATCATCATATGGAGCAGATCTTCATCACTAATGTCCCCCAGAAGATACATTACAAATCATCAACATGACATAAACCCTCTGATGACAATGAACCTTCTCTCTGTCGACTTCTGTTCAGACTCAGAGATTAAATATGTCCCTGCTGACGGCCCTCGAGCTCAGGGGTAACTCACATGAATCACAGGGACAAAAGATCAGACATCAATATTTTATATTCTTTTTGGAAAGAAAAACTCTGAATTAAAATATCTCAGAAACAAAAGCTTTGTACATCCCAGGATTAGGGACAGATCTGAGCCTGTACTTTCTAAGTGTTACACAGACACAGAGGAAGTGATTTAAGAAAACAACACTTCAGGAATGAGGAGGAAACAGCTCAGCTTTCTGCAGTCTGGTACTTCCCCTTTTCAGTCACGTAGTTCAGTACTTTGTACAAGAGCAACTGTGACCTCTTTGACCTTTAACAACATGCATTGATTCTTTAACACTTGCTGTAGCTGCATGAGCTTCTATTCTAACTCAGTAATCAATGTGCTGCTCTGGTTATCTGCCATGTTACTTATGGGCCCGTCTAAACCCTCTTGGGAGAGGCCCAAACCTCCCCTCCACTCTGTGTGGCTAATGTTTTAGTTATTTTAGTGCAAACTCTCTTAAACTTCAGTCCAATCCAATCCACTTTATTTGTATAGCACATTTAAACAACCAAAAAGGTCTCCAAAGTGCTGTACATAGAATCAGTAAAACAAACATTTCCAAATAACAATAAGCAATAAATAATCAAATCGAAGCATTAATCTAAAATGATGCTATAAATAAAATAATAAAATCAAGCAGATAAACATCGTAAAATAAATAAAAGATCTAGTAAAACAAATAACAGACACAGAGGACCACAAAACTCATGCAAGATTAAAATGCCAGGGAACAAAAATGGGTCTTAAGACGAGACTTAAAAAACTCCACCGTGGGGGCTGCTCGGACGTGGAGGGGGAGGGCCGACCACAGAGAAGGCCCTGTCCCCCCTGGTTTTAAGTCTCACCCTAGGCACCACAAGCTGGAGCTGGCCCTCGGACCTCATATCACGCGCTGGAGTATAGATTTGGATGAGGTCCGTGATGTACTGTGGGGCCAGTCCATTTAAAGCTTTAAAAACAAACAATAAAATCTTAAAATCAAAACGAAGATTAACAGGGAGCCAGTGCAACGACGCGAGGATGGGGTAATGTGTTCCTGCTTTTTGGCCCCTGTTAACAGCCGTGCTGCAGCGTTCTGGACTAACTGCAGACGAGAGAGGGCTCTGTGGCTGACACCAGAGTAACGTGCGTTGCAGTAGTCCAGTCGACTTGAAATAAAAGCATGCACGATCTGTTCAAACAGGGTAAAAGATAAAAACGGTTTCACTTTTGATAAAAGACGAAGATGATAAAAACATGATTTTAAAACGCTGTTGATCTGTTTATCAAATTTAAAATCACTGTCTATAGTGATGCCACTTAATGAATCTAAGAGGGAAATCATTGTGTTTGGAGGAAACACCTCCACAGTCGGCTTTGCTGATATCCTGGGCCCTCTGAGTTCCAACGTTCAGTCTGTTTTTAGGAACCTTGGTTTTATTTTTGATGCCGTTTTAACTTTGATAAGCAGATCAGTGCCTTTGTTAAAACAAGCTTCTTCCAACTCTGTCTTTGAGCAAAGACCAGGTGCTATTTCTCAAAGGCTGATCTTGAAAAGACTATCCATGCCTTCATAACTTCTAGATTAGATTATTGCAGCTCCTTGTGCGTTGGCCTGGACCAGTCATCTATCAACCACCTTCAGCTCATCCAGAACGCTGCTGCTCGACTCCTCTCCAGCAAGAAAAAACACATCACAACAGTTTTAGCGTCCCTTCACTGGCTCCTGGTCCACTTTCACATTGATTTTAAACTTATTTTAATGGTTTTTAAAGCCCTCGATGGTCTTGCCCCTGTGTACCTGTCTGAGCTCCTGCATCATCACTCCCAGAGCCTTTAGGTCCTCCGACCAGCTGCTGCTGGAGGTCCCAAAACCAGACTGAGGTCTAGAGGTGACAGGGCCTTCACAGCAGCTGCACCAGACTCTGGAACAGTCTCCTGGTCCATATAAGAACCAACCAGACCCTGGAGACTATTAAGTCTTAACTAAAGGCCCCTTTTCTTCTCCCTGGGGTTTCATAAATGAGCACACAGAAATCACAGGCACTGTACTTTTTATACTTTTATGTTTTAATTTTATTGTTCTTATTGTAATCTATTTATTTTTTTATTATTATTTTTATGTATCCTATGTACAGCACCTTGATCGACTGCTGTTTTCTTAAAGGTACTTTATAAATAAACTTGCCTCAATAAAGCGGCTTGCATTAATTTAGTCTTTTTAAATGATCAATGTTTGCTCCATATTGGTGTTTTTTGTGATTCTGAGTTAAGACGACTTAAAAAATATTACAAAATCTGTTTTTAACAAATATTAAAGTTCTAAAAAAGCTGTTTTGAGGTGCACTGAAGCAACGTTTTTAATTTTAGTTTAATTTACACAGCATAAAAAAACCTGAAAGCTGTGGTTAACAAAAGGTAAAGTGTTTCTTAAACTGAACATTGATCATTTATGGTGAAGCTGAACAATTCTTTTAGGTTTCCAGTTCTTCACTTTTATTTGTTCTGTCAAACAATAAAAATCATGCGAGACAAACTTAAGAAATCAAGTTCCATTAACAAGCAGAAGGTTGTTTATTAAAATAGTCAAGTGATTGTAACATGAAATAAATATTGAACTTAAAAAGAAAAGTTACTAAACTTAAAAAAATATTTATTCTATTTCAACGCTTTTTTAAGTTCAGTGAACTTATCAGGGTTTACAGTGCAGTCATCCTCGTGCTGTCATATCTTTAAATCCTCCACAGTCTGTGTTTGTGGCCTTAATCTCAGCAGCCCTCCTCCACCCCAGGCACCTCCATGGTCTCACCAGAGTCCAGGTCCAGCTCCTCACCTGGTCCTGCAGGCCTCATCAGCACCTCAGTCCATCACATCAGAGATCCAGATGCTCAGAAGTCTGCTCCTCATCTTCTCCTGTATTCCTCACCACCACCAGGGTCTGGACTCCAAAGGGGGGCGTCCAGTCTCTCAGTGGGCCTCGTACCCCTGAAGTCCATGAAGGTCTCACGATGGAGTCCAAGAGCCAAAGAGATGCTGATCACAAAGACACTGCTCATTTTCATTCAGCCAGACTTGGAGATAAATAATTGTTCACTCATATCTCTCCTGATTGAAATATAAAAATAAACTCTTGTTTTGTTTTTGTTTTGTATTTTTTTTTCTTTTTTTCTGGGGGGTCCAGGGAGAGGGCAAACTTCTCATCTGGGTCCCGGGCTGAAAAAGTTTGGAGCCCCTGGTTCAGACTAACTTGAATGGGATTTGGAAACATGTGTTAAGCCTGATAAATGTGCTTCACAATAATCCCTCTGCTCAAGAACCAACAGGAAACTGTTTCTCATCCCATTTCCCAAAGTGCAGAGGACCCCGCAGAGGCGGTCCACGTCCTCCTTTGTGATCTGCATCATCACTTGAACCCCTCACAGAGAAAATTCAGCAGTCTCAGAGTAGGACTCCTATAATGGTCAGGTACATATGGACCTCCACATCACTTTATGCAGATGATGTCTTATTATCTCTTCATGATTTGATGTCTGATCCTCCACAAGTTATTAATATCCTTTCCTCATTTGGCATTTTTCAGGCTGTAAAATAAATCTGAACAAACTGTCACCATGAAGCAGCATTAATCCAGAGAGCAAACACAGATCCCAGTTGTTTCTTCTTTAGTATCTTGGTGTCCACATTTTCTCCTGTATTGCTTAAATGTCACATGTTAACTTTCGAGTGCTGTGAGACTCAGTCAATAAAGATTTAGAAAGGTGGTCCAAGCAGAAGTTCTCCTTCTGCTGCTGCATGTCCATAATAAACATGAATGTATAACCAAAGATACCACACCTCCTGATGACTGGAGGAGAATAAAAAGGCTGATTTCTAAATGAATCTGGAGCAGATGAAAATACTCCTCTCTGCCACAATAAGTCCAAATATAAAAGTCAATAAAATAAAAATATGAATCACAAAAACATGTTTAATCATATTCCTGTCTTTAATGGTTTCTTTCCTGTGGGACCATAAAACAGCACTTTTTCTACAGTTTGACCAGTGACAGTGAAAAACTCCAGTTTGCCCTTCTGACCAATGATGGGACGTCCTAAACTGTTTGGTTCACTGGGGGGACTGCCGGCCCCTTTGGCTGCTACTTTAACCCACTGACTGACCGCTCCGTCCGTCTGTCTGTCCTGATAAGAGGAAGAAAAGGGACGATGGATGGACTACTGCACACTTTAAAACATCAAGTTCAAGAGGTTAAAAACATTTTTAGAGCTGGACTGAGAAAAATGAAGATGAATATTTATAAATCTCTTCTCTACTCTGAGCTAAAATGCTCTTTAGTTAAAGAGAGACTGTGATTCCTCTAAAATGTCAGCAGCCTTTGGAC
Source organism: Cetoscarus ocellatus (assembly GCA_037902135.1). Lineage (NCBI taxonomy): Eukaryota > Metazoa > Chordata > Actinopteri > Labriformes > Labridae > Cetoscarus > Cetoscarus ocellatus. The sequence goes on from JBAMNC010002007.1 coordinate 385,169, forward strand.
GCCTCATGTTTGTTTGATGGAGGGAGAGCGATGAGCTCCCCCTTCGTTAGTGAGCTGTTTGATTGATAAACCAGGACGTCTGGTGGGAGATGAGGCTGAGGCAGCCCTGAGAGCTGATTATAATCCTCATCATCCTCATTTATTACTCCAACCACCAGGCTGTGCTTTTGTTTGTTTGTTTGTTTGTGAAAAGGAAAACTCAAACAGTAATGGATGGATTCTGAGGACATTTTTAGGGCTTCAGGAGTTTCTTGAAGGATTTGTTAACAGAGCATGAACAGGGATGTTGAAAATAATCATTTGATCCAAACATCCTGATGCAGACAGAGATGATTCTGCATCCATGCAGAGACGTCCTTGTTGTGTGATGTGGTCAGACTTCAGTCATGTGCTCACTTTGGGCCCCTCAGGACCACCTGATCCTGGTTTAGACCCCACAGCCTACCTGAGTCTGTTTGCTGACCATGTCCATCCCTTTATGACCACAGTGGACCATCTTCTGATGGAGACTTCCAGCAGCTCCATGTCTCAAAGCTCAGATCATCTCACACTGGTTTCTTCAACATGACCATGAGTTCACTGAACTCCAGTGACCTCCACAGTCACCAGATCTCACTCCAATAGAGCACCTTTGGGATGTGGTGGAGCAGGAGATTCTCATCATGGATGTTCAGCAGACAAATCTGCAGCAGCTGTGTGAAGCTGTCATGGAGATATGGAGCAACATCTCTGAGGGATGTTTCAGCTCCTTGTTGAATGAAGGAGCTCTGGAGGTGAAGGAGGTCCAACCTGGTACCAGCAAAGTGTCCCTAATGAAGTGGCCAGTGAGTGTCTGTAGATGGTTCTGGTGAATTATCAATGATCCCACACACCATAGGTCTGAAAATAAGCCCTGTATGAGTTTAGAGCAAGAGCAGGAGAAGAAGAGAACATGAGGTTAATGTGATCTGATTAGTCTGATTATCAGATTCATTCATGTGCTGGAGGACGTGGAGCCTCCAAAATGAAGAAGAGGAGAAGATCACAAACAACACAGACACTGATGAAGATCAGCTCACTCCAAACTTGACTTGATGGTCAAAGTGGAGCGAATGTTGTGGAGCAGAAAGAGAGCAGTTTGTCTTTGTCCTGCTGTTGGATGGGCCCACTCCTCTCCAGTCTGTGGTGCTCATTAACACCCAGACAATAAACCAACATGAACATGAGACACAGAAACATCAGCTCAAATATAGAAGGCAGCGCTGCTTCACATCTTTCTGTCAGACAACTGAGCAGATTAGTGTTTGTGCTCACAGATGAAGAATCTGTTCAGCTCCATCAGTCTGAGAGGAAACAAGAGAAACAGCGACACCTGCTGGCAGAAAGCAGTGAGAACAGGAACTCTTCATCCTGAACAGGAACCTGGAGAAGAAACCAACTCCAAAAGTTAGCCCAGCTTTTGTTCTTTATCACACAACAAGAGAAGAAAACACAGATATCAAAGTGTGACAAACATAAAGAATAATGAGTTCAAATACAGTTATCTTCTCCTGAGTCTGTTGTTACTGTGCAGTAAACCAGAGAAAACCAAGTCATGACTTCATAAAGTCTGGTTGAAAAGTCGAGTCTGGTCAAAAATCAGCGTATTTCTCTGAGACATCATTTTGACATTCTGAGGTGTCAGATGCTCCAAGAATATTAAATCACTTTTAAAGGACAACGTGTCTCCAAATCAGCGTAAATCACTGCGAGAAGATCATCAGGCTCAGAAACACAAGTGACAGGAACATGATATCAGTTTAGTTCATAGAATAATGTTTGTGGTCAGAAATCAGCGCTGAGATAACACCATTTAGACATTCTGTACTCTCAGATGTACCAAACATGTAAAACTGATCAAATAAGACATTTCCTCCCAAATGAGAGTGTGACGACCTGTTTGTGAGTCCCTGTCACTCAGCTCTTCTCCCTCACCTGCTGCTCCCTCCTCCCTCTGTGGGGGCGTGTCTGTCTCTCCTGATCTCACCTGCAGCACATCTCCTCCTCAGCTCTCCTCCTTCAGCTCCTCTCTGGCTCCTCTCAGGCTCATCAGTATAGTGGACAGCTCTGGTCCTCTAGAGTTTATCTCTGGTGTTTGTGGATCTTGTTTTTGTGGGCCCTGCTCCAGTTCTCCCCACTGACCCGTGTTTCTGCTCCTCTCTTCCAGTGTCTCCTGGGCTCTCATCACTGCCTCACTCACAGCTCCTCTCACAGCTGCCATCTCTGGACTCCACCTCTCCTCCTCCCCTGCAGCTCCACACTCTCCCCTGGATCCTCCTCCTTCCCTCCAGCCCCTCTCCCCTTTTTCCCCTCAATCAAACTTTGGATTTTGCACCTTGACTCTCTGGTGGTTTTCTTTTGGGTCCAGCCTAACTTTAGTGATTTAATTCCTCATCAGAGAGTAAATCACTGAGCTGGGTTTATGTGGCATAAAGCTGAAGTGCCATGAACCTGACATCTGTGTCATCAGAGTTCAAATATAAGCCAATTTCTCTGAGATCACAGCATTTAGACATTCTGTACTCTCAGACGCACCAAGAATGTGACATTAATAAAAGAAAACAACATTTACTCCTAAATAAGCATTAATCATTGACATGTTGTTGTTGGCATTAAACTAAAGTCCCAGGTATATGATATCAGTTTTATTCATAGAACAACAGTTCTGCTCAAAAATAAGTGAATTTCTCTGAGATAACATCATTTTGACATTTTGTACCGTGGCAGCAGAAAAGCTGACATGGCTGAAGTGTATGATTGAGTTGTTGTTGTTGTTGTTGTTGTTGAGCTCTCATCCTGGCAGTGTGGTTAACAAGGAGACTGACGATTGTTGAATCAGATCAACATCTGTATTTCCAGGAAACCGAGGAAATGTCAGAGCAAATGTCTCATGACAAAAGTTTATGGGATTTTCTTTGAAAGCGAGGTGTTGCAGAGAAAAACATTGACTGAATGCAACAAGACAAGGTAAGGTGGTTAATTCCACTTTTCATGGCAAGAATTATTAATTACTATTATTAACGTTATCAGCAATTAACAAGTTCAAGGACAAACTTGAATTATGAGCTGACAAAGTCTGTGGACTAAAAGTCTGTGTGTTGCTCTTTGTGGCCTTTAAGAAGAGGTGAAGTTGATGAATATGGAGAGAAGATTTGGAGTTATTAAACCCCATCAGCTGGGGGTTTAATAACTTGTTTCCAGCTGAAAGATAATCAGCCATGCAGTAATTATCCAACAGGAGGCTCGTACCTATTTGCTTAGTTAAATCCAGGTGGTGACTTTTTTTTAGGCCAGGCAGTTTAGTTCTGCTGGTCAAAGTTGTAAAATGACAAAGTTGAAAAAAAGTAGGAGAAAGTCCTGACTGCAGTTATTTGGTTTATTATAGGGCTGCACAGTTTAAACAAAAATATGTCTAATTACAATTATTTTGACTCTAAATGTAGTGTGATTGCAAAACTTGAGGAGAAGATGATTTTTGTTGTCATTTTTTCCATTCCAGCTTAAAGTGAAACTTGTTATTGAAGTGTATCTGTACAGTTCTGATGTGAGTTAATAATAATAATAATAATGCATCAAATGTATAGCGCTTTTCAGAAAGACTCAAAGACACTTTACAAAGGATAAGACAGAACAAAAAATATGGGTGGTTAGGGGTTATATGCATTTGTGAACAGGTAAGTTTTGAGTGATTGTTTGAATGATAACAGAGAGTCCGAGTTTCTGATATGGAGGGGGACTGAGTTCCAGAGGGTGGGAGCGGCGATGGCGAAAGCTCGATCCCCCAAGGTCCGGTGCTTGGATTTGGTGATAGGCTTGAGGAGGTTGGAGTCGGTGGAGCGGAGGCTGCGGGAGGGGCGGTGGGGCTGAAGGAGGACTGTGAGGTATGGAGGGGCCAGGTTATGGAGGGCTTTGTATGTGATGAGCAAGACTTTGAAGTGGATGTGTGTTTTATGGGGAGCCAGTGGAGCTGTTGGAGGACAGGAGTGATGTGGTCTCTGGAGCGGGTGTGAGTGAGGAGGCGGGGCGGCGGAGTTCTGGATGTGTTGTAGTTTTTGTAAATCGGAGCTAGGGAGTCCATAGAGGGAGGCTATTGCAATAGTCTAGTCTGGATGATATGAAGGCATGGATGAGTGTTTCTGCAGCAGAGGTGGAGAGTGTGGGACGGAGACAGGCGATGTTGCATAGATGAAAGAAGGCTGTTTTTGTGACGTGACGGATGTGAGTTCACAGGAATCTGTTCCAAATAGACCCCTGAAAACTGTCAATGTGTCAAATCTGATTTAGATCATCTGTCCTGGACCAGGAGAGGAGCAGAGGGGGAGCAGAGGAGGAGGTTAAGAAGCAGTGGAGGTGTAGGAGGAGTAAAGGGGAGCAGAGGAGGTGTAGGAGGAGAAACTTGTTATTGAAGTGTATCTGTACAGTTCTGATGTGAGTTCACAGGAATCTGTTCCAAATAGACCCCTGAAAACTGTCAATGTGTCAAATCTGATTTAGATCATCTGTCCTGGACCAGGAGAGGAGCAGAGGGGGAGCAGAGGAGGAGGTTAAGAAGCAGTGGAGGTGTAGGAGGAGTAAAGGGGAGCAGAGGAGGTGTAGGAGGAGAAACTTGTTATTGAAGTGTATCTGTACAGTTCTGATGTGAGTTCACAGGAATCTGTTCCAAATAGACCCCTGAAAACTGTCAATGTGTCAAATCTGATTTAGATCATCTGTCCTGGACCAGGAGAGGAGCAGAGGGGGAGCAGAGGAGGAGGTTAAGAAGCAGTGGAGGTGTAGGAGGAGTAAAGGGGAGCAGAGGAGGAGAGGAGGAGAAACTTGTTATTGAAGTGTATCTGTACAGTTCTGATGTGAGTTCACAGGAATCTGTTCCAAATAGACCCCTGAAAACTGTCAATGTGTCAATCTGATTTAGATCATCTGTCCTGGACCAGGAGAGGAGCAGAGGAGGAGGAGAGGAGGAGAGGAGGAGGAGGAGAGGAGGGGAGGAGGAGGAGAGGAGGAGAGGAGGAGCAGAGGAGGAGAGGAGAGGAGCAGAGGAGGGAGGAGAGGAGGAGGAGGAGGAGGAGGTAGAGGAGGAGTTAGAGAAAGACCGGAGAGGAGAAGCAGAGGAGGAGGAGAGGAGAAGATTAAGATGGAGAGGAGAAGAGGAGGAGGTTAATAAGCAGAGGAGGTGTAAGAGGAGGATAAGATGGAGAGGAGGAGGGGAGGAGGAAGGGGGAGTAGAGGAGGTGAAGGAGGAGGTTAAGAAGAAGAGGAGGAGGAGACAAGGTTAAGAAGCAGAGGAGTTGTTGGAGGAGGTTAAGATGGAGAGGAGGAGGGGAGGAGGTGAAGAAGCAGAGGAGGTGTAGGAGGAGGTTAAGAAGCAGAGGAGGTGTAGGAGGAGGTTAAGATGGAAAGGAGGAGGGGAGGAGGTTAAGAAGCAGAGGAGGTGTAGGAGGAGGTTAAGATGGAGAGGAGGAGGGGAGGAGGAAGGGGGAGCAGAGGAGGTGTAGGAGGAGTAAAGGGGAGCAGAGGAGGATTGGAGGAGTAAAGGGGAGTAGAAGAGGTGTAGGAAGAGTAAAGGAGAGCAGAGAAGGTAAAGGAGGAGTTAAGGGGAGCAGAGGAGGTGTAGGAGGAGTAAAGGAGAGCAGAGGAGGATTGGAGGAGTATAGGGGAGCAGAGGAGGTGTAGGAGGAGTAAAGAGGAGCAGAGGAGGTGTAGGAGGAGTAAAGAGGAGCAGAGGAGGTGAAGGAGGAGTAAAGAGGAGCAGAGGAGGAGGGCAGGAGTAAAGGAGAGCAGAGGAGGATTGGAGGAGTAAAGGGGAGCAGAGGAGGAGTGAAGGGGAGCAGAGGAGGATTGGAGGAGTAAAGGAGAGCAGAGGAGGAGTGGAGGAGTAAA